>JBBDHG010000004.1:2437500-3032500 GCA_037951165.1 Lophius americanus
TGAGATCTCTTCTTGTATCTTGCTTTGCTATGGTAACACAGAAATTGACTAAATTTAAAATTTGTCCTCGACATCTTGGAAACCCTGTTTTTTTTAAATATTTTTAAAAGAGAAAGAAAATTGGTGCTTGTGCACATTTAAAAGCCATATGTAATTTGCCAGTCAAGCTTAACAACGTATTAAATCGAGAGGATTATGCATGCAACCTGAATTTCTGCACATTCTTCTTTTTATGGTTATCATGCCACTCTTGGACATGCTTCTCTGGATGCTGAACTGGAACAAATCATATTCATATATTTAGCATATTAATGATGTTAAATATCAGTCGTCCTTTCCTCTCTGTTGCAAATGCAAGCACGCCTGAATTACTGTGGATGTGCTTTTTCGTGTGGCAAGAGTTAGCTAATTCCTTTGGGGCGAGTGCCCTTGCTGTCACACTGATCAAAGAATTTGTCTTGATACGAGCATAAACTGCTCCATGCCCCATTGCCTTCGATGTCTGTGCATGCGTGTGAGTTTGTGTGTGTGCTTGCTCGAGTGCATGTCTATGTGTGTGTGTCTGTTAGTCAGATGATGTGGGGGTGTTCTGAGTGTGTGTGTACATATGCATCCCCCATCACCAGAGGCTGTATTATGCATTGTTGTTGGCATGGCCTACATGCTCAACCAAGCATGTTTCAGTGTGGTACAGTACACACATCTTACCATCCACACTGCAGTCCCTTGTTGTGTCCGCAGGCCCGCTTCATTTACCTTTACTCCTGAATTAATGCTAGTTAACTGTCACATTAACTCATATCTGTTGTCCCATTTTGTCAACAACATAAACTGTGCTCTGTACGCCGTAGCTAGTTCGGACTGAATCTGACTATGCAGGCTACGTAAAGCTGCAGCCGCCCGTATTACCTCTATATTATGTGGGAATAATGAAATAATGAAATAATGAGTACGATTTTAAAGCTATGCTGCTTGGCGTTTTCAGTAAAGCTATGCTGGAAACAGCAAAACCTCCCTACTGAATGTAGTCGTAGCTTTGGTGCAGGTGTCTCATTCAGAGAGCAAAGTTCGGACATGGATGCCTCATTGAATGAGCCTTGTAACAGTATGTTTTCACATGTACGTGTGTGGAGCATATGTGTCTGCGAGAAGCGGGTGTGTTAAATTCTCTTAGCATGTGTGACGAATCTAGTGGCTGGGAAAAGAGCAGCGCGTCGCATGGCCTCTCTCGGCCTCTCGCAAACTGAATTCTAAAGAGACTATCGATCTGTCAAGGTCTTGGTTGATATTTCGCTCCGCCTTTATCTTCTATCTTATCTTCTTGGCTTTGGATCACCATCTCTGGATCTTCCAATGTGTCTGGCTTTGGATTCTATCCTTTGTTTATCCATAATTTTGAATGGAGATGATGCAGAATGTGGGAAAGATGCACCAAGTGTGTGAGGCAGATAAAAAAAAATGGAGCGCATCCCCCACTCATTTGTTTTTCATCCTAATCCATAGTCTCTGTCCAAGAAAGGGCCTCCTTTTCACTTGTCTGCCCTAAAGCCTCTTATATGTGACCCCTGTGTCTCTCCCTCAGGGCTCTCTCCCACGGCCAGAGACCACACTCTCAAAGACACAGCCACACATCTGTGCATTTTAGTTTATGCATGGGAAGAACGTTGCAAGAGTTTGTGTTGAACAAGGTAATATTTAAACCAAAGCCAACAAGAAGCCTGAATGCATTTTCAACAAACACGGATACTGACACTGTACAAATCCATGAAGTGACAGAAAATCTTACTATATGCTTTGCCAGAAGGTGAAGGCAAATTTACCGCCAGGCTGACTCACACAGCTGCTGGGAGAGCCTGTCTCTTGTTAAAAGAACTGACCTCAATAAAGATGGACGTCTGGCGGTTCGTTATGTAACTAACTGAGGACGATCCTGAGGCTGTGCGGATGTGTGTGTAGTGTGTTTGTGCGAGCACTTCCAAGTGTGCATCTGCTTCTATGTGTGTATGTTATGGCAGTCCACCTGGGTATAGGGAAGGGTCGGGGAGGACGATTCAAAACACTATCATATAAAGCAAATTTGTTTTATTGATATTGCTGTATTTTCATGTTGTTAAACAACAAGATAAGAATTTTGATACATTGCGAATTGAAAATAAAAAAAATAAATTCAGAATTAGAAGAAAAAGACTTATTAATTTATTTATAAATGGGGGGGGCAGCATCTCAAATAATAATTTCAGAAATGTTTTCTGTATGGTAGATTTGGTCTCTTTTATATAGCCCATCATTTTTCCTTTCAGAAGATATTTGTTTTTATTGGTTGTAGTTTTTTCATCACATCTCATTTGATCCATGTTTCGTTACGTGTGAACGAAACATGAATGATACTCTGAATGATATTTTAGAGTTCCTTCCTGGGGGAGAAAAAAATCTTCAACGTTGATGATACATTCTGCAGGAGCTTACTAATGCTAATCAGTATGATGATAGTCATGGTCCGTTTACATGACAATTGTTTTCACAGAAAATGCAAATCTTTTGTCACAAGACAGTGGCATTTTTAAGATCTGAACACGAACAATTATTTTCATGGATCCGTGTTCACAAGAATAATTTTCACAACGTGGTCATTTGAACGTGCAACCAATCCAATGAAACGCTCTCCGTTTTTATAAGATACCACAGAATACTGCAGATATAAGGACAATGGTCAGTCATTGTTCCAACGTGATTTACCAAGTTTCCTAGTGGGCAAATAGCTGTGTTGCCTAAGTTACCACTAATTGCTGCTGAATGTAGCGAGTGATCTAGGTTACAGTCCTATTAGCTGACTCAGGCCTGGGTTGCCTGGAGCTAAACCCAGCAGGGTAACACTACGATAATGTATTCCCTGTCGTTGAACTGGGCCCTATCGGTCTTGAAGACTCCATCCTGATCTGGACATGTTCAGTTGTGGCTTACAGTCTTTGGACGTTTGACTAAAAGCACTGCTAGAAGCATGGAACTATGGCTGCAGTAATAATGGAGTCAATAAGTTGAGCAAGAAATGCATCCAAATTCAATAGAAGGTTTTTAAATCCCAAACCCATCACATACACTATTACAACTCCTGAGTACCAAACCATAATAACTACAGTCCATCCATACATCCATTTTCTTCCACTTCTCTGGGGTTGGGTCGTGGTAGCAGCCAAGAAGGGCATTAAGAAGACAGCCCACGCCCCAACAATACTCTCCAACTCATCCTTGGGGATCATGAGTTGTTCCCAGGCCAGATGAGATAATCCCTGCAGCGAGTTCTGGGTCTAACCCAGGGTCACCTCCCAGTTGGACGCGCCTGAAAAACTTCCAAAGGAAGACGTCCTTCACACAACCTAAAAAGATGGCGGAACCACGCTCCTTTAAACATTAAGGAACAGCATTTCTACCCTGAGCTTCCTCAGAGTGCTCAGAGTGTAGAAATGCTCTGGAGTATAGTAAGGGATAGGGAATAACTACTGTGTTGTGATAAATTATTAGACCCGCTCCCTATTTCTTGTGTTTTTGTGTATACTGCTTAATTGTGTTCTTTAAGCAAAACTTAAAACAAGCCAATCCGAGTAAATGGAAAATGCAAGTTTTAGTTTAGTGATGAAAAATTCCCGAATCACCTACATGAAAAGGTTTTCACCCTTTTCAACATAATGGATGGTAGTGCCAGCTTTTCTGCCCCACTACTTATTTTTTACAGCACCATATGACATATCCATGTATACACTATACTAACTATATAAATAGAAGTTGAGAATACATTATTAATCCAAAGAAAAATAAATCCTCCTCAGCTCTTCTAGGAAACTCAAACTTCTGTCATTTCAGCCAGAACTTCGGCTCCATTTTCAACAGGAATTTTGAGGGTTGGTGTGCTGTTGGTTTCAGATGGAGTTATGCTTAAACCAATAGACCTGTGGTCTTATGGCATGAACTATATGGGTCAACTGGTGGTCATTTATTTTGTAAAGGAATATATGCATACCAATACTACAATAGACATAGAAACCATGCTTCCTATAGATTTACTGCAAACCCTGAGAAGTAGTCATATAGCACTACACTAAGCTAAGAACAGAGAGGCTCTGTCTACACTGTACTTTAGGATTGGATGTTGGCTTGCCCTCTGCCTGCAGTGACCCCACCCCTGGTAAATACAGGGTTGGAGGTTTACTCCATGGACAAAAATACACTTGCCTCTGAGCAGAGAGGGAGAAAATCCAGATTTTGACTTTCTCTCTTCTGCACCAAATTTGCACTAGGAGCTAATGTCTCCCACTCCTCACAATGTTTATTGTATCTATTAAGATACAATAAGAGAGATTTCAGCACATATTAACACATTAATTTAACACATTAATACAAATTTAACACACTAATACACAATAAGGAGATTACCAGCAGTTTCTGTGAATTATTAAATAATGTATAGCAGCGATTATCTTGTTGTGTAATGTGGAAAGGGATTGTTTCTTCTTGTTTTTCTGCACTTGTCCCTCGTGGGCTCTCTTACATGAAAAGCTGTGACATCATCAAGACTTTCAAGCTGGCGGAGGCCTGCCATTTACCCACACACGGATAATTTTGTACTTTATGCCAAAAGCTTGACAAAACTCAGTACATCCAGTAAAGTTCTATGGTTGATGTCAAGTGTGCACAAAGTAGTTCCTGTCAGAAGAAAAGAGTTGTCTCTAAGTCGACCAGATGTTGTAAAAAGCCTCAAAGGTACTTCCTCGTTTGAGCTGTAAGCACACAGACTCCAATTTAGTGTAAGGGAACCTATAACTTCATACTGGTGAGTCATTGCCTTTCAGTTTTTGCTTGTTTTGTTGCGAGAAAATGTGATCAGTTGGAACATAATACCAAATTGATCCGTTAAATGTCTTACACAAGCTACAATTTATTAAGTAGGCAGTCAAACTCATGTAAGTCAAGACTGTAACGTCTTATGTTTATTTCAATCTCCCTACAGAACCAACACACCACATTTTTGAAGAACTGAAGAAGACCATGATGGAAAATCACATGTGATCCTATCAGCCTCTGTCACAGGTTGAAGGCTGAGCAGTAGAAACTGAAAATGAGTCAAGGTGGACAAGAAAATCAGGGGGCGGGACTAAGAGATGTCTTTAACATACTGGTTAATGCACCTCTAGAGCGACTGCTAAGCCTGACATTCCAGCTAAGGGAGTCTCCTGAAGATAATATCATACACGCCTTGTGTTTGATAGTCCTCCAGAGAGAGGCGCAGGGCCTGAACAAACTCCAGACAGTTAGGGATAACTACCTTGCAAAACATCTGGCAGAAAAGTGGCAGATCAGTGGAGGTAAATTAGAAGATTTTGCCAGCCATTGTGGTAATTTCCAAGACTGTACATGGGAATCTTTGGTACTGTTGGCTCGCATTTTCAAGGTTTTGTCAGAACAGAGGCTGTGTGATCCATTTGTGAGAAACCTGGCCTATAAGAGAGCTCTTTCCATTGAGGATCACAAAAGAAGCAGTAACAAGGATATGGAGTATGGTCATCTCAGGGAGGAAGCTAAGATGGTCTGTGGGCCTCAGGTTGCAGAGTTTATGTGCTCCTCCACGGATCTCAAGTCAGGGTCTGGCCATTATCTGCACAGCAGCCTGGATAAAGGAAACACAACTTTGAAAGGTACTTTGTCCCAAGAACAGTCAGGGATCGCTTACTGTTTGCCAAGCCCACTGCTGACAAGCTCCTCAACGCTCTCATACCCCACTCATTTGGAGATAAGTATAGCTCCAACAGCCTCATTACAAGACAGCAGAAGAACTCCAGAAGCATCTGATAAATCCAATTCAAACACTTCCATTATTGATGAATTTGAAGCAAGAAATTCACCTCCGCCATCCCAGACATGTGTAGAGCCTCGAGTTAAATCCAATCATCCTCCTTTGTTTATTGCAGAGAAACACACACGGATGGATGAAACAGTTTCTGCAGAGGGGAATAAGTTTGACAGTCTTCACTCTCCAACCAAAACCACCACATCAGTTACTGAATCAAATTCAGCACTACCTACTGCAACAAACATGCTCCCCAAGAAGCATATTGCAAATGAAGTTGATGAAAGCAACAGTGCGGAGGAAGATGAAGAGGATATGTTTTATGCATTTGTTATCCTGCATGCACCAGAAGATGCTGATATGGCTGAGATCATGAGGGGAAAACTGGAATCGGTCATTAGCAGTCCGGGTGCAACTTTCTCCGATGATTTTGCCATCCCTGGAAAGAGCACCTTGAGGTGCCTGGAGGATGCCATCAACAACACAGCCTTTACTCTTCTGCTGCTCACCCGCAACTTCAATACTCGGATGCTGGACATGGAGACAGACTCTGCCCTCATCAACTCTTTGAACAAGAAACACAAATACAACACCGTTATTCCTCTGCTGCCACGGAAGAACTGCATGCCCAAAAAGAGTATCCCTTTTGTTTTACAGACTATAATACCTCTTGAGGAGAACAAGAGCTTTGAGAAAAAAATACTGAAGTCATTGTCTCAAGCCAGGATTAAAAGGCAGAAGAAAATCTGGATTGAGGAGCAGAAATTGAAAATTCAGATACAGAGGCAGGAGAGACTAAAACAATTAAAGCAGCATAAAAAGCAACTGATCAAAGAGTGTGAAACAGCTCAGTTGCTAGAGCGAGAGAACCTCAGGCTGATAATGACACAAAAACTTCTCCTCTGTCCAAGTGCGTCGTTGGAACAGGATGGTGGGGACGACAGGGCTTGGTGGCAACAACAACCAAATATTCATATTGAAAATGCTAAGTATATCATGATCGGCAATGACTCTCAGATGACAGTGGATTTGGGAGTAGGTGAGAACAAAGATAATGTGATGAACAGAGAGGAGGACCAATAAGCTTAAAGATGACAATAAGGTTATGTTGGATAATAAAATCGTAATTACTGGAGTCCAGGTACTTATTAAAGCAGAAAGAAATAATTCAATTTCTGAACACTAAAATGTACTACAACATTGCAGAATGTTTGAAACATTTAAACCAATTGATATTGTCACAAGAGCAAATATCGTATTAGAGATGGCGCTGTAATGGGTCTGTTGAGAAAAATGCGGACATTTCAGATTAATATTTAGCAGAAGACTGCCATCTAATGACAGACATGTGGTACATGCTCCCTCATCTCATGAAATGTATGAACCCTCTTCAGGCACTAGAGTGCAACACTGTTACATGCTTCTCATTGCCCTTCACGTGATCTATGGAGGGGCAGTGACATCCAATAACTGCTCTGAGAGCTAAAGGAGATGTCATTTTAGTGGTTTGCTAAGTGTTCAAATGGTTTTTTGTTGGTTTGAGTCTTTATATGATGGTAGAGCTTGGTGTAATGCTTAAGTTTTGCTGATAAGATTATATTTAAAACATGTTTGTCCGACTGCAGTTACAGCAGCATCAATGAGCAGCAGTGTGTTAATAGATTACTGGATGTCTGTTAAGATCAGGTCCATACTCACGATGGGTTTATCAGTATATTTTGGCTATATATTATTATTATTATTATTATATGGACATTATGCATGCCATACTGTGTACAGCTTCTCATCCAGGCCTCTTTTAATATCAGACTGCAAGAAGTGACACAAACTATCTGCTGCCCAGGTTAAACACCTCAATAAGACTTAATATATCAAACATGTGGCTTTTCATATCTCCCACATGTATTTTAAGTTTTTGCTAATATTTTTGGCCTGCAGTGAATGATTGATGTTTTTCAATCATGCATTGTTTCTGATTCCATCTGAAACATTGCTTTGGAGTATTTCTTAAATAAATAACAAATAAATAAAAATTCATCAATTTCCATTCTCACCGGAAAGTGCTCAACAGTTTACATTCAAAAATGGCTACCCTCTGGGTTCTTACAATGTCTGAAAAAAGATGGATCCACTAATTTGATCTGCTCAAAAATGCCGTCTACTCAAATTTAATGGTCCTTTCTTTTATTGAAATTGAAATTATTTTATTAATAATTCATAAATAAGAAAAACAAACCTCTCCACTCCGAAATCCTATGCCCCATCTCGCCGTGTCATCAACATATGTCAGGAATTTTCTGTATTACACATGGAAGTAATGAAAAAAGCTCCATCTCTCAATGTTCAAGAATGTGAAACTCTTTACCCAGATTCTCTCAAATTTCCACATTACCAGGTTCCTTGAAAATTTGAATAACCCTGCTAACAGAAAGACAATTAGAATAACAAAACAAAATCTGTTAATGTCCTTGGTGGAGGCTTTATTTTTTG
The DNA here is from genome assembly GCA_037951165.1 of Lophius americanus. Taxonomy (NCBI): domain Eukaryota; kingdom Metazoa; phylum Chordata; class Actinopteri; order Lophiiformes; family Lophiidae; genus Lophius; species Lophius americanus. Next base: position 2,445,830 of record JBBDHG010000004.1, read on the forward strand.
GCCCAAATCTAAGATCAGAGAGGCACATGAGAGTCGCAGTGTAAAAAACATTGTTGTCTGTATTTGAAATAAAGCTCACGTTTCTCAACTGAGGGGAAATACAAAAACGATTTCTTTTTTCCCCGAGCGTCACACAAACAAGGTGAATCTGAATTTCCTTTTTTAATGGACAACCAGGTGCGGATGACAATGACAGGTGGGGCCCTATCATTCCCTGATCTATCATTAAAGATTACATTTAGATGGCCATGAAATGCAAAACCTTTAAATAGCAATATTGTACACGCTCAACTTATTTTGATTTATATAAATCATTATGGAGTGAAGTTATGAAAAAGTCTAAAGTCTAACAAAACATAACCACTCATGTAATTATGTCAAATTATTCAGAAAGTCTATTTATTGATTACTCAAATATTACCCAGTAACCTACGATCAAAAAGTGAAGATCAGACTCTAAGTTTGCAACAGTGTCTGCACAGCGTAGTATTAGACTTTGTACCTCTCCCAGAACCCAACAGTCCCGTTTAATTGAATCTGAATCTAATCCTAATTTAATCTTTATTAATGCAATCCTGACTGAATCCTAATCCAAATACCAACAAGAGACGTGTGCCATTAAAGTGGCTGCAAATGATCCATATCTTTTGATCTATCTCAGAATGCAGCTGTTTCTTTGGAGGCACATTCCCCACTACTACCAAGTTTTATGAAAATCCAGCAATAAGTTTAAGGGTAATAAATAAATAAGCTAAAAAAGTACAAGTGTGATCAACAAAGAAAGCACAAAAAGCCTTATCTTGAAAAAAATATGTTTTTACACCTCTTTATCCAGATCTAAGATTTAATTTGTTAAAAGTCCAATCAAAACCTGTCAGATGGTTGATGTGAAAAAGATACAGGGTTAGGGTTAGGGTTAGCAGGATAACTCCTTAGCAGGAGTAGGCAGTTCAAAGAAAATATAAAGAGATGATTTAAATGAACAGAAGGAAGTTACAGATATTGAAAGTACTTTTTTTTTTAAACTGCATACAATGGAAGTCTCTTTGGGATTTCTGTAATAGTCAATTAAGAGATTCAGATTTTTTTCAGAAGTGTTCTGATAAACAATATTAGCATAATCCTAATTCTTTAAAAATGAGTTGAGTGATAATTATTTTCCTAACCTGTAAAGTAAAACAATTGATGGAGCAGTAAAAGATTCTGATTCTGCAATTTATAATGTTTTTTAAGTAATTCTATATGGGGTTTGAATGACGAATTAGAATCCAACCAAAGACCCAAGGCCCTAACGAGTGGAGACCCATCGGAGAAATGAATAGACCAGTAATTTCTTAGGTGCAATAGTTCAGATCTTTTGCAAAACATCATGCTATCAGACCTTTCTTTTTTTGTAACATTGTGTTTTGGGTGAACCATTTTTTAATTTCATCGAAATTGTGCTGCAATGTGGTCTGAATTTACATAACATGTAGGTTTTTAAGGGAGTAAATTATGTCATCTGCATATAGCTGTATATGACAATTTGTATAAATTTGCGGATGATCATTGATAAAAATAGAAAATAATAAATCATCAAGTGTCAATGACTCTCTAGAGATTAAAATCTCATTGAGACTCTGCCTTTGTTGACGAGCAGCATGATGTTGAGTTGCATACATAAGGGTATGAAAATAACAACTAAATATTAGAATAAAAACCTACAAAATAACATTAAATCATTCGTAGAATTCTGAGATTAAAGTGAGTATACTGATCTATATCTCTGAAAACTAACCAAAAAAATAGTTCAGAAAAAAGTAAGATAACTGACATTCTGAGGCTGAAGTCAGAATTCTGATTTTAATCTCAGAATTTTAAAAAATGGTCAAGAAAAAAAAATTGCAGAATTTAGACTTCATTCTTACACTACTGGGATGAAGGTCTCCCAAATTTATGATGTGTTTTCCTACTAAATAATTGTATTTTCCGAATAATGGGCATCTAACATAACAAGTTTTTAATTTCCTGTGATTTTATTCCTTTGCTTTAAAAAAAAAAACACTTACGAGAATAGGGTCAGAATTCTAAAATAAAAATATGAATGAATGTGGCCACAATCATCTTCCTTATATTTCCAACCCCTCCCAATTTATTTTTTATTTTTTTGTATTTTTATGTGTGTTCAATCCAGCAAATTGACAACAACAGACAATCAGATAAAGCAGCGCTTGAGACAACATTTCATTCTCAACAGCAGGCATTTTAAAAGATTATTTTTTTCCCCACCTCTCCGTGGAAAGAACGTTGGAGATGGTTCTTCCAGTTAACCCCACCTTAGTTTGAAATACTGAGCAGTCAGAAGCGAACAGTCTGGGTGGGTGGATCGCGCATGCGCGGTGCGCTCTGTCCTCCAACCAGTGCGGCAGGAAAAGCGCAGAGACGCGGCGGAGAGACTGAGGGAGAAAAGAAAAATAGTTAGACAGGGATAACTGACATGGACACGAAAATCGCCTCAACTTAACGTGTGGAATCCTTCGATGCTGGTCACGCGCTTCAACCGCATAGCTTCTCCATCATGCCGGATTTATTCTGAAGATAAAAATGCCTGGGAATTCTCTGAATCACTTCTCCTAAACTGTGCCGTGCTGTCAGGAATCTCACTGGATCTGGAGGATGACGCTCGTGTGAGAAAGGAGCGCCCTTTCTTGCTATCCAACTATCAAGGCCACGCACAGTTTTTTTAAGGGGGGATTTGCTGCATTGAATTCCTCTGAATGGGATGTCATCCGCAGTCAGGAGGAATTCCTGAGCCTGACTGATCCTCTATCTGCAGCGTCCACACACACAGAGTTTAAGATGGGAGATGTGCCAGTTGACGGAGGAGTGAGACGGACCTTCATCGTCCCTGCCATCAATAGCTTCGATCACTATGACTTCACCAGGGCGAAGATTTCCTGCAGCCTGACGTGGCTCGTGGCCAAGGCTTTCGGCTCGGGTAGGTGGCGCCTCCTCATCTCCTTCTCTGGATCAGATTAGTGTGAAGATAAACATGTTATAATGTGAACTGATGAGGAGTTGAACCGTACAACATCATGCAGCAGAAAGTCATTAGGCTATAATAAACTATTATTCTAAATAAACGCCTACATTTCTGTCCTATAAATAAGAAACAATGGAATAAAACTGGTCATCAGATAAGATAAACAGATGTGTCTTATTTCTTCTTAATCCTTAGAGTGATTTATAGGCTATGTTTATGAATAATGTTCATTGTATTGGTAAAATCACCAAATTGTATAATGTCTGGCAACGTTTTTCAAATGGCAATCTCTACTCAGAGTTCATAGGTCAAAGGCAGTGGTCCCTGAGACCACTGCTGATGTCACATTGATTTATTTTGTTGCATCCCTAATGCTAATTATTCCCAACTGCAGAAGTCAGGTCAAAGCTATTATGTAACCGTCTGACTGCAGATCTCCACTGTCAATCTCTGCTGTGCAATGGCTGATCAACAGATGTAGGAACTCAACTGATGCTGACGCTTAGGACTTGGAGAGGTGTCATTGGCCTGACCATTAATTTTTAGTTGAATAAGCATCCACAAGTTTGCAAAGAGGCAAACATTCAGTCATATTCTTGAAAATGTTCTTATAACACGAAATACTGTATTGCGAGAAAGAAGCTGAAATATGTAATAGTTAATGACTGTCTGCATCTGTCTTCAAAATCACATTTAAAAGTAATGTGCAGATGCATATGTCATTCTGTAAAGACAGTTAGTATATTGGTTGCACTATTCTGCATAATTAGGAAGTAGTGCGCGAATTGTCTCTAATTATGCTTGATAGACGATTTTCTATTATTCGCTTGTCAAGTTTGTGCTGATCAGGTAATTGGTAATCAACCAATTGTTTCAGCTCTGCTTGTTTGCTTCTCAGAGCTGAGGTGCAGATGATGTCATGTTTTGTTTTACATGACTTGCTTCTTCGTTTTTGGCTGTCTACACAGCGGGTCATCCATAGAACAGTACCCTGCTGGGTTACAGAACCAATGATGGTATTTGTTAAGCCGGACCCCGACCGATCCACTTAGGAATCAGTTTCATGTTCATCACTGGTCTGACAGAGAGCCAAATAGGGCCACACAAGTTTTTGTTTTTTCCTCTGAGAACGTGAAATGTTGGAGAGACAAAGAAAGTAGAGGACAGGAACCTGTGTGAAAGACAATACAGTTCAACCAAACCTGTGGCTTCTACTGTTTCTTACCCAGCCCTCCAGTGACTCAGTTTCAACCCCCAGTATTGCTGAGAACTATGGCCCAATTCTTATCTAGTCCTCTGAGCCTGGTTTGGCCTGGTTTTGCCCAATGAGTGATGCTCGGATATACAACTTTTTCATCAGCTGAAAGTTTGCACAGAAACTTCCGAGAGAGTTTTTTTTTTGCAAAAACCCGTGTAGAAATTGTACTTTCACTCACATGAACTGATATCACAAAGAACGGGGTAAGATATCCACATAGCACTTAAATGAAACAGATACAAAGGGATTTACTGTAAGAAGATGTGGGGAATGCAGAGATAGGACACAGAAGAAAACTTCTAAAAACGAGACTGACATTTATGTGTTGGACTTTTGTGAGTGGGAGTATGAACTTTTCTTCTGATGTGTCTCCATGCTGGCGTCATATAAACTTGCGTGCAGCAGCAAATGACATACAGGTATCCTTATTGCTTATGTTTTTACGTGTCATTAAAGGCATACGATTTCAACAAACAATTGTAATTTTAAAATGTTTGAATAAATTCATGATTGACTTTAGTTAAGTTCTCTTATAGGACTAATGCACCAATGCCATCTAATTATCACTATTGGTTCAGGGTAACCAGCACCCAAAAGGAGCCTTGTAGATTTATCTTGAATATTTATTAAAATCTGACATGAATACGATCTTTGGCAAAGTGGTAGCGGACCCATTTAAATTTAGGTGGGTCCTTTTTAGTTATCTGTCCTTATTTAAAGGACGGTGTTTATTTCAATCAATCCAAAGATTGATGCCGTTGGATAAATGGAAATGCAATTATTCAACTCTGTCCGTATGACTCAACGGCGGATGACCATGAATAAATGGTGAATTTCTGTTTTTTGTGCGTAATATAATCAACATCAGGACCAGGAATCTCGTTGGAAATTATAATTCATCCATCCATTTTCTGTAACCACTTATTCTGTTTAGGGAACCAGAATAGGAAACCAGGATCCTGTCCCAGCTGAAATTGGGTGCTACACAGCCTAACTTGAATTATTAATGAGAGAAACGTAACCAACAGATGTTGAGGGACAAGTTCATACAGTTTAGAAATGGGTTACTGGAACAAGGCACAGATGGACAAGGATTGAGATCATGAAATTGATGGAGAAAGGGTTTGTGAAGCGTATAGGTGTCTTTGGGTGATGAGTATGACCATCCCAATGCTTGCAGAAGTTAACACAGCTAAGAAGCCAATTAGCTCAGATCCACAGTCGGGGAAGAGGTGACAGGGTGTGATGAGGAAGAAGAGGCTGTAGGTTTGCGGAAGACCAATCCCTCCATGGGATGTTCCAAGGACAGATAGAGGAAGTGAATGACATCAAGAATTATACCTGTACAGCACAGAGACGGTCATCATGGAACCATGCACTGGGCTGAGATCAATAGAAGCAGCGGCTTCTCACAGCATACAGGACCAGAGGTGCAGACTGTGCAAAGGTGAGGCAGTCAAGCAAGTTGTAACTGGGGTAGGCTGGAGCTAGGACAGCATGCATTGGAGGCAATTGGTTAGGATAGTGTACAGGAACATCACTGCTGAGTATGGATCAGATTACAGCATTTCCCATTGGTGGCACCACCGAAAGTGGTTGAGAAAAATAGAGCAAAGATCCTGTCGAACTTCAAGTTCCGGACTGCCAAACATATTCTGGTTAACCAACCAGTCAAAATGATGGTCGACTAAGATCAGAAGGGGGCAGGTGTCAAAGATGACGCAATTCCAGATGACAGCAGCATGAGGAAGAGGGAATAGGAAAACATTGAGAAAAACTAGAAGAGGTAAAAGCCAAAGAAAGGGAGGGCTGTAACCCCCAAAATGGAAGAAGAGCACCAACAAATTCCAGGTACATCTGAGGTCTCTGTCTCAAAGAGTGCAGTGCTAGGAACAGCTGAGATAGCTCTGGCCTCTGGTAGAGGACCCTAGCTTGAGAGAGACACTCAAGGTAGAGGCCTAACAGTTGTCATCCGATTTAAAGCTATACGAATAATCTCTGCCTCAATATCAATGGGACAAACATGTCTGACAGCTCTGCTCAACATTTATCAGCAGAGAGGAGTCCTGTTAAAGAAAAACCTGCTCGCTCAGCAGACTAGGTTTACCATGGTAACTGGGTCCGTTTAACCCAGAGTTCGCCTCATCTCGGCATTTACATACTCTTAATCCACTTTCCTTCCTAATCTGACCTTCAGTGTGACTGTTGGACATGCCACTGCGTTGTTGATGCTGAAATGATATATTGTGCAGCTTTAATCCTTCCCTGAAGAGAGGGGACAGTGAAGAATTGATCAACTAACTGCTGAGCAGTAAATTCCGTGGCTTTGTACAGTACTCTGTTTCATATTCAACGGTGCTTTCAAATCACGGGCTAGCTATTGGTCTCTGCTGATACTGATCATGTAGTTTAGGAAATGGATATAAAGACATCACATGGATGTATTTTCTGCCAGCCCTCATGCAGCAAATTGCTGGGAATGCATAGCTTAAATGGTAGAGGGGGTTGGATGTTAATTGTAGGCTTAGCGGTTTGATCCTAGCTTTTCCAGTGCATACGTCATTGGGGAAGAAACTAAAACTAAAATTACTCTTTAGCAAAACATGTTATTTAATATTGAAGCGGATGTACTCCTTATATTTACATCAGATATGCGTACATGTCACATGATGGGGATTTACTTGTATACCACCTATTACATAGTAATCCACTTACTATTCTTCTTTTAATTATTATTATTGCTGTTATTTTTATCATTGTTCTGCAGCTCTTCTCAGTGTTTACTCAACCCACAACTTTACTGAGTTGGTAGACTCCAGCAATTCACATGAGATCTATTTTCTTTTTCTTTTGGTCATATCGGACAGCTGTTTTTAACGAGAGTTAATAACCGACTGTACACTACCTCCTCACCTGGTGGCTGGCCTCCACCCAATGGTCTGGAGCACAGCCAACTTAGGGACAGCGCTATATTACTCTATGTTCTATCCCATTAGTGGATGAGGCCGCCTGTCCCCGCCCAAGGCGATAATAATTCAGTTTGCACATTTTGTCTCCAAAATAAACTGTCAAATCAGATGTTAGAAATTTTAAGTCATTTTTATTATGTAGTATGTATGTATCACATAATAAGAGTCCACATCATGAAGGATGTTATTTAGAATATAGAGCGAGCAAATACTAAGTAATAACATACAGTAAGCCACAGCTAATGAACAAGCTTATTTGAAAAAACTAGAAGTAAAACTTCAAAACCTAGCTAACCAACTAATTTAGTTTAAATAAGAGAGGTTATGCAGCAAAATGAATTTTGCTGACCATGATGTTGTGCATGCTGATCTGTGATCCCGGGGGTCTCCAGGGGAGCAGTCTTCTACGTGCCTGGGCTTCCTGTGGCAGCTACTTCCTGTCTGTTTCCTCTTTGATGGTTAGACAAAGGAGACGGTTTTTACTCGACGGGACTAATTTTCATGAACTTTGGGCTATTGTAGCTTGCTGTTGTTTTTTCATGCTCTTTTTGAAAATATTTGTATTAAATCCAAAATTTAAAGGCCAACAACACTTTCAGGACTCTTCATAAGTGAATGAAACCGATGTTTTTTGAGGGAAAGCTCATGTGTTTGTGAATAGTTTCCGCTTTAGTTGCAAAATTTGTATTCCCAAAGGCTGAATCATTGAAGTATGGCACAGTACACTTAAATAGCTTCATAGACATTATAACCAAAGTTGAATTGATTTAATAGTTGTGAATAGACACATCTAGCTCTTGTCATGAAGTAGATGTTGATGCGGTTTAGCGTCAGCCTGTTGCTTTAAATATCTCTCTTTATCACCAGGCACGGGAAGTGCACTTAACATAGCCACTGTCAAACTGCTGAGGTTTGATCACACGCGTAATGGATTTTTTTCGGGTCTGAAGTTAAAATCTTCATGTTATCATGCTATTTCATTGAGCTTCTTTCCTGTGTTAAGAAGCTGTTGTTGTTTTGGAACCGGGAGCTGAATTCTGTCATTTAAGAAAGATTCTTCAGTGTCTTTTGTTTTTGTCCGTGGAATTCAGATTCAGAGGCAGAGAGGAAATGACCCCAAACACCAGGAATACAAACTTATACAGGAGCATGCAGCATGATAAAAAACACACACATATACACGCAGACACTCACAAACACACTTAGGTCCTGTCTGACTTAAGTGACACATAGCTTTTATACGTTATATAGATAGGTTTGGATTAGATAGATATAGTAGATTAGATTGTTTTTTCTGCCACGGAATGACGGATCGATGAGTCATAGCATGTGTTGAACAACATTTAGAGGAGTGTTTGGTTACATATAAACAGCAAATCAAGAAGAATGAGTGAGTTCTTAAGGTGTAGCTGTGTGTTTGTCCATATAAGGTTAAGTGGATTGTTACACACTTATTACTACACACATGCTATTAACACTTACACACCTTATGACTTAGTCAGACAGACAGATTTCCTATGTGTATATTTGGCCAGACAAGCAAAAATAAATTCACACTACTGTTGTACTGTTGTTATTCTGCTAGAATTGACATAACAATTCTCTCCTCGCTTTTACCATTAATTCAGTTTACATGATAATGCACAATAGCTCTGGCTAAGCTAAGCGAGCTTAAACCCGGACCAACTGTGGATCAAAGAATGGGTGTTTGTTTTTTTTAACATCCAGGATAAATACACATCCTTACTGCTGAGTAGCTCCAAGTGACAACAAAAAAGGCGTGTCAAAGGGCAGAGGTTCTCTAGCATACTCTTATGCACTACACATGTAACAACAAACTACATCTCCCATAACCCCCCACGTCACAGATACACAATACCCATTAGGCAACATTTTAAAGGGGCGGACATGGCTCATAAGGATCAGCTGGATCAAAACTCGCTGGTTTCGCTGAAAGTTATGTTATGTATTAAAATGATGCAGAAAAATTGTATTTCAGGAAATAGATCACATAATAGTCTGTATCAAGATTGTGATATTTTTTACCATGAATCACTAACCCCTAATTCACAAATAACATGCATATGCTATTCAAGTATGGAAACTTTATCTCCCTGCCTAAAAAACATACTTTCTATCACTAGATGAACCTATAACTTGTGAATAATTTATTTTCTGGTGGTTTGTGCCGTTCCTGTCCGTTGTAGGCAGAAAGTTTTCAGGTCACTGCCATGATTGGAAGCCATTGAGGTACATTGTACTGTTGTGTATCTATGGCCACAGCAACAAAGGCATTGATCGTTAGAATAGCATCATATATCTTTTTATTGGCTGCATGCAGTTACTGTTGGCTTCTCCGCCAGTGGTCGAGTTTCAGTAAATATCCAGCTGGAGGACCATCTCTTACCATGTGTTCTCTCTTCTGTCTTTCTCTCCTCTCAGATGAAGTACCAGAGGAGCTGGCTGAGCCTTTATACAGGGATCAGTACAACCAGGAGCACCTGAAGCCTCCCGTGGCCTGCCTGCTCCAGTCTGCAGAACTTTACTGCCGGGCAGGGAGCCTGATCCTCCGCAGTGATGCCGTCAAGCCTTTACTGGGACATAATGCTGTCATCCAGGCCCTGGCCCAGAAAGGCCTGTATGTCACTGACCAGGATCGTCTGGTCACAGAGAGAGATCTCACCAGTACGCCCATACAAATCGTGAGTGGGAATATGACAGAGAGCAGAACACATCTTCCTGCTGGTTACATTTTACTTGTCACTATGTCTACTTTATGTGTCTCATGGTTCGGTTATTACCCCACTGAAGAAGTCATATAGGGTTACCCTTCCCCAAATGTAAGTACGTAACAGGTTCAGCAAGTGGTACAGTCTTTCCTCAACTCCTCAAAACTCCCTGACAACACTCAATGAATATTTAGCTTTTTATACATGTGCTTTTCCCCATGGTTTTCCTTGGTTTTATACATTTGTACCATTTCAAGTGATTTTTATGAGAACCAGAACCCAAAGAAAAACACCTTAAATGAAATGTAATGCTTCTTGAATGACCATCAAATTAATAATTCCAAATTCAAGGCGAAGGTTTATAGCACAAACTTCAAAATATCATGGTACTTTTGCTTTTATATTGACAACCGCCATAGTTTGGTTCCAACCAGCATAATTTACCAAAGCTCAACATTACATATTTAAAGAGGTTTATTTGTTTAACCAAAGTAAAAATTCCCAAACATTTAAATTTAAAATTATATGATATAGATAAAAAAAAAAAAAAAAAGTGTCTGAGTGGAATACAGAAGCCAGATTTTTACAAACATTTGATAAATGACTCTTTTTCTTTTCTGTCATTTGATTATTTGAAATAAGTACAGTCTTAATTTTTCAGGATTTCAATAACAATGGTTGTTTTGCTGAGTTTTCCCCTCATGAGGAATAAGCGGATTTTATGAGTTATGTGTTGGTGTTTACCACAACATGTGATCTAATGTCCGCCCGGACTTGTCACGATGAGAGAACAACAGTCTAATGATGGGTTTCCTATAGCAACCCGTTACTCACTCTTGGGCTAGTGTGTCATTAGACAGCAAACATGCCCCCACCACAACAAGATATTCTAGTCATACGCCTGTGCTGATCATAACGTATGGATGGAAGACTATAAGGCTGAAATTCATTATTTTCTTCTTTTCACACTCAATGCACCGCTGTGTTTACATCCCCTGTTTATTTTATGTCATATGAAAATAAAATTCTGTCTTTTGTTTCTTATTAGCTTTCAATAATTATCTCGATTTTATCAGTAACTAAAAAAAGTGACATAACTAAAACAACAGCAAAAACTTCCCTGACATCCCTTTTTAGCCATCAGCAATGATTAAAGACACTCAGAACCTCTTTCTGTGGTGCAGTAGACGAATATAGGTCCTAACTTTTGACCGTTACATGTGGGGAACGAGGGCTTGGTCTGGTTTTGTTCCTCTGGCAACACAAAGTCGACTGTTGTGACACGGTGAGCATTTATGCACTGGCAGACGGGTGGACTTCCTCCCAGCTATAGCATTCTTGTATTTTCTGTGTTATTATCATGACTCTTCATAGGCTGGGTTACCTTCAAAATGGATCTGTTCATGGGTTTTCGTTGATAAAAGCATCATAGTTATTCCTCTGAAAATTGTTATTGGACTCAAGATTACTCACATAAAAAAATCAGTCAAGCGATCATTCCATTTTCTTCCCAAGAAAGGTATTCCAGATATCCCTCTCCCCAACAACGCTCTCCAGCTCATTCCAGGGTACCCCAAGACGTTCCCAGTAACGAAGAGGTATAAATTCAATCTAGCGAGTTCTGGTTCTACCGCGGGTCTCCTCCCAGTTGGATCTCCTAATCAGATGCCTGTAACACCTCAACTGGCTGCTTTCACTGTGAAGGAGCAGCGGCTCCACTCCGAGCCTTCTTTCAAAACAATCCTACATGTAGATGTACAACAAAATATATAATGGAAAAAAGGTTTTCTCAGATTTGGACCCAAAAATGAATGGTATATTTCACATAGAGATGTATAATCAAATACATTATAGAGAAAAGTTATTTCTAAGGTTTGGACTAAAGAACTATTCTTTTGTTTTTTTGTGTTGCATGAACAGAAAATAATGTTGTTCAATGCTGTTTTTGTCCGTCCAATACATATTCCTTTATGATTATATGAACCTCAGATCAGAGGCTTGGAGCTCATTGGCACATTTTTTCCTAATATTTCCCATAAATAAATCCTTTATTTTAGTTTGTTTTATCAGCTATTTAGATGAATGTTTCAGCGCCAGAAAAAAATATTGTATACTGGGAGGAACTGGGAAGTACTGGATGTGCAAAAAATGACATTTGTGCCTAGAAAGCATGTCATTTTAGTCATGAGAGGAGGGTCTGTCTGTGGTAGCTAGATGCAGACATACTGCTAACACACATGGACACTAAAGTTGTCTGCATTGCTGTACACGCTTTTTCCCTCCCCCCTCCTCCCTCTCTGTTCACTCTGTCTCATTCTGTGTCTCACTGTTCTTTATTCAACATTCTCCATCTGTGTTCATCTCTCAACTCCTGTCATGGTCTTCATTTTAGCCTTTGATTCCCCACCTACACACCTCTCTCTTTCTCTCTCTCTCTCTTTCTCTCTCTCTCTCTCTCTCTCTCTCCCCCTCTCACGTGGTTCTTTATTCACCCTGGGCTCATGCTTCTCTCTTTTTTATATGGGAAAATTTAAATTCACTAGTGACGATGTTTATATGTGCCATAAACATTGGTGGGAGTGACAGGCAGTGATGATTCGATGTCAATGAGATGCCTATAAAAGTAAATTCAGCCTCTCTTTTTGTCTTTGGTTCAGTTTTGGGTTGGTGATTAAGTGATGGTGTTACGTGGACAAATGGAGCCAATATTGTCAGATGCCCTGACCTTCATTTGTGTAACACACCGCCAGGCAATATGTTAACCTGCCCATCCTTATTGTTGATCTGTGTCCTTCTGGATCCAATCAATTTGCTCTGCAAAGTGAATGTATTATGTGTGTGTGTGTGCGTATTTGTGGACTCAGCAGGATAGTTTGAGTCACGCTAAAGTGAAGGCTTTTTTTCTCATTTTGGGCTATGGTATATCCGCAGAGAAAATGATGACCTCATGTTTTTCCAAATAATGTGCAACAGAAGAATAACTCATGTCAAGGAGAGGCAGGTGAGGGAAAAGGAGGGAAGGGATGTCATATGCCTGTGATCTAGAAATAAGCAGGAAAGTAGAGAGAGGAGAGGAAACAGTGACGATGGAAGACTTTGAGAGGACGAATGGAAATTGGAGACATTGGTAAGAGACGGGGTAGAAGGGAAAATAAAGAAGAGAGTAAAGGCAAGGTATTGCGTTTTTAGAGGAGAGAGCGACTAGTGTGCTCCAGGGAGTGGAGTGGAAAAGACCCTTACTCTGGAAAGAGTGGAGAAAAAGGAAAAAAAAGATGATAGAGGAAAGGAGTGGAGCACATGGAGAACAGGAAGGGCTAAGGAGTGACGAGGAGGTGGAGAAAGGTGTGATATACACTACTGCTGCATTGTGGAGGGTGGGGTGTCAAAGTGAATCAAAGAATGTTTCCCCCTTCCTCCCATTACCCTACCCTTCTGGTGCTTTGCCTTCCTGTTTCTTTTGAACCGCTCTGAGTGTTAAAGAAGAGAGAGTGCGGCAGCAGAGAGAGAGAGACATGGTGGTAGTTACATTTTCCTGCAGAGGGGCGTGTACCTTTGTCTAAAAGCTTCTGCCAAATATTGCTGAAGAATTTAAGGGATCTTATGGGTGTGTGTATGTATGAGGGACAGTGCATCATTATTTTCACTAGAAACATGTACAATTGCAGATCAGAGCACAGACTAACGCATCAATAGGGCCAGACACGCACATATGAATATGGCAGTAAAAACCTTGCTGATCAGACGCTTTGTGATTGTGCAGAATGAGCTTACTTCTGTCATATGTTTGCTCATCATTGTTCTTTCTTTTAGTTGGCTTTTATCAAGGGCAAACACACAGACACACACACACACACACACACACACGCACGCATGCAGCCATACATTAATAATAGTGAGGATGAATACTGATATACTGATTCTCCTGTAGAGATAGAGATAGAGAGTACATGAGTGCACTGCATATCTTCACAGCTTTATGAGCAGTCTGTGCCATTTCCAAACCATATAAGGTTGTCTGTCACCTTGAGTGGTTTTGACTTATGTGTACACACACTAAAGGTCTTTGTGAAAGGATATTTGACAGCCTATGGCTTTTAAATCCATGCTGTAATGTCAACAATTGAAGAAACGAGGACAGTTTGTAGACATGTAAGCAGTGACTCTATTCCTTGTCTGCCTGTCTACTACTCTGTCTCGTATGTACAGACTGTACAGACACACATGCTGTATGTTTCCTATTGGAAACGGTGTAGGGAGAACATTTTGCCATTTGTCTTTGCCAAAGGTGAGGTTTACTTGTGTAAGGAAAACAACATGAGGTCAATTTGTAGTTCTCTCCCCTTATCAAGATATTTAGATCCAAAATGTAATTAGTTCTTCCCTCTCACATGTCCTACATTTTATGAAAATCTAAGTAGTTAAGGGTAATTCTGCTAATATAAAGTGAGGGCTGAGAACTGAAACTTCCTTTACAACCACGGAGCTAACTTAACTTAGGAAACAAAAGAAAAAGACCTGGAACTGTCCATCCACCAATTTCAATAACAGTGTTTCCTGTTAGGGGAGGGGTGTGGTACGCTCTGGACACGACACCTTTCACAGAGTTGAAACATATTGAAACAAACAACCAGTCACATTAACGTTCACACCTAAAAGCATCTTAGAGGCACTAATTTACCTTTATTACATGTTTTTTGCCTTTTGGAACATGCAAAGAGGGAGAGCATGCAAACTCCACAAAGAAAATTGGGAACAGAACCCAGAGCCTAGTTAGGCAGCACTGCTAAGCACATAACTAATGTTATAGCTAATTGTGCACTGATTTTACAGGAACTTGTAACTACACTGTAACTACTACTGTATACAAAACTAATTGGTGGAAATGTGTGGAAATTAAAGTGTAGAAAGTGTGGAAATAGTTCCTATGAAACACAAATTAATTTTTCATCAAAATTTCAATCCATGTGGTGTTTATATACGTGCTCTGAACACACACACACACATATGCACACACACATTTGCACACACCAACACAATCTTCCTAAGGTTATTAAAGATTTAGGAGTTTTATGTAAAAAGAGTTCAGAAAAGCTTCAATCACAGCATGCACTCAGCGGTTTCCAGGAAGATCATGTTGTTGTTTTTTTATCTTTAGCTTCAGCCGAAGCTGCTTTGTCTGTCCTTCTGTCAGCTTGTCTCTTTTTCACTTTGTCTCTTGGGAAATGTTTCTCTCAGTTAGTCCAGCTGTCACCCCTACTGGTTGCAGGACCTCTGGAGGAGAATGCCCAAAATGTCAAATATTTGACAATATCCTGAAAATATAGTACTTCAAAAGGAGTTATGTTTTCACGGGCAACAACCTTAATCTATCCATGTAATGCACAACAGCTTTAACATTCAGTTCAACATCCTGCTACCAGCACACTTGAAGGTCAGCTTTGCATTCGTGTTCTGCTTAATCTTTTCTACGCTTAGTCGATTAATCACTGATATTTGAGTCAACTGCTTTTATTAGAAGAAATAGGCAACTTGAAGACTCACCTTGGTCTCTGGGGAATTACGAGGGTACCTTTAATATTATTTTATGCTATTCGATAAATGAGCTACAGCATAGTAGATAATGAACATAAATTGCAGCCTTAGCCACATCAGAAAGATAATAAATTTGTAATTAGATTAAATGGTAATGGGCCAACTGATGTGATTTGCTGATATCAGTTGTTTGTTGAGATTTTAGAGAAGAACGTGTTGCGATGATGTTGAGCACCAGTAGCAGTCTTGGTTCCTTTGGGAAACACCTCGTCACACTGGCTGTGACATGAAACTCTGCTTTATGAATAGATGCCTGTGCTGTAAAGTAGAAACTCACACAAGGTCCCACTGCTTGTTAGTGTCTGTTTTGTGGGTTTTGGGGCAGCTGACTTTTAAGTGTTTGATCAGTTAGGCTGGACTCACACATCAATGCTTAGGTAAGCAACAAGTGAACATAAATACACATGAATGCATACAAAATGTTTTTGAGTGGACCTGTGACGTGACAGGAAAGGGAGGGGAGGTCTGCTGGTCTGACCTGTCTGGTATGGGCCAAGAAAGGCCAGGAGAATGTCAGGCTTTGTGTTGGTGTTGGTGACTTGTTAAACTATACTTGCAAAAGTGAATCAGTCACGATTAGATTCATACCTGAATTATAGGAGTGGTATTAGTGTAGAGTGCTTGATGTCAATTTGTGGTAGCTGCTAGCATCAGTTTATTGAGGGATTTGAAAAAGCATGATGGGTGGATTGGCACAATAATCTAAGCCTGCATCAAACCACAAATGGGCTAAAAAACCCACCTTTATTACTCATCATCACAGTTTTCCTCTCTCTCTCTCTTTCGTCCTGCCTAAAAAATATATATGCAAATAAATCTGTTGTTAATTACTTCACAGGTATTAACATCCAATTTTCCAAATCCAAACTTTTAGAAAATGTTTTTTTTAAGTTCTCCACCAGTGTATGAGGAATTTTCTTTTACAGGAAAAGTT
Source organism: Lophius americanus (assembly GCA_037951165.1). Taxonomy (NCBI): domain Eukaryota; kingdom Metazoa; phylum Chordata; class Actinopteri; order Lophiiformes; family Lophiidae; genus Lophius; species Lophius americanus. The sequence goes on from JBBDHG010000004.1 coordinate 2,462,334, forward strand.
TATAGGCATAAGCTGCTTTGTGGTTTTTCGTTTGAATTGCAAAAATTGTAATGCTACAGGATCACTTCATGCATTTATGCCAGTTACTGCCTATTGTGATGGAAAGGCTGACAGATCAGGTCCAACAGGCTTCACTGATATTTGATGACATTGCGATCTATAGTGAGAGCAGGGAGCACGTGCAAAGAAGCCTGGATAGGTGGAGGTATGCGCTGGAGAGAACAAGAATGAAGGTCAGTCACAGCAAGACAGAATACATGTGTGTGAATGAAATAGACTGCAACGGGAGGAGAAGAGGTGGAGAAGGTGCAGGACTTGAAGGATTGGGGGCCAACTGTTCAGAGCAGCGGGGAGTGTGGAATAGATACGAAGAAGCAATTTCAGGCAGGTTGGTGTGGGTTGAGAAGAGTGTCCGGAGTTATCTGTGACAGAAGACTTGCAGCATGAGTGAAGGGAAAAGCTTACAAGACGGTAGTGAAAGCAGCTCTGCTGGAGGGTTTAGAGACGGTGGCTCTGAAAAAAAGACAGGTGGCAAAGCTGGAGGTGGCAGAGTTGAAGATGTTAAGATGCGAGATTCTGAATGGGGTGGAAGAGGACATGCAGTTGGTTGATGTAACACAGGACGGTGTAGAGGACAGCACCAACTAAATTTTTTATTTTTGAATGGGTTCAGTCGGTTCCTAGAATATGACAGGTTTGATAAAGTGCATCAAAGCAAAATGCAAAATTTCATGCAAAAATGCTTTTCAGATGCCTTTTGGAGTTGTACACAAAGAGCTTTAATTTCTTTAATTTTAACCTTGTTGATGTTTTTGGAAATAAGCTAGAGAGTAAAAGTCAGTCTTCTAAAGGATGTTGTGTATGTGTCTCTACAGAGTTCCCATCTGGCGCTAATAGATACGCTGATGATGGCCTATACTGTGGAGATGGTGAGTGTGGAGAGGGTGATGACCTGCATCAACAGGTTCTCCACTGCCGAACCCTCACACAGTGACCGACTCATCCAGGATCTACCTTATGACACTGAGGACGCAATCATCACCTGGATCAACAAGGTACACACAAGGTCAAATTTTTGTGCACACAAAACCACACAGTCATGTTCTTTTCCATCTTGGAGGATAAACACTTTTCATCCTTGAGCTTTTTACAACTGAGGACACAAAGTTCTTGTTAGATGCTTTACACTAGATAGAGAAAAAAGGTGATGGGAAGTGTGTGAGTTCCTCCTGTGGTTTATATTTTTTCTAAAAAATGGAAGAACTGGCATCAACTACTGGAAATAATTGCAGAGAAATGACACGACATAGCTGACTCAATCTATCTTCTCCAGTCAGCTGAAGCAGGGAGGTTAACATCACACTGGGCTGTAAACTTAGAGTGGGCAGCAGATACGTCTCTGTGATTGATCTGTAGTGTATTTCATTATCTTGTGATAGTATTGGTTATAGGGTAGGTAGGGAGATTTTTTCTTTGGCCCTTCTTACACAGAGATTGTGCTTACACAGCATTTCTCTACCCTTTCTTCGTTTATTAGCCTGAACAAAACATGTGATGCCTTCGTAACATTCTTACAGGTGACATTATGCGCAGTAAAGGAACGTCAGCCCCTCCTTGAACCGGCTGTGTTAAAGGGGTGACTGTGTAACTCTGAGACATAGCATGCCATGGTTGTTTGCAACCTCAGGTCAGAATGTTACATCATTGTTTGGACACAACTTTCGAACACAGGAATGCAGCATTGGAAAATAACTAGGCTTAAGAGTTATAATTAGAGTAGTCTTTGCAGCTCCTTATACATTTTGCCTGAGCCAGCATGTTGGATAACGTGCAAAGATTCTTTCTTTGATGTGTAGAACACTTTGTTCACATGTTAAAAAGTTTGTATTCCCTCCAACAAAGACTCACCATTCAGTCTCTCAGTTTGCTTAAAATACTGAGTTTGACCGTCTTCTCTCTCTCTCTCTCTATCTCTTTCTCTCTCTCTCCCTCCCTCCCTCCCTCCCTCCCTCCCTCCTTGCCTCCCCCAGGTGAATGAACACCTGAGACGCATCCTTGTTGAGGAGCAAAATTTGAGAGAGGCTTCCTTCCAGGAGGCAAATGCAACAAATCAAAAGGTAAAACCCCACACAGACACATATACATGCTTCTTTTTGTTAGGAACACGAAAATAGCAATGCGGTTAATGGAATATTTCAACATTCTTTCCACATCTTATATTTAACCTTTATTTATACAGATAATCTCATGAGACCCAGGGTATCATTGTCAAGAGAGACCTGTTTTGAACATATAACAACATATAACATAAAAACATTCACATACATACAGACTTAACAATACAATACATTGTACAATAAAAGTTAAAGAGCCACGTAGACACATAAGACTAGAGACTGGGAAATAGTTCCCTTACATCTTTACTACCAGCAACATTAATACTCAACAATTAACATTATACTATATTTTCTTTAATCCAATGTCTGTTCGAATTGTGAAAATGTAAATTCCTGGTCAGGGAGAATTGAATAGAAAGTCATGGATCAAGCTGAATAACAACCAGCTTCAAAATTAACTTTTTTATGGTGCTCTTCTCTGGTCTTTCCAGCTGTTGATTATTCACATGTTGTGCTTCTATGAGAGACTGAGGACTCTACAGTGCTTGTGTTTACCAAGAAAAACTCCTTGGCTAGGGCGAGTCATTTTTGTGGCCTGGTCGCTCTGTTAAGGAATCATACACTACGGACTGGATATAAAACCAAAATCAGACTCTGGAAGAGTTCAGGCAGTTTATTTCCCTTAAAAGCAGCGAGGAGCGAGGGCTGGTGGCCGAGGGTTGACTTTAAAGTGTACTGGGGCAGAACGAGTGACTATGCTGGAAGACTTTGATGGTATGTATGGCTTGCAGATCTGGTTCACCAATATCACTCCTATATCTGGGTGTAATAGTGTAAATGAAATAAAAATTCTGTTTTTAACCCTTTTAAAATTATTTATTATTTATCTATTACAAAATTATTTATTATTTGTATCTGCATACAAACCAGTTTGTCATTAAGTAAAAGCAAATGCGTTGTAGGACAGTTTCAAATAAACACATGACATTATTAGCTTGTTAGCTGATAGTGTGGCAAAGGCTATCAATGGAATCTATGGAGGCTCGTATCCAACAGGGACACCCTGTAATTACCCTTTTTTTTTATATAACACGGCCATTTTCAATGTGCAAATCCAATCGTTCCAAAGGTTATGAGTCTGTCTGTTTCCCTGACAATCTGTCATAACATGTAGGCTTGATACTATCCCTGTTTATGACGGCGTTTCCTCCATTCTAGTTTCTTAACTTCCTGTTTTTATGAGTACTGATCTTATTTTACTGCTTTGTTTATTTGCAATGTCATTGCTATGTGTGTATTTGTAAGTGTGTGTGTGGGGGAGGGTTATTTTCTATTATTTTTATTTTGTAAAGCACTTTGTTTTACATTTTCTTAATATGAAAAGTGCTGTAGAAATAAAGTCTGGCTGATTAATTATCTCCTTTAAGTATTAGATACTAACCGAAAACCTACGCCTTACAATTAGTATCTTGAAATTTCACTTTTTCATTGTTTCTTTAACTCTTCTCATTTCAAGAACCCATACATTGATACAAATAAGACCATCGGCCCTAAAACTTTCATCCAAAAGACACCCATGACCAAAATAGTCATACATTCTGTTTTTGTGTTACTTGGCTGGACCTAAATTAATTATTTCCCCATTTAGCTGGGGACTTCTAAGGCACAAAACCCACATAAATGCATGTTCATTCTTTTTTGGGAGCTTTTTAGCTGCTGCCAGGCAAATTTTGGGACTTTTTTTTAGCTAATCTGATCTACCAGAAAGATGGCAAGAAAGCCAGGAATTTATCACAAAGAAGTCCTTTAAGAGGCAGCCAGGAAATGTTAAAAATCAGTAATCTATTTTTCTATGTTTTTTATTATTTATTTTGAATTATACTCAGAATTCTTGTTTTTGTGTCCTATCAATTCAAATTATCATTGAAATGCTCTCCGACTAAAAGGCATTAGCAGAGGTCTGCTAACTAACATGGCATGTGCAGACCAACATGATATGTACACACACACACAGACACACTCACATACACATTCAGCACATTAGCATCCACCGAACTCTGTAAATCTGAAGAACAGATGAGCTCAGTCTGAAACCAGCTGCAGGGGAATGCTGGAAACACAGCTATTTGATGAGACAAAGAGATATGTGGGCCGGGAAGAGAGGAGAAAGGGTGATAGAGAGGAGAAAAATGAGGAGGATAATCAGAGAGAGAAAGAAGGGAACAGGGAAAAATTACACCAGGGTGAACGTGATAGAGAGACACTCAGCAACTCTGTCAGCTGTAGAAAAAAGGAGTCTGTGACGGACAGACAGTGATCTCATTCTGCTGGGTTCGTAGTTATGTAAGGTCCATATGACACATCAAGTCAGTCCACTGAGGCGAACACAGAGCACTCAGCTACGTCTCTCTTCTACCCACTCAAACATGAAGCTCCAGCTCAGGGCCCTATGAGGTCACAGACTTCACCTCAGGTTGGTGCTCCACAACGCAGACAGATGGAATATAAAACGGAGAAAGTAAATACTATATCATCTTCTTGCTTCTTGCTGTGAGGCAACTTTGTTTCCCACTGCTCAACCCAATGCTCATCTTCTTAGTTAAACATTTCAACATGCTCACCTTTTTTTGTATTAGCACAAAAACCCAGAGTACAAGCTCAAAATTTGACCTTGCTAGATGAAAAGTCTGAGGATTGCCCTTGATATCAAATACCATCCTGAGGGGAATTTGTACCAATGGAATGGTATGGAATGGAATGAAAGTTCCAAAATTCTAACCATTGACAGGGGAAATCAGAATAACAGTATTTACCTCATTATCAATCAGTATGACATGAATATATACTGTGCTAAAATGGGCAAGCAGCGACCATATGGCCAAATTGTAATGTTAACTGGGTCAAAGCATCTATAAAACCTGCATATTTTATTTGGTGTTCCTGGTTTGCAGTTGTTAGTACCTAACCAAATCTTGTCTCAGTCAAGCCAGTTCATAGCCTGTGACAAAAGAGGGGACTAAGACAGATATATACGTGCCAATTTAAATCAATGTATTGATAAAATTAAAGTAAAATATAAACATAGACAAATGAGAAAACCTGGGTTTTAACAGATCAGCTAGAGAAAGCAGAACTGTCTTTCAGCACTATCTTTCATTCACTTTCTTTCATTAATTTAATTCTGCCCGGGACACAGGTGGTCAAAATGAACTTCATCTGAGTGTTTATTTTGGGTGACCTCTGGTCCTACTATTGTCGTGGCCTCTTCTCATCGAGAGGAGCCAGTTTGTTGGATATTAGATTAAGATACTTCCGATGTAGCTTCTGCAGCGGCATCCCTGACATGTTGGCACTATTTACCAGACAGTGGCTAACCACACATCTTACCTCGTGTTGGTATAAAAATCTCAACAACAAAAAATAGATATAGTTTAGAACAGAACTCTTGTTTCAAAAACTTTTCTCAAAGGCCAACTTCAGTTTAGTGAACCTTAATTAAGTAACTGGCAGTTAAGCTCACTGCACTTTTCACCTATTTTGCCCAGCACTTCATATCCCAGACTGCCTCAGATGGATAGAAGGGGAAGAGAAGAGGAGCTTTTAAAGCCGGTGAAGAATACAGACGGTACACTCAGTATCAGTCCGCTAGTTTCTTCCTTCATGCTGCATCAAACACCTCCTCCTCAACAGAAGTTTATTGAGTCTATTTTAGGACAAAGTCAGGGAAGATAATTAAAACCATGCAGTTATGTACAAACACACACACACATAGGGATGTGCAAACACACTCAAGGTTGAGCACAAGACCCTTCTCTTACGTCTTATCTCTTCTTGAACAGTGTGAAAGAGATTTAATTCTGGTCTTATGACTGCTCCTTAGTATTTTGGTGTGTGGACTGTTTGTTTGTGCTTATCATATTTACATATATGCATACTTTCTGAAGTAAAAGGCATCTTTTTGAACAGTTTAAAGCTTTTCTGGTAATACAAAATCTTTATTTTAGATACTTCCAACAAGAGATTATGTTTAAATTCCATTTTTTAAATTTTGTTCATTGATTTGCAACACACAGTTTAATAAAAAACAAAAATTCATCAGTTTTTAATCAATTTAGTGGAATGTTACAACATGGGCAAAGATATAAGTGGTTATCTTTTGGGGCGTATTCACATTTTTTAAAGGATTTTCTTATCTTATTCAAAGAAACTGACAAGATATGAACATGTCTGAAGTGTTACTCATTAAGATATCCCAGCATTAGCCGAGTCTTTAGCCTTTTTTACACAGGGATCTTTCCAATGTGCTGCAACAAAGACCCTTCTCTATACTTTGTTTATTTACTCTGAACTAAAGAATATTCTGTTGCAGATTCTAATTGATCAATGCCATGGAAAGCCTCAAAGTATGAATAGAAAGCACTTGGATTTTACTTTTAATAAAACTATTGAGAAGTATCTCTGCTCTCATGTGTGATGGCAGATGCAAAAGCACAGTCCCATCAGTGTCTAGTGTGACATTTTACATCTGTGTCAAACATCACTTTGTAAACAACAGCAAAAATAAAACTTGATTGTATCCTCTGTTCAGAGGGTACTCTTCTCTTTTCCCTTTAAATCCAGCAGTTTTTGCATGATACATATTAATTGGTGAATAATTTAGAAGGTATTGCAATCTTTATACCGTGGTATAATATGCACTGTTACAGTTCAATCTCATGTAGAGAAAGAATTTATTCTCAAGTCTCAGCTGTAGCAGTGAAACCTTCTTGCTTGTTGTTGGCCTAAATCCTTCCAATTGCTGCAATTTTTAGAAAATTTTATTTTAAGATTTGGCTGTTAAAAACACTAACTGTGTTAGCTTTCCATTTTCCTGTTTAATCAGGCAGGCCTATTGTCTGTTATGTGCGTGAAGACAAAACATTTATTGGGGTTTAAATTGACTACTGTGGTAAGGAAAATCTGTTGGACATACTGGACATACTGAACTACAACTTTACACTAACAAAATGGAACAAAGGGAAACAATTTGTTCCTCAGAGCTTAATAAGTAAATGGAACGGCTGTCGCACAGTCAGAGCTGCTCTGATTAACGCTTCTGTGTCGCTTGTAAAATGCATAGATGGGACCACTATTGTGTATTTATTGCCAAACTTGGAGTCTGCGATGGCCTGAAGACATAGTAGCAGTGTTGTCTCTATTCAAATTTAAATTGCATACATTGTGTATAGCATCGTAGTGGAGGTTTAGATAACCCCAACACATACCAGATGTTTAATTCTTATAATCTATTTGTTACAAGCATTCAGGCAACAAAATTGGGCTGCTTTATTTTATTGCTATTTCAATGTAAGTGGATTTATAATCCTAACTGTTGTGTCTTATCTTTCCTTGTAAGTTTATGTGATCACACCGGACCACGCAGATAAAAACACATCTGCAGTAATCGTCCGAGAGCCCACTGCATATATCCACTCTGATGACACAAAAAGTTGATGTCTGTGTGCCGTTGCCATGGTTTCAGGCTTGCTTCAGGAAGGAGCATGCCCAACAGAAGAGCTCTCCATCTCTCCCCCTGCTGGAGAACCTGCTGAAGGACAACACGGATGGCTGTGCCCTCACCTCCCTGCTGCACTTCTACTGCTCACAGGTCGTCAGACTAGAAGGTGAGCTCATCCCCTCAGTCTGACACCACACTCACCCCACTCCACTTATCAATCCCTCTTTTAATGGCAAAAACTATACGTACAAGACTCGAGACTGTTCTGCTATATAGTAGGAAATAAACGGCAAACAATGAGGAAATCCCAATAATCGTTGCTTTCATCTCAACAAAACAAAGAACGCTCTTTTCTGCTCTCACAAAGAGCGTATTTATTTTGACATTTCAACTCGTGAATACATAAAGTGAGTAAATTCAGTAAAAAATGTAACGTTCATATGGTAGGAATGTCTTAATGAATTAAAGTTAAATTCTAAAAAGATTATATTATTGACCTCGTTTTGACTTTCTTTGGTTACATTTAATATTGTTAAAGATAAAGACCCAGCAAAGTCTTGGGAGGTAGAGAGGCTCCAGACACATAGTGCCAGTGAGAGACAAAGAGAAAGAGAGAATTGTTTCCTCCAAGCTTGCATGTAGTCTCATTTCTAAAAAGTGCCTCGGTTGGGTTGTGATTGGTCACAAGGGGAGTGTGTCAGAGAGCCGTTAGCGGAGTCGCTGGCAGCTATTTTAAAGATAAACAACTCTGAGACTCTTAGGTTGAACGTAGTTCAGAGCCCAGGCAGATGTGGACCAGATGTGGACTGGACTTTAGGTCTGCTGGCTGGCAGCATGATTTACTCTAATAAAGTACTTAAAGACTTAATGTTCAGTTCTTTGTCCCTGATCTGTTTCCTCTTGTCAGACATTATAAACATGCATAGACTGTCCCAACAGTGACGTCATGGGTTAAAATTCCTGATGATTCATGCACAAGGAGTTCAGGTTGGAGGAATTGTTCCATGGATTTCCCGTGATTAGTATCAGCTACTCTATGGTGACTCTACTACGGGGACAAGTACAATAGTTTTCCTCTCCTCTCTTTTTTTTCTTTAACATAAACTATGTCTTATCTTTCCCTTGCCTTCCTGCTTTTCCTTTGCTATCACCCCATCCCTTGCATGTGTTCGTGTGTGTGTCTGACCCCTCCCCTCCCTTGCACAGATATCTGCCTGAAGGAGACCATGTCTTTGGCTGACAATCTGTACAACCTGCAGTTGGTGCAGGAGTTCTGCAGAAACAACCTAAACCACTGCTGCCACTTCAGCCTGGAGGACATGCTCTACGCACACGCGTCCATAAAGGTAAGGGGCGGGGATTCAAATGTTTGAAACAAAAACATATTTGACGCATAATGAACAAACCATTTTCTTATATGGATTGATTTAAACAAGAAGATTTAAGTATTATGGGAATAAGGAACACCATACTGGAAAATGACAATGATTCATGCACGGAAAAGACCTAGAAATCATTTTACTACACCGATTACTGCTTTGCAGCTTGATTCAGTGGATACAACGTGTGTGTTTATGTGTGTGTGTGTGTGTGTTATGGGGCTTTTTCTTGTACCAAAACTGCAGGCCATATATCCCCCGTCCTCTCCCTCTCAGACAGAGGATTCTTCTCCGAGTACAAACACGACCCCGACCTGTCACTGCCTTCCTCTCTTGTTCTGGCCCTTTCCACTTCCCCTCCGTTTTTAATCAAACAACCACTGTGAAACTGAGTGATAGCACAACTGCTAATTCACACCGTTACTTGCACATTTGTTTGTTTTTTTGTTTGTTTGTTTTGTTGTTTGGGTGGTTGGTTGGTTGACACACCATACTTATTTAAAAGCATCTCTTTGTGACCCAGACATCAGAGGAGCCTGTGCGGGCAGATTTTATGCACAGAGCGTGGGTAGAAACATTTGCATTCTGGTCACAATCGGAGCTAACTGGGATTTTCCATTCTTTGGAACAACATAGACGTTTTCACACGTTTGTGCTTATTTGTTCTGTATTTCTGTGGTCCCTTCTCAGTCACTTCATGGTTTATAGAGACTGTGTATATTCTGTGATGTGCTACAGCTGGAAAAGTAGTTAAAGGAATAGAGGAGAGGGAGTAAAATAGTCATGAAGTTTATGAGACTGGCACCCTGCCCATTCACCATAGATTCACTGCCCACTGAATCTTGTGTGTGTGTGTGTGTGTGTGTGTGTGTGTGTGTGTGTGTGTGTGTGTGTGTGTGTGTGTGTGTGTGTGTGTGTGTCTTTAAGTAACTCATCCTTATGTTTTGCATTATAAATTGCTTAAGGAGAAAGTACATGAAATCTCCCAAGAGGCATACTGTGTGTAATAATTGTCACCATTCTGGGTTCTCTAAAAATCCATCTTCTGCAAATGCATGATTTGTAATGGATAGACTTTTGACCCCCCCCTTCTACTCCAACCACAGTTGGTTCCATCTGCTTTTAGTTTCAAGTGTTTACTCTGATACCCGCGTGGAAAAGTGGGGAGATTATAGATGGCGAGGTATTCGGGGAAAAAAGCACATTCTGACCAAGAAATTGGTCAGAATGTTTTATTAAATAAAACAATTGCACCACAATTATCTGCCATTTCTAACAGTGGTAGAAAGGTTGTGGTGGAGGGAAACCGGTAATCTTGGTAAATCTCATGAGCTTTTGATTTGTATCACGCATCAAATATTGTTGTAGCATGGCTGGCGTGTTTGATTTAATTTCACTCCTCCCATGTGAATATTGCACTTGAAATATATATTGTGCAGCCCTAGTGTCTTGGCATGAGTCCATTATTATTAATATTACACAAAATAAATGATTTTATGCCATAAAGCAGTTCCCTTTGTTGTAAGAGACAGTTATTAGGAAACAAAAAACAAACCCACCTTTATCCTTTTTCTTGCCTATCCTTGCTAGATAGTTATTAGTCAATTCACCTGGTCTGTGTGTAATAAGCACAAAGTGTCTTTCAGATTAAATCATCTGTAAATCCTCCAGAGACTCTACTAAAAACATGAATGTATTCATCATTGATGTGTGTCACGCACTCGCTGCTCTCGGCATCCATCTGTACATGTGTGACCTATTTCAACTAAACTCCAGATGGTGTATTTAGACAATTTTCATGAGGTGTATGGCTTTGACGTAAGACCACAGACACCAGTGCTCCTCAAACGTTTATCGATAATGTGCCAATTTTGAATGATTGTTTTCCGCCAAGTACTCCCTGATCAGTGTAAACAAATCCTTAAAGGAAACAATCTTTATATAAACATAAAACACAACATTGTCTAATCCTTACCTGATTAAGTAAACAACAAAGTCTTTACTGAAATTAACGCTGCACTTGCAGTTGTGCAGTTTGTTTTGACCCAAATTAGCCCTTATTTGACTCGTATTTGCATCTTGTCTAATTTATTGTATTAAGAAAAAAAATTAGGAATAATACATGATTGATGGTTTTCAAACTAACAAAATAATATACCACCTACAGTAACCCAAAAGAAACCTAGGCAAGGAGACATGTCCTGATATTCATCAACACACGCACACAAGCCTGTTACCTAGCAACAGCTGGGAAGCCATGTCCTCATTGATATGTCAAAGACAGTATAATATTGTAGCTCATCTAACATCAATACTGAGACACTGGGAGAAGGAGCTTTGAGTGGGCTAATAACAGTAATAAACTACTTATATGAATCCACCATAACCAAAATTAACCACAAAAGTGTGTTTTTGTGTGTGGCCTTGCAGAGTAACTACCTGGTCTTTATGGCTGAGCTTTTCTGGTGGTTTGAAGTCGTTAAACCTTCATTCGTACAGCCTAGAGTCTTCGACCCCAATGGTACAGTACAACTTGATATTATATCAGCTTGCTGTTAACTGATGAGCATCGTACCTTATGATTTAGCAATTAATTTACTCCAATAATTAACTGCAGCTTGCCATTAAATATTGAGAATTTGTCCCATGTTTCCCTTCACAGTATCATCGTGTAGAAAAATGGTAACTGTGTCCAGTCAAGTCAAACAGGGACAGGCAGAGAGATCTGACAGTCCGGAGAGCCTCTCTGAAGAAGGTAAAGTATCCGTTAGTTCTCAACAAATGTGTGTTCCAGACATAATCATACGCTCATTGTGTTTTGTGATGGCAAAACCATACCATGGCTGGACATCACGTTGGTCAATAATAGTAAATGAGTATGCGAGCAGAGATGTCACTAAGCTAGTTTGGATCGGTTCATGTCTTGGCTTTGACATACAGTAAGAGTGTTCATATCAATATGTTCTTTAAAAGCTGTCACAAAACATGTTTGTCCCTAATTCTCTTGAACTGCTGCACATTCTTTGGTCAATCTTATCATCACAACTATGAGCAGTTAGCTAGGGGCATGAATGCAGAGCAGTCGAGGAATACTGTATGCCTCTTATACTGAAGTTAAAGGGCCTCTGGTGGCTGATTTAGGGCCATGCAGCTGCTCCTGATCTCTAGAATCTGATCCCTCTGTATTTAAATTCATGTTCCAATCCCACCTAAAAGTCACTATGTCAAAAATGCTGATGCCGTTACTAATAGTAAGGTATCACAACACAGTCCATCACAAAGATGTATTGGAGGCAAAACAGGGACGTATCCAATATTTGGCCGTTGGTTTAAACTTTATGACCGATTGATGTATATTACACTGCATGTGTGCAGCATGTAAGCCCCTGCATCATCTGTTCTGGCCTGGTAAAAACAGTAAGAACCTAGAGCCTCAGACAAATGTCTCTATGTATCTGAAACAGGGGCAATGAAGAGGTCTAGCTCCCTGTCTTATGTGGATGGCTGCATTGGAACATGGCCCAAAGAAAAACGGTTGGTACCTTAACCCCATAGTTGACTTACCAGAGCAGATAAATGACTTTCATTCACAAACACATTTAAAGTTGTCTCTCTATTGAATTAACACAACATTAAATCCTCCCTTTAGCTCATCCCCTCGGGGAATCTCCTTTGAGATTCCTCTGGACGGAGACCCCACTGTGCCACTCTGTGCTCCCTCTCTTCACGGAATGACCCGATCTGCCAGCAGTGACGATCTTGGGTTCAAAGTTCACTATTCATCTCGAGGGGACAACAAAAGTCACCTCTCCCTCATGCCTGTCAGTGTGAACGGCCAAAGCAGATACATAACCGAAGAGGATGAGGACTTCACTGCCCACAAACCCCTTGGGAGGAACAACACATTCTCAGTCAAGAACAGAAGCAGGTGAGGGAAAGGGATGTGTCAGATTCTAACTTTTAAACAACTAAATCCTCATCTTTTAGTTCGAGAGCCTTAGCATTATTTCATTCAAGAAACATATCAAGATGGCTTTTTATTGCTCTATTCACTCAAGGGATTTAGAAACGTGCCACTGTGTTTAAACAATGTTTTACCAAAACAGTAATTAGTGTATCCCTCCGCATTCAGCGCAGCAGTAATCCTCCTCCTGGTGGTTGAATTCATTTGCATGCAGCATCTGGAGGATGAATATCATCATATTACATATGCACTTTATGTTGCCACTGTTAAACATTTACATGAACTTGATACTATGATAGTGAACTTGAGACTCTTATCCTTTCTCAGCTGAATGCATCTGCTGTTTATTTAATCAAACTAAGTAAAACTAATGTTCTAGTTGTAAGTATATTCAACCTGCATGTAGAGACATATGTTAATTTGTCAAAACCTGTCCCTAGGTACTCCAATGGAATTACAGAGGGTATCCCCAAGCCAAATAATCACCATGGAAACCACAGTGGCCATATCAGCCCAACAACTCCGAGCATTGAGGAGGCCCTGAAGATTATCAATGACACTGAAAGACCACATGCTAGCTTGGGCGTGGGGGCTGGGGACAACGGCTTCTTTCTCCACGGTGCAGAGGCTTCGGAATCTCCAGGGGCCCAAGGCCAAAGAGATGGACCACTTACAGCTAAGGCTCAACTCAATGACCATGATCCCAGCTCAGTGTCCACTGATGAGGTGGACACAGGCATCCACGTGAGGACAGAGGACATCCAGAGCTTAGATGAGGACTCCTCTTCTCTGAGAGACTATTCAGATATAGATGCAGACTGCGAAGCCATGACCCGGTCATGGCCCCTCTCAGACCGATTAGTAAGGGAGAGAAGTAGAGAAGAAGGCCGGAGAGGGGTTAGTGATGCAAACCCTGATGGTGAGCGGGGAGATGGTGGTGACAGGAGCAGCCCCAGTCCCAGCTCAGCACCCACACTCCCCAGATCCCACACAGCCAGCCCAGGCTCGTCCTCCACAGGCTCTGGAGGTGGCATGGTCCGAATGACAAGCTTTGCGGAGCAGAAGTTCAGGAAGCTGGAGGGAAGGAGTAGTGGAGGAACCACACCAGAGAGTTCAGATCTCAATTTTCCCTATACGCAACCATCAAAAAACATTTCTTCTCACGTGGGTTTTCCTTTTTGTCACTCATTCCTTACCTTTTATTCAACTTTTGGAGTCATTCAGGCTACCTTCTAATTAATTTGAATGATCTTTGCATTTTATTCTAGATCACTTCACCTCCTTTGCCAATCGTATCGTCCTCTCAAGCAACATCCTCCCCGAGAGACCCCTCGCACCTGATAGCCTCAGAGATGATTCAGCTGAGGATGAAGCTGGAGGAGAAACGGAGAGCCATTGAAAACCAGAAGAAGAAGGTAATCAGAGAAGAAAAACAAATATAACCTTTAGCAACGCTTTAAATATGAATGTTTATGCCACGTCTTTCTCTTCACTTATCCAGGTGGAAGCAGCTTTCACCCGTCATCGTCAAAAGATGGGCAGAACAGCCTTTCTGAATGTAGTGAGAAGAAAAGGAGTCACAGCCCCCTCCATCCCCAGCCCTGGGGCAACAGAAACACCTTCAGCAGAGACGCTCCCACCCTCAAAGGAAATCCAACAGGTTAGCATGGAGCAGGCAGAGAGGTGCAAGCCAGATGGAGCCGCTCCTAAATCTCCTTGTGAGGATGGTGAAGGTGAGTAAACACAGTTAACATTTCACTTCCAAAAACCTCAAGAAAAATAGGGAGAAAATTAACTATTGATTAACCCTGCTGAAATTAGTGTTTGACTCGATGACCTGTGTATTTTACAGGTGTGACACCAGGAGAAGTCAACCTTGCTGATTACACTCAGTCCATTGAGCGACTCAACACGTCGCTGGGCTTCCTGCAGACAGAGATGCAGCGGTTGGCCCAGCAGCAGGAGAAGATCATGGCTATGCGAGACCAACAGCATCAACAAGCGTGGGTCATTCCTCCTCCTGCTCCATCTCCACACAGGTATCACTTCATTTTATATAGTAAAATCTTGACAGCAATTTTTTTACCATCATATTGTAAAACTTACACGGCCATGGGTCATTTTTTCCCCGCAGGCAGCTCCGTGAGTTGCGTAGCAGCAGTGTAACAGGTCGAGGATCAGGCCGAGGTTCTGTTGGATCTTTGTCTCCCATCCTTTCTTCTTCTTCTTCCCAAGCTCCCAAACCATCCTCTGCTGGCATTAAGCGGCGACCAGCCTCTTTCCATGCCAGGACCCCTCGTACTCCACGACCAACCGATCTAAAGGTCACAGCCTTCAGTCGAATGCTCAACACTCCCACCTCAGTGGACAGTCTACCCAGACTAAGGCGGTTCACCTCCAGCCAAACCCAGCTCAGCTCATTTGCCTACTTGGGCCACGATGAGGGGCTGGTGCGAAGCAAAAATCAAGAGGATAAGTACAGCAAAGTTAACACTAAGGAGAAGGAGGTGTCCGTGGCACAGGAGATGGGTGGTACACCTCAGCGTTTTACTAAAGAAGCAGCCAAAGAGAAGGAAGATGAGAAAAATAAGGAATTAAATCAGAAAGAGGAGGCTCAGTCGATTGGTGATTTCAGACAAACTAAGTCATCAAAGGTGTTGTCTCAGCCCGTCTCTGAGGTCCAGTGGCCCACTGCTAGCTGGGTCAAAACAGAACCCCGGGACAGAGGTGACCTGGTGGATGCGTCCATGTCTAGACTTCCTCCTGCAGGACCACTCAGCCATAATGAGATGAGCAGGGAGGGAGAGGAGGAGAGAGAAGCAGCAGGAGATGCCTGTGGAGATGACCAGAAAATGTGCTGTGGTTTCTTCTTCAAGGTAAACTGGAGCTAGACAATGACATGTGGGATAATATGTATAGTCCAATTACATACGATTATTATCTTAATGTCAGTGATAATCCATGGAGTAGTTTCTCTAAATATTATATTACATAGTGAGGGCTAAATTGGCTACAGGTTAATCATAAACTAAATTTATTTGTGGTTAAACATTAAGTATTTGTAAGCCTGAGGATTTCTTGCCAGAATGTAGAAGTAAAAAAGACAAAGTGCCCTCCTAGACTGTTTTGTGTTTCTATTTGACTGAAATGTTAGAGAGATATAAATGTAATATTCTATAAATGTTAGACCTCCTAGCACACGAGACGCAATATTTACCTCTGCCAAGGAAATGTTCTCACCCATGTCCATTTGTGGAATGGGTGGTTTCACATTGTGTTATAGGTTGTTTTTTCTTTACATAATTACTTTTTTTTTATGGGGGGGGGGGTTTCGGTTCCTCAAACCTTCATCGAGGAGTGAAATCAAGATATTCATATAAAATAAAATGAAATCAGATATAAATAGAAATTAACTATTCTGATCCGACCTTTCTCGATGTGGCCCTAAATTATAATGTATGTATGCAGAAACCTGATCATTGCATTCAACCCTGACAGAAAAAAATCATATTTTATGTCACATTGAGGCAAAAAATCTAATTTTATATACTTCAGCCAGGTAAAGTGAACATAGCTATGTATGATTGTTTCATTCTACTTGTTACAAAATTAATCCGACTTTTTTCATAGCAGAGATTTGTTATTCAATAGCGGGAAAGAACATGTGGTATTCAAAACCTAGAGTTTGACTCTATATTTACCACAATATGATGCAAAAATAATTGCACCTGTGTTTGAAGACTAATCAACTCTGTTTAACGCCACATCTTTCCCCTCATCACCTCCTTCCCCATTTGGAACCGCAGTTATAGAATAGAACCAACTTTAATAATCCCCACATGGAAATTCAAGTGTTAAAGGCTTATAATATTTATAAGCTGAAAGCAGAAGTTGTAGAAAATCGCATGAAATAGAAAATATGTACAATACACATACAAACTACAGAAATATTAAAGACAAATAGACACATAAATGTGCATATATTATACAAATATACACATACATACACACATGTATATGTGAACATGTGCACATGTATAAATAGACAGAATTAAATAAAGATAAATATGGGGAAAAGATTATAATAAAACTATAATAATAACAGATTACCTTCCGTTAAATAACCTTTTTATTAACTTTTTAATATAGTCTATACAGGTGCTATTTACAGGAAGAATCTCATAAAGGTTGGGCCTGGTACCAAGCGTGCCCGGTTGTCCCTTCTAAGCCAGCCAAACAATACACAAATAAATATAGGCCAAAAAAGGTTTTTAGCCCCAATATACATCCTGATTATTTGACTGAGAATCAGCATTTTACTCATGTACATTGAATTGCTCTTGGTTCAAATGATAAAACCAGAGCAGTCATATCAATACCATTTAAAACACTATGGGGTCATTCATATCATGTCTGCTTTTTTGTCAACAGGATGATGTGAAAGGGGAGGCGGATATGGCTGCAAAGAAAGCAGTTCTGCTGGAGAAGAGGCTAAGGAGGGAGACGGAGGCGCAGGAGAAGAGGCAGCAGCAGGAGCTGGAACAGGAGCAGAAGAAGGAGGCCGCACGGTCTGTTTGACTTTCTGTCTGTTTGCAAGTTCTAACCGCATTGCCAGGGTCATTGCATTGATACAAATGTTGAGTCAAAGCTTTCTGTGCAGTGATGCAATAAATCTTAGCCTCGGTCTACTCTAGGTTGAAGGCTGATGAGGAGCAGCAGAAAAAGGAAGAAGAGAAGGCCAGGAGAGAATACATCAGGAATGAGTATTTGAGGAAGAAGCAGCTCAAGCTGATGGTTGACATGGATGAGGTCATCAAGCCCCGATCTGGAAGCCTCAAGAAGAAACCACGACCAAAGTCCATTCACAGGGATGTGATAGATTTGTGTGCTCCCCCTGTGAGAGCAACGGGTGAGTCAAATACACATGACACACTGCCACCTTACGACAGCCGCTGATGCTTGACCTCAGCTGTTGCTGCGTTGCAGGTGTGCGTCCTCGGGGCTTCTCGGTATCAAGCGTGTCTTTGGCGTCTCTCAATCTGGCTGATAATGATAGAGACCAGTCTAATAACAGGAAGAACAACAGGTAAGACCCACTCTCTGTCTATAACTCTCTGATTTTTTGTCAACAAATCAAAGAAAAACCAATACCTTGTTTTTGTCAGTAAAACTTTCCAGCCTTTTGTACCTCAAAAATCAAATGTTGAAACTGGGACATGGTAATGTCAGAACTAAGAGAAGGTTTATTGAAATATTACATTTATATTCAACTCTGTGTTCTCATTGATAACAGCGATTTGTTTTGCATTTTAGAAATATGGTATATATGTTGCTTTGGAGACTTTTATTTCTGTAGTATGTTGAATCATACCTAGTAATTTCAACCATCATTTTTTCTGGTTCTCTGTCATCTTTTGCCATCTTTCCAACTCATTATTATCAACCCAAATCTATGTTTTCCTCCTTATAACCTCCAACAAAGAGGGCATTTTATGCCGGTATATGTCTTTTAGCAGAATTACTCAAAACGTAATCAGTAGATTTCGATGAAACATTTTGGAGAGTTGAAGTGTGACCCAAGGTACAATCCATTACATTTTTGTTGGTCAAAGGAAAGGGGCAAATGCAAGTAGCGTCTAGATTTTTTGAGCATGACTTCACTCTTCATCATCTTCTTTGAGCTCCATATTATCACAGGTCACTCTCTTAAGCCGCCAGAACTGTCATGATATCATACTCCTCATGTACTCTGATTATAAAATGTGTTTTTCACACTTACTGTTTGTGCAGTTCACCTTATGTGCATTTATCACCCCCCCTGGGATCCACAGTTTACCTCTAACTATGCAACTATACTTGCTAATTTCATTGTTCTTTTATGGAGTTTTCTGATGAAGAGGTTTTCTTCTCACATTCTTCATTTTGATTCTCCTTTATAACTCTCTCCTCTCTCTTGAATTGGTCTGCGTCTCGTCAGAGGCAATAAAGTACATTCTGCCCATATCCCGTTCTTTCTAAGCTCCCCCAAAGAAAGAAAGGGAAGGTTTGTAATCCTCCGACAAGCGGCCCTTCAACACATATGCTTCCATGTAACCTTGGTTTAGCCTGCATTTCAATAGATGTCCTTTCAACGCAGAGAGTTGACCGATGTGTCAACGGTATAATAACTAAACATATTCCATAAACCCAGTTTCTGTTGCTGCTTCAAGATCTACAGGAGCTGATATGTATCTGCCTCAGCACTTCTGCTCTCAGTCGTAACATGATTGCGCTCAAGCTTTTTTTGCTTTCAACTTTATTTCGGCTGAACTGTTTGCCTCTTCCACTGCAAGTACTTCATCTCATCTTTCATTGTAGCCATGCAGACAGCAGTGACACTTTGCTTTGCTGAACATGCCTTTCTGTCCTGCACAGCTTTGTTGGACTATTCACAGTATGATCAATAAATAACGGTGTTAGAGATTTGTGTTATACTGTCTGATCTTGTTTTACCACATCCATGTCTGTGTGCAACCTGTGTATGTTCACTTTCATACATCCTACTTGCTCAAGTGCGTCAGCTTGTATATTGTTATTGTGGATTCTACTATATCGAAGTGCGTCATACCCTGGTTTGTTTATGATTGTCTCCAGGCCGGACTCTGCCGAGGGGTTTTCCTCTTGTCCTTCGACCGGGAGTCGAAACGGGGAGAAGGATTGGGAAAACGACTCTACCAACTCTTCCACTCCCTCCAACACTGAGTACACAGGTATATCACATACCTGTGGTGTTAACATAGCCATTTACCATAACGTGACATTTCTTCTTTATTTTGCAATCATCTGCTTTTCTTTTTTTTTAAACACAGGACCCAAACTATACAAGGAGCCTAGTGCCAAGTCCAACAAGCACATCATCCAGAATGCCCTGGCTCACTGCTGCCTGGCTGGCAAGGTCAATGAAGGCCAGAAGAACAAAATACTTGATGTATGTTATGTAATTATTTGCCTCAATGTGCTCACATTCAATAGAGTTCTCCCCAAAATGATAGATTTTCTTTGTGATTTTCTCCAGGAAATGGAAAAATCTGAAGCCAATAATTTCCTGGTGCTTTTCCGTGATTCTGGATGCCAGTTCAGGTCTGTGTACACCTACTGTCCCGAGACTGCGGAGATCACCAGACTGGCAGGGATTGGGCCGAAGAACATCACTACCAAAATGATTGAGGGCCTGTTCAAGTACAACTCGGACAGAAAGCAATTCAGCCAGATCCCAGCCAAAACCATGTCTGCCAGCGTGGACGCCATCACCATCGCTAGTCACCTCTGGCAAACTAAGAAGCAGGGGACACCAAACAAACTGCACACAAAGTAGCGCCAGATCTCTCACTCGGATAAAGACATTCCTCTCTCCAAAACACAAAACTTTTGGATTTTACTGTATCATTAAAAGGACATGCTGTCCCACTGTAAGAAATCGCAACTGGAATGTAGAACACAAATGGGCCACGCTGACGTTGTTACATTCTTGACTACTTTAGTGGGGCAAAGGTGCGTACTTCAGCATGTGTATCAGTGTTCTCGTCTGCCAAAAAAGAGAAGAAAATAGGAGGCAAACCAATGCCTTACCTAGTTGCACCACTGAAGCAGTGAATGTCACGCCTCTGAGAGAGGCAATTTGGTCTCTATAAGTTGATCATGTGTGGCCTTATGCTTGTTTTGTGTCAAATGGATCCGCTGTCAGCGTCAGTGTCATTTTGTCAGCGTCTGTTGATAGAGTTGAAAACATCTGTTGTGACACAAGAGAATTTGTTTATACTCACAGGTTTGGGTTCAGATAATGCCCCATGAACCCCATGTTGTTAAAACAAATGCCTATCTGATCTGTGATCAGTTCAAGGCAGCATTTTTATGAGTTTTGCTGCTATGCAGGTATGTGTTTTGATTTTTTTATTGTTTTTATTATTGTACTTTTTACACATGACTGACAGAATTCTGTGTTTGGTGAAATGCCAAGTTGAATGAGGAAAATACCTCAGTTGGTGATTACAATTACTTTCCTAAAGTGTAAAATTAGTGACCATATGGAGTACCATCAATTAGTTCTGGAATGCACCTGCAATAGACTCTGTATTTATTTAATTTGAAGATATCTTTAAAAGCCATCCTGTATTTTACTCAGAGTAACATAATATACGTACATAATTATTTTGTATATGATGGCTGATCCAGTCAAATTATGTCTGTGTATTGTGGCTTTTTACTATCTTCTATGATTTTTTTCATTTGTGTATCAGTATGTTGTTGTTTGGGGCCTTTTATTTTATTACTAATGCAACCTGTCTGATCACTCAACAGTATCACTGATACAACTGAAAACAGTAAAAAGATGGAAATCAAACACTACGTCATCAGTATGTGCAATTTAACAGTCACTAAATAGTCATGTGCGTCATGTTGCAGTTTGAAGTAAGATATAATCTGAGCTCCACGTCAAAGTGGATATTGTCCTAACTGTTACATACCGATTTCCCTAAAAGAAGTAAACTATTGTAAAGTAAATTTCACCCATGATAGTGATTCAAGACCCTGTCCAAAGTGCTTTCCATATCAGGGACGCCATGTATGTTATTTTATTTTGACATAACGGTTACAATTTTATCATGTGTTGACACTGTACAGATATATTTTGGCATATAGAAATATTTTTTGTAATATCATCAGCTTTTGGAGGTGTGAATGAATGAAGTAGTACAGTTGCTCAAGGAAGCAAAGTGTGCCCAATGAGATGAGGTTCATGGAAGACAGAAGAGGATTTATTGTGGTATTATATGAAATGCATTAAATATACCGATAAAATCTTAGTATTTTTTCCAGCTCCGAATTCCTTTTCTTTTCAATTTACTAAGTATGATCAACTGTTCATGGATTTTTTTTTTTAATATTTCCTTTCAGCTTTATTAAAATGCTAACCATCAACAGTATTCATGGTGTCTCATTACACATCATTTTCTCTGTCACACCATTACATCACTCTGGCCCCCATTTACTTTTTGCGAAAAAAGCTAAAAAAAATAACAGATAAGCAACATACATCTCTATAATACCGGGATGGTAGTGGCGTACAAACAGACCATTGCCTGGTCAATCTGTCAATCAACCAGACTTTATTTGTACAGCATTTTCATACAAACAAAATGTAACACATATTGCTTGACACAATAAAATAATAACCCTCCCAGACCAAAACACATACATACGCACACACACTTTCTGATCAAATTAAGCATTGCAATAGACCAGTATTATTACCTGATGAGACTTGTCCAAACTCAGACATTATTTTCTCCCTCCCAAGCCTTTTAAGATGGCTTTGAATGCATTCAGTGAGACCAGCTCCTTGAGATGCTGCTGATTCCAGGCAGAAGGAGCAACAAATGAGAGGTTTGTGAGAAAAGCAAGTTGGTACACTTGTAGCTAATAAATTGAAAGAGGATCAGGCCATCATGAATATTCAATGTGTCCTATTGGCTGCAATAGGAAATTGGTTATATGACATGGGTAATATGACATTTAGAACATCATTAGTTAAATTTATTTAGCAAAAGGTCTTTCGGATGTCATTTGGATAATACATGCAAATAACAATGTTGTATTATACTTACTGCTGATAAGAACTTTATCTGAAAAAGTTCCTACTTTAGGCAATTTTGAAAAATTGCTGCTATGGGCCACATATTGAAAATCCTTGATAGCCCAACATTCTGTTTGTCTATTTTGGTATTATTTCGCTTTAAGTGCAGCAAATATGCTTTGATCACAAAATGCACAGTTATTATGGCTATCTGCAACACTAATCCAAAAACATCGTTGGGTGGAACCATTTAACTGCACAATTAGTACTTTTATCTTTCTACTACGCATTTTGACTTGAGTAAGGTTTTCAATGGAGGGATTTTGCAGGAGGAGGAGGAGGATGAGGAGGGGCGGGCGGGCGCAGTCTGCAGGCTGCAGACAGACAGGCAGCAGGAGGAGGAAGGCAGGGCTGAACAGCACCAGACCTTTGCGGGCACGGATCCACCGACCAGGGACAGACTCACGCAGGGAGAGGGACAGGAAACAGGACCACCCCTGACAGCACCGAGCTGTGCCGTCAGACAGTTTAACGGCGATACCGGGGGGCATTGCGTGTTCATGTATTTGTAGAGAGGTGAGGATACAGTGTGTTTAGACAGTGTGTTTATTGTCGCTGGAGATGCTGTCTGCCATAGCCCACACTGCCCTCCCGGCTAACTAGCGGAGGATGCCTCCCTTTCCTCGGCCTGGCTCGCTCGTCAATCCCCCTCCAGCCCCCTGTTAAATTAGCCCGCTTTGTGTGAGCTCTAGCGCTAGCTGTTTGTTTCTCTGCCTCTAATCCGTGGTCATGTAAGGATAACGAGCAGTTTAAATCCTCTTAAACTGCTGGACCTGTGTTATTAGCTAACTTAACCATCGCCCCGTTAGCTTAGCAGGACTGTAGAGAATGTTTACGTGCCTGGGTGATTCTGGCTAGTTTTCGGACTTAGATGCGAATCATTGAATCTCCACCAACATAACCTATATCGTCATAAGATGTTTTACTGGTGACTGCCATGACAGTAACACGATTGATAGTCTCTCTTCTTCAAACGCGATGTCTGGAGGAGTGTAAATCCTCTCAAATTACTGTCGGGACCGATGACGGACTAACATACTACATACTCCGGCTTCATCTGACAGTGGAAGCTGCTGTGTTGATCAGGGATGGCACATAAAACCAAGCTGGAGGCCAAGTTCCCCCATTACGGTTAACACCCATCAGGGCCAACATGAACATCGTTTACAGCAGGTTCTTATGTTGTGGCCGATTGGCGTATATTACACTGATCATTAATAACACAACCACTGACAGGTGAAGTCAGAATAGCAATGTTTTTCTCGTTACAATGGCATATGTCGGTGGGTGGGTTATATCAGGCAGCAAGTTAAAATTTTGTCATAGAAGTTGAACTGTCAGAAACAGGACAGTTGGCATCTTTTAACTTTGTGCAATAATATTAAATTTCTGTTCAAATTGGCCAAAGTCACTTGTGTTGCCTGGACAACTGAGCCAGGGCTTGTCCTAAACTGTTGGACATGTTGGGTGTTCCCTGTCAACAGTGGTTACTACGTACTTAAGTGGTCTAAGTATTTATAAATGATGAATTGGCAACAAGGTTATCTACCGAAGAGGTTAATGCTGGTTGGTTCTGATAGAAAGGTCCTAGAACCCACAGGTCATTGCAGAGCTGTTTTGGTGGCAGAATTCGGGACAATATGATGCTGATTCTTCATCATTTATGGCAACAAACAAATATTTCTTTGTTTGGATGTGTATCTTCTATCATAGTTCAATATGGCTTTATTATTCAGAACTTAATAATAAAGCCACAGCATGCATTCTCAATATCCCAGGACAACACCCACCCACTCAACTACCACCTTACCCTTCGTTGTTGTACTTTTCTGTCATTGCGTGCTTAATGTGTGATCTGACGTACAGATGTACAGTGCTGTAGAAAATAATTTTCCCATGGGGAAAATAAAGTCTGAAGTCAACAGAGACTAAAAAGTATTCCCTGGTAGTTTGTGATTGACTCTCTTGTCAAAGCTGAGTTTTTCAGTTTTGAGCATAAACTGCTAAAATAAAAAAAATAAAAAACTCACTTAATTTTTATTGTTACCAAACTTAATAACTACACTGTAGGAGAAGTAATGTGAGATTTGTAACTGTAACATTTTAGCTTCATACATAGTATAATTTGACCACAATGGAAATCTTGAATATCTGTACTTTCTGTTAAATATTCCATAAAATATGGCACTCTTCATACTACATTGTTATGTGTGCAAAACATAAAAAATGATTTTAGTTTGAAACTCAACTGGTATTAAAAGTTTCCCCGTTGTTATCAGCAGACCGTCGTCACCATGACAGTGGAAGAAACCATAAATGTAAAGGAGGTGGAGATCATCAAGGTGATCCTGGACTTCCTCAACTCCAGGAAGTTGCACATCAGCATGCTAGCGCTGGAGAAGGAGAGCGGCGTCATAAATGGGCTTTACTCAGATGACATGCTGTTC
This sequence comes from Lophius americanus, assembly GCA_037951165.1. Taxonomy (NCBI): domain Eukaryota; kingdom Metazoa; phylum Chordata; class Actinopteri; order Lophiiformes; family Lophiidae; genus Lophius; species Lophius americanus. Next base: position 2,487,411 of record JBBDHG010000004.1, read on the forward strand.
CTCAGGTAGATGAACTCTGTAGCAGTAACCACATCTGTGCTGTCCAGATGATGTTGTGTCAGACAGCAACATACGATGAAGCAGGAACAACAGTTAATTTTTTCCAGTTTTAATGTTTCTGATTATGTCCTCTAGATCGGAGTATAAAGAGAAATTCCCAATGGAGATGAGATTGTTGCCCTCAAAGTCAGCCAACATTGTGTTGCCTATAATTAAGCTTTGACTGACTTTTAAATGCATTTTTGGAATTTCAATGTTAAAAGACTGTCTTGTCATGTCATGTACACTTTGTACACAGGAAAACATATATTTTGCTTTTCTGCTTTATGGCCAGATTTCAGTAATTAGTACTTGTATTGTGTATCTTTTTGTGAGATATTTGAAAATAATGATCCAATTCTATAATTTACATTAGTATTAAATGTAAACTTCTTTCTTTAAGGCAACTGGTGCTTGACGGCCAGTGGGATGAGGTCTTGCAGTTCATTCAGCCTTTGGAGTGCATGGATAAGTTTGATAGAAAAAGGTGGGCGCACTATGTGAGTCAATGTATTGATGTTGAATCGTGAGGTTAAAAACAAGCAGCTTCTTTTCTTGTCAGTGTTTCTGATGTCACCTGTCACATCCTCAGGTTTCGTTATATCGTCCTCAAGCAGAAGTTTCTGGAAGCTCTGTGTGTGAATAACGCCATGTCTGCTGAAGATGAGCCACAACATGTAAGTCACTAAACCTAGTAAATTTACCATTTCTCAATATTAAATAATTCTCTAAATGCACCAGAATGACGCAGCCATTAATGCTTATCCTTAATGAATAGACTTTTCGATAATGCTACTTCGTCTTCTCAATGGCAATCTACCTGTCTATAAAGACATGACATACATGGCCAATGTAAAGCTCTAAAGTGGCCAACTACATTTTCATGCCAGCAATGATGTGGCCATCGGCTGCACTTTGACCAAGGACTTATCAGAATTGAGATGTTAATGCAGGCCTAGGCTACAATGTAATTAACGATGCTGAGTAAAAGCCATTTTATTAGATATTTCCATTCGCCTTTGATATCCCACCGACAGATAAAATGGACAAAAACAAAATTGAACGAATAAGTTATATAATGCCCACTCCGTTTTTGCCTGAGCAGTAAACTGCATTTCAGAGGAGAGAGAGGAAGGACGCACCAGTAGGAGGATGTAGTACTAAATGACCTAAAAATAGTAACTCCAGATTGTAAAACACCTGAATACTTTTACTAAAACCCCAGATGCTTTCTTTATTAATCGCAAAAGAAAGTTTTAAGATTTTTATTGCATAGTAACTGAAAATATTATAATTATATTGCTATTGTTGCAGTAGTGGTTATTGTTATCATTATTATTTTATTTACAATTTATCTTTACGGAATCTCAAAGCCTTTCAACTAATGCTTTATTATGTCCATGTGCATTTTGTCTTGACCAAGATCAAACTTCACGTAAACTTGAAATATATTGATTTTAGTATCTAATACAGTACAAAACTGTAGATGGCAAATGACCTAACCTTTTTCATACCAAAGCGCTGCTGCTACCCTTACTACAAGTTGCCTAAGGAATTGCATTGACTGAAATCTTAATTCTTTCCAAATCATGTTGGTAATAAACTACAATAACAAATATTTAAATCCGGGACATACTGTTTCAAATTTGCTTCGAGAAACCCTTGTATTCAGAGCTAATTGTTTATTCCTTTTTTTGTCTATGTAGGAGCAAAGTGGACACAGTGTTTTGGTGTATGTTCTCATTGAAGAGTGCTCAGGGATATGTCTTAGTTTTTGCTATATGGCCGTGTTTGTTTGTTTGCAAATACTTATTGAGCATAGTGTTAGACAATTTCAAGCAATATTTGTTAAGAGTTTTTTTCTATAAGCTAGTGTTTCTTCAGTCCCGTTGAAGTTTAAGTCATTAATGCCTCTGGTGTGCTGCCAGAGATATTGCTGTTTTTAAAAAAAGTACGAGCTCTTTCTCTATTCACTCTATTCAAACAGAAATTTCCATTTAGTCGTCTGTGACCATCTGAAATATATATATATTTTTTTTTTTCAGCTGGAGTTCACAATGCAGGAGGCGGTCAAATGTCTCCATACCCTAGAAGAATTTTGTCCCTCTAAAGAAGACTACAGCAAACTGTGTCTACTCCTCACGCTGCCTCGCCTCACAAATCATGCAGAGTTCAAGGCAAGACATTGGAATATGAACTGTGACGGAAATATTTTCTTATAATTATCAGAATTAAGTGTTCGTTATGCCCTTTACCTTTACATTTTTTGCAATGTGTTGAGACTGCAAGCATCCCCTTTCTGTTCTACAGTTCACCTGTCATCACAAACGATGCATTGATTACCTTCCAAGTGTTCAGTATGTAAGTGGATTTGTTATTTCTCTGCTGGTGACCTTCAGGATTGGAACCCGAGCACGGCCAGGGTGCAGTGTTTTGAGGAGGCTTGCTTAATGGTAGCAGAGTTCATCCCTGCAGACAGGAAGCTGAGTGAGGCCGGGTTCAAAGCTAGTGGGGATCGACTCTTCCAGCTGCTCCTGAAGGGAATCCTCTATGAGTGCTGTGTCGAGTTCTGCCAGGTTTGACACACTGAAGTTAAATATAAATACTTTGATCTAAACTAGTTGGTGCCTCTGAGCAAATAAACAACCAGCTGATGGTTAGATGTTGTTGTTTTCGATTAAGTTTGTTGGATTTTCTTTTTGTGTGCAGAGCAAGGCAACAGGTGAGGAGATCACAGAGAGTGAAGTCCTGCTGGGTGTCGACATGTTGTGCGGTAACGGCTGCGATGACCTTGACCTGTCCCTGCTGTCCTGGATGCAGAACCTCTCAGACAGTGTTTTCTCCTGCGCATTTGAACAGAAGCAACTGAACATCCATGTGGACCGGTTGGTCAAGCCTGCGAAGACTGGCTATTCTGACCTTCTCACACCGCTCATCAGCAAACTGTCTCCGTACCCATCCTCCCCACTTCGCCGCCCTCAGTCTGCTGATACCTACATGTCACGCTCCCTGAACCCAGCATTGGACGGGTTGTCTTATGGGCTTTCTGGGCAGGATAAAAGAGCGAGTGGCGGGGAGGGAGCGCCGGGTAAAGGCTTCTCTCCCATGTCCCACTCATTTGCCAACTTCCACTACCCTGGGGCAGGAGGGCAGAACTTAACGAGGAGCCTCCTGATGGAGAGCTCTGACTGCCACAGCATCTTTGAGGAATCCCCTGAAACGTAAGGGCTTAGGTTCGGAGTAAAGTCTTGTCTACAGGCATAATCACAGGTAATGTTTTGATATTTGTCAGATGCCTGATGCCTATTATCTATTTTCTTCGTGAAGGTCTAGGACAGACACACCTGTGGATAAAATGATGAGTTCTGCTGGAGCTCAAAACCTGCGTCCTGCTTCAGCTCCGGGCGAGGATGCACCGTCACCTGGCGCTGCTGAAAGGAATGAGGTAAGTCACATTTTCTTTCTTAACTCGTAAGACCTCTTTTATACAGGAAATTTCTGATCACAGCCTGTAGATTATTTATATATATATATATATATATATATATATATATATATATATATATATATATATATATATATATATATTCCATGAAGATAAATTGTAAATAAAATATTGTTTTGGTTGTTTGAGTCATCCTCCTACTGCAACTGTGAATTAGTGCCTTGTCTCTCTCAATGCTGACATTGCTGCAGGGGGTGACGGCCCAGTCGAGATTTTTGTCAAAGGACTGCCCTTTATTTGATTTATTTGTTGTTGTTTTTGTCAAACCTTTTTTCATGAGGTTATGATATCTATATGTAAAAGACACACTGTTGCACATTAACACAAACACGGAGATGAGAAGCAGGGCTAACACATCAGAGGAAATTGACTCATGCATAGAATTGTTGAGTGAAAAAACGGGGCACATTTATTAAATGGGTATAAATTGACTTTTGGGTCCGTCCTCCCTTGGTCCCACCACAAACAGAGGAATCCCCAGTGGTCCGTTGCATTGTGGATCGGGCAGTAGGAAAAGGCAGCGGCCTTGGCAGTCTGAACCCCGGCTACGAAAGCTGACGGTGGGGACATGGAATGTCACCTCACTGATGGGGAAGGAGCCTGAGGGCTGTGTAATCTCTGTACTGTCAGAGCAGAATCATGTTCGCATTGCCGGCAGTAAGTCAGATTTGTTTCCACTTGTGGTAGGACTCCGCCAGGGCTGCCCTTTGTCACCGATTCTGATCTTAATTTTTATGGACAGAATTTCTAGGCACAGCCAAGTGGTGGAGGGTCTCGGGTTTGGTGGCCTTAGGATCCTGTCTCTGCTTTTTGCGAATGATGTGTTCCTATTTGCACATTCGAACACTGACCTCCTCGCACTGGGACGATTTGTAGCCGAGTGTGAAGCGGCCGGGATGAGAATACGCACCTCTAAGTCTGAGGCCATGGTTAGCTGCCAGAAAAAGGTAGAGTGAGCACTCCGGGTCAGGGAGGAGTTTTTGCCCCAAAAGGAGGAGTTCAAGTATCTCGGGGTCTTGCTCACGCGGGAGGGGGGGATGGACAGACGGATCGGGGCGGCGTCTGCAGTGATGCGGACACTATATCGATCCGTTGTGGTGAAGAGAGAGCTGAGCCGAAAGGTAAAGCTCTCGATTTACCGGTCCATCTACGTTCTGACCCTCACCTATGGTCATGAACTGTGGGTCATGACTGAAAGAATGAGATCGCAGATAATCAGCCTTAGTAGCTCAGCCTTAGAGATAGGGTGAGGAGCTCAGACATTCGGGAGAGGCTCAAAGTAGAGCCGCTGCTCCTCCGCATGGAGAGGAGTCAGTTGAGGTGGGTCGGGCATCTAGTCAGGATGCCCCCCGACTCCTGCCTGGGGAGGTGTTTCAGGCATGTCTATCTGGGGTGAGACCTCGGGGTAGACCAAGGACCCGCTGGAGAGATAACATGTCTCGGCTGGCGTGGGAACGACTCGGAATCCTCTTAGGGGAGTATTTTTTTTTACACTGCCATGTTCAATCCTCAGCTTCGTGACTCCACAGAGAAGTATGAAGAGTTTTATCGCCAGCGTCATCGTGTGCAGCAACATCTGGAACAGAAGCAGCAGCAGAGGCAAATGTACCAGCAGATGTTGCTTGAGGGTGGGGTTCAGCAGGACCCCCCGCCCAGCAACATGCAGAACAGCCTCACAGAGAAGTTCCTCAACAGGTAAAGACTCGTAGTGTACATGTAGATATTGTTCATTGTCAAATGACAGAATTCATAAAATAGTTTGCTGTGTTGGAGTGGTTCAACTAACACCTGCCTGAATCAAGATCACTTATAACTGTATGATTTTTTTTTTTAAATGTCTCCATACATTAGCTTACATAAAATAGAGTATCAGCTGTCAGATAAGGAGAAGCAGTCATATTAATAATTATGAGTCCCAGTTGGCTTTTCTTAACATGACACACACCTCCCCCAAATCCTGCCCCCAGTTTACACGGCACCATCTGTGATGATCAGCTGCGTCACGTCACATTTGACTCTCCTCATGTGCATAAGTTTTACTTAAGTTTAAATCAAGAATAAAAATGACACCCATTTTAATTAAATGCTTAAGCGACTTTAACCTACTCCCAAACCAACAGGCTAGCTTAGGTCAATTAGCTTTAGCTGTAAGTCAATGACAACATTGCGTTTTCAAACATTTGTATGTCAGCAGGGCAACGGCGCTCTGAATGGCCCCCTACTCTTCATTTCCTCAGCGTCTCCCTGAATCTGTTTCCTCTGATGTTTTTCAGGGTCTATGTGTATAATTATATCATTATTCAGCTTCCTTTTTTCCTCGGCCCTTTGTAGTTAAAACAAGATTTGACTCGCTACCCGACTTAGTCAGCATACTGACAGCCTGTCAGCAAAATAGAAAGGAAAGTACCTTTACAGAAGGTAAGACTAAAGAAAAAAAGGCGAACAAAGAGAAGAAGAGTGCATGGAGAGGAAGAGGATTTAAATGTGTGTGGTGGGTATGTGTGTGTGTGTTTCTCAGGTCCATCCAGAAGCTGGAGGAGCTCAATGTAGGAATGGAAAATTTAGAGGATGAAGTTAAATCTCTGGCTCAGCAGTGCAATGGCAACGGGAACACAACCACCTCTGAGGACAATAACAACCCTCCATCTGTGACTCCAGAGACCATTCGCAACCGGGGGGGAGAAGTGCTCAGCAGTACCCCACAACACACAGTAGGGGGTCGGACAGTCCAGCCCCCAGATGAGTCCCCTGTTGTTACCCAGAGGTACTGAGTGGTTTCTTTTTGTTTTTATGCTAGAGTTTGTCAAAGGTTTGAACCTAAAAATAGCTGGATTTTGTGTTGTTGTTTTTTTACAGTGGGCAAAAACAAATAGAAGAAGGACAAGATGACTCTCCAGTCTCCTTATCCAGAACTAAAGAGGTACAGACCTGTTCTGAATAATTAATACTTCAAAAATATGCCATTATCTCACTGTGCTCAATATTGAACCTAAATGATTCATCGTTCCTCACCTCAGCTGTTCCTCCTGTCAGTATCAATCCTGCATTGAACCGTTTTTCTCTAATGTCCTCTGAACTCCACTGATCTGATTTTTAAGTTGAGCTCACTCTCTCCTTTTACCTGCATAGTAGAAGTTGAACCAGTCTAATGCAATGTTTATAACATTGATGTCATACTGGCATCATGGCAGTATGAATGTCATAGAGTTAAGAAGATCTACCCCTAATTATGTGTGACCTGTGTGTTTGTAGGGCGACAAACAAAAGAGCCTGTTCGTCCCAGTGCATACTCTGGAAGATACTCAGGCTGTTCGAGCTGTTGCTTTTCACCCGTCTGGCGCGCTATATGCTGTGGGCTCCAACTCCAAAACTCTACGAGTCTGTGCCTATCCAGAAACCCTGGAACCAAGGTAACTTCCAGAGCTCTCAACAAACTTTTGACATTTCACCAGCTTTCTTCTTCTTGATGCCCAATAAAGACAATTAGCAGTTGAGATAGAAGGTTAATTCATTCGATAAAAAAAATTTCTCTAACTATTAATCATATTGCTTATTTTTTTCCTCGGCTGAAAAGATTTCATACATCTTTGTAAATTTCCATTTTTGGGCATTTTAAGGCAATCGATTGCATAAAAATGAGGGCCCTTTTTCAGCAAAGTGTAGCACATGGTCTAAGGTCCTTTTGCTTAAGTGCATTCAGGGCTCGTCCAACTCTCATTTTGAAAGGCACAGAATTGTGTTCTTTAGTCTCTTAATTAATTATACGGACGGGTGTGAGATAAATCAACCAAACAGAGTATTATATACCATAAAATGTTCACCCCTCTGATGTCAAACTTCACATTCGTTATACCACATTGATTAAGGTTTAGCGTGGCAAGGTTTGGTAGTTTTTTTCTAATGTACGACATCACCTCTGTTACCAGACTATTATTTCTTCACTCTAACCCACTGGACCCATACACATTAGGGCTCATGCTGGTGTGAGAAGGTTAAAGAACTTTAGCCAGCTGCTAATTTAAAGCTATTTAGAGACTATGGCTCCTGCTTTTGCTAAGGGATAGGTATGTGATACTCGGCTGGTGGACCTTTTCTGACCTTTAATTGCATTTGTAGAAAAGGCCCTAATATTTCACAGAGCAGGGCCGTGCGTATTGTAGTGATGTATGCATAGACTTTTGTTTTGATTGGTCACAAAAAATATTAGTCTTATAGTCGGAAACAATATGTTTGGGTCTCAGTTGCCTGTGGAATTTATGCACCAGTCACAGTTGTTTAACTAAATTGACTATTTAAATCAGTAAAACAAAAAAGTAACATACACAATCCAGGTTCACACAGTGAAATTGTTGATGCCGGCCGCCTAAATCCTAAGAAAGCGGTAGCAGTGAAATGTCTTATGTGGTTGTGAGTCTCCAAATCAGATAAAGTAAGTTGTTTGGGTCTGGAGCATGTGGATGAAAATAAACGTGGATATTGATGACAGTGGATCTGACCTATCACTTGTAGTAACTCTTAGATTTTCTTCTATAAAGTGGGTAAGACTTTAAACAGATACTAATATTTCAATTTCCTCGTCTTTTTTTCTTCCTTCTCTCAGTGGGTCGAGTCCCCTCAAGCAGCCAGTCATCCGCTTCAAGAGGAACAAACACCACAAAGGCTCGATCTACTGTGTGGCCTGGAGCCACTGTGGGAACCTGCTGGCTACAGGCTCCAATGACAAATATGTCAAAGTTCTGCCTTTCAGTGCTGAGACATGCAACGCCACAGGTGGACATACCGCCCTTGTTTTATTGTCTGAGCCTGCTGTTGTTATTATTAGCATCTCCCAATCAGTGACATTTCCTTGGTGTCTTTTTGTGCCTCAGGCCCAGACCTGGAATTCAGCATGCATGATGGCACGATCAGAGACCTGGCCTTCATGGAGGGTCCAGAGAGTGGAGGAGCCATCTTGATCAGTGCTGGAGCTGGAGACTGTAACATCTACACCACTGACTGTCAGAGAGGACAGGGTCTGCACGCTCTCAGTGGACACACAGGTGCACTGACTGTTTCATCCATCCACACGTCTATCTGAATGCAGATGGTGAAGTGGAGAGTTTGACCTGTGGTTGTTGTGTTGCTGCTCAGGTCACATTCTGTCTCTGTATACCTGGGGAGGCTGGATGATTGCGTCTGGCTCTCAAGACAAGACAGTGAGGTTCTGGGACCTCAGGGTACCCAGCTGTGTCAGAGTAGTTGGAACTGCTTTCCATGGCTCAGGTAAAGTTAATGTCCAGTGCGTCATGAGTTTCACCCCCAACTTTAGATCAAACACTTGTTTCAAATAATAAAAAAACAGACAATTTCAAAACAAAATAATTTTATTGGCAATCTAGTTTTTTTTTGTTTTTTTTTAAATACACCACCTCTGTATTTGTTTTCCTTTTTTTGCACAGGCAGCCCCGTGGCCTCGGTTGCCGTGGACCCCAGTGGACGTCTCCTAGCAACAGGACAGGAAGATAGTGCGTGCATGCTGTATGACATGAGGGGAGGACGAATTGTGCAGGTGTACCGGCCGCACAGCAGCGATGTGCGATCTGTTAGGTTCTCCCCTGGAGCACACTACCTGCTCACAGGCTCCTACGACACAAAGGTCGTGGTGACCAACCTTCAAGGCAAGGAATTTCTCAGATGATGATCAATTAATAACTGTCTGAAGTCTGCTTATATAAAAGCCAGTTTTTTGTAGAATGGTATCAGAAAACAATTTTTTCTTAGCTCAAGCATGATGTTGGAAAATCGAGACATGATTTTTGGACTTTTAAAATATGGCTGTCACAGAAACATTTCTTGTGTGATTGTTTCTAGGTGACCTGACCAAGCCGTTGCCGATGACCGTGGTGGGAGAGCACGGTGACAAGGTGATTCAGTGCCGATGGCACACACAAGACCTGTCCTTCCTCTCGTCCTCTGCTGACCGCACTGTCACACTCTGGACACACAACCCATAAACACAAACATTCCCCTGAAATTGCGCTGTCACACTCTCTCTACAAACCTGATGTTTAGAGAATGAAAATGCACACATTAACGCACAGTGAGTGTAATGAACTTTTCTCACCTGTTGGTAGGAAATTAAATGGATCCAAGCCCATGACGCATTAAAAGCACACATATATGCTCTCCTGTTTCTTTAAATCTCACCTCTGTCTTTCTGTTGACTGATCTCAGAGTATTAAACATCGGAAAAATTCATTGATCTCATTTATGTATCACTGCAACCCTTCTCCATCCTGACAAGTATACTGGGACCTCACATGAAGACCTCTGGTCCCATTGTACAGTTTCACTCCTCAAACACAGCAGTCACTTTATGCATCTCCTTTTCACCTCTGAATTGTTGTATTAAACAGAGCAGAGTGCTTTGCTCTTCATGGTGCCTTTGAATTTTAGTTTCCATAAAAAATGTTTGGAAATCTTATCACATATAGTTCGGTCATTTTGAGAAATCCTACATTCCTCCTATTTCCTAGGATTTCCATACATGCTGCTTTTGTTTGGAATAAATACTTGATTTTATGATGTAAAATGGAACTTCTCAGAAAGGGAGTAGGAATGAGCTGAGGCTTTCAGGAGGCTGATTGGGGTCATCGGTCGTGCTGTCTGTTGATGAGTCAGCTATGGGTGATATGTGTGTTTACACTCTCTGCTGCATTGCTACAACTGAAAATGTGTAATCTGGCTTGAACATTTATTTCACATTTGAAATTTTTTTTCCCCTGAAGTTGTTCCAGTGTTTTTTGATGGCTTGCTTGTAAAGAAAGATTATGCCCATATCGAAGGGAAATGCAATGTAATTTGTGGCATTCATCATTGTATGATTTTTCAGTTCTAAAGCTCCGATTTGTTTACTGCTATACTAACATAATAACAGTAGGTGGCAGTCTTTGTTAATAACAATATGCACAGTGAAGTCTGAACAGACACACCAATGTTCTGATATTTATTTAGAACCAGTATTTGGGACATATGTTTTATTCTTATATGTAACATGTACACTTTGTTTATTTAAGAGGCTTACGTTTATTTAAGAGGCTTATGTAGGTTTTCTTGTTAATATATAAGGAATGTAGTACATATTGTTTTAACAAATGCCAAACTAATCCAGATTTATTTATTTAGGTTGTTTCTGTATGTACAGTTATTAGTATGTTTTTGAAATGCTAGTGGTTCCTGTATTAAGCCTTTCTAATATTTTTTTTGTTTTTAAAGTGACTTAAATTAATTTAAGCTAACTCAAGTCTGACTGCTAGTACAATAAAATGTCTTTTCACAACTGCGTATTTGCTTTGTTGGAATGAAGAGTTGTGAAGTGCGATGGGAACAAGATTTTATTCCACTCACGGCTATGAAAGTTCTGGTTCAAAAGAGAATAAGGGCTGTACACGAGTTAAATTCATACTTTTAATCAGGAAGCTCAAAATACCTTTTCTTTTGTCTGGTGTTGGTTACAACCCCACTTCAAATACAAACAAAAATATGTGGAGAGTGCTGAACCTGACGACACCAGTGAGTAGAACCACATCACTCAGCAGTGGTGGGACGGCAGATAAAATCATTACAATCATAAAAAGTACAATAAATACAAACATTACTGTGGTTGTGCATTGAAAAATACACTGGCCGTGAAAGGGAAATAGTAAGGAACAGAGTCATGACAGAACAACGATTACAAAAAACTTTTTGTCCCTGATTCTATTGAAAGTTTGTTTTTGCTGTTGTAGTTTGAGATATAATACATGATACTGACAGTGTTTATTAAGTCCCACTAGACAAATGAGAAGAGATAAAAGGCTTTTTTCTGAGTGATCACCCACTCAGTCACAACACGGTCCAAACTGAGACTAGAACTCGGCCTTCCCTTTAGTGCTCTGTTTAGCTGGAGCCAGGCCTGCCTGTGGCTTTCACCACAAAAGGCAGAGAGACGCGTTGCTCGTCCATCCGTTTGGCCTGAGAGCGCATGATGAGACTGAAAAAGTCCTCATCTGGTACGGTGGGTCCTCTGACCGGAGGAGGGGGAGGGGCACAGCGCTGGTCATCTAAACGGGACCCCTGTTAAGAGTAGGAGTAAGGAAGTTGGTGATCTGGCGAGGAATATTATAACATGTCATAATTTTTTATAAGTAGCATATATGTCTGGTACCTGGCACTTGACAAGCATATCGAAGAAGTTGTCGTCGGGCTCAGCGCTGTTGGCGTTGGCCATCAGATGGTTGAGAACAGCCTGGTTGCCGTTTTGATTGAGTCTGAGGCCAGGTAAGCTTCCACCTGCTGCTGATGACTCCTCTAACCTCCGGCTTTGAATGCCCGAGACGTTGGCGGACTCGGATACAGCTACAATGATAAGGGGGGTCAATGATGTGATAAATAAACAGAAGGTTTATTTTAGCATGAACAAAGAAGAGTGTAATGTGTGAGTGTGGTCATGGACTGTGCTTAAAAAGCCTCAGTTCAATCTGATATTTCTGTATTTACTAGCTTAACTTAAAATTAATTGGACTGTGTATATAGCAAATTAGGCCTCTTTGGTTCATAGAAGATTTAGCACTAGATTTAGCACTATTAAATGCAAACATATGGGTTTCGTTGCAGCATGATAGCTGTTTGATTGCTGTTTCTGAAAAAGGGATATATTTACATGTGCACACAGAGAGACAGATAGTTCAATGGTGGTCCTGTAAACACAGTCAGTGTAGGACTTGGGCATGGACCTACATTTCCTGATGGCTCTGGGAGGGGAGTCCGTTCTGCTGCTTAATGATAACCTGCCTCCCTTATCCTGTATTGAACAGCGTTGGTCATCCATACGGTTGCTCTGGAAGCGGCTCAGGAGGTCAAAGAAGCCTTCGTCTCCAAGCATGTCTGGACTGAGTCGCTAAGTGAGTACAGAACAGTAATATTATTGAAACGAAACAGAGCAAAACAGACTTTGTTCGACTATAGCGAGAGGAGACCACATGAGATCCAGGGATATTTGGTTATCAGCTGAATGCACCCTGTGGTGTGTACCTTCTGCGGTCCATGAGTGTTCGTCTTGCTGGTGTCCAGGGTGTTGCTGGTGTCCTGTAGGATCTTACTGGTGCTGCCAGTCTTGTACTTTTTCCCACGCAGTCGGCTGACAAAGAACAGCTTGGAGGAGGTTTTCGCGAGGGATGGTTTGGACTGTTTGGTCAGGATGTTTGCATTCCACTTTTGACCCTTCAGTGAGCAGGAATGAATGAGATGTCGATAAGAACAAACACAAAGATTGGAGAAGATAAAGCAACTAATATTCTGTCACTGTAGACTGAAAAGGTTCTGGTTTAAATAGTAAAGCCCGAAAACTTTAGTAAAAACCAACAGTTACTCGCTTGTCATGGTCGTAAGATACCGGATAATTCCATATATTTGAGTTTCAAAAAGAAGTGGAAATTTGTCCAAACACACCGGAGGAAAAGAAGGTTGCTTTAATATCCCCTATCTCTGATTAGATTTGTTGTGTTACAGTTTGTTGACTGCCCCCTCTCTATTAATGTTGCCACCATTGTAATAATGTTGTCTACCTCAGAAATCTATAATTCCATCACAAGGGCAGGTATACGAGACATTTCTGAGAGCAGCTGTGATGTATGGATTGGAGGTGGCATTGATGAAGTGCCCGGAAGCAGAGTTGGAGTTGGCGAAGCTGAGAATTCTGATGTTTGTGATGAGACTGACCAGGGTGGACAGTATACACATCAATGGAGGGACGGCACATGCGGAACCATTCATGATAGTGTGAGGAAAGTGAGATTGAGGTGGTAGGGACACCCCCAGAAGAAAAATGCAGGATGAGTTGGGAAGAGGATGTTGAGGATGGATCTGCTATGAAGGAGAAAGCTCGGAAATCTCAAAGAGGAGATACATGAAGGTGGCGGATGTGAAGAATGAGAAGAATGCAGAGGAAAGGGGCTGACTAAGAACCCCAAATCATTTCATTATGAGTTTATAGCCAATAATTGAAGCTTGCCTGTATGGCTCCGATACCTATTGTGTATCTCTACCTCCTCATCTAACAGGGGAGAAGTTCTTACATTCATCTTGTCTGGAGTGAGTTTCATCAGCTCCAGGTTTTCCATGCTGTGTCTTCTACTCATCCTGGGCTTCGCTCCTACAACACATAAACAATGGAAACGCCTGTTACGCCAACTGCATTCTCAAAACTTAACACACATACCTTGTATCTCTACAAACGTACCATGCAGGTTGTACTCCATTTCCTTATTGTTTGACAGTGTGGAGTTATTGGTGCTATAACTCAGACCCAGAACCATCTGGAGATCCGACACATTCATGCGAGCTGTAAGTTCCCCGCTCCTGTCTCCAGTCTACAGAAAACAAAGCCGACATAAGCAGTATAATTGAAGGTGTTTCTACTGATGTATTTCCTCATCTGCTTAAATTTTGGAAGATAAAACTGTTGTGAATATTATTCATTTAATTTAAAAAAGAAGCAATGAGCAAAATAAGGCAGGAAAGCAACATTTAAATCACTTTTATTTACCTCTTTGCAGATCTCCAGGTGTTTCTCAGCAAAGTGCATTGCTTGGTCATGGTTCCCCAGTGCAGTGTGGGCATTTCCAAGACTCCAGCATGCACGACCCTCTCCAATCCTTCGTCAAAAAACACATTTCAACACATGTTAAGACACAAAGCGGCAGTATAGGAAACACCGGAATGACTTCTGTGGATGGTTTGTCTACCTGTCGTTGAGGTCCTGGGCTATGATGAGGTGTTTGAGATGGTAGTCGATGGCTCTCTCATAATCCTGGAGGAGCGTGTAGGTGTTGCCCAGACTGTAGCAGGCCTGGGCTTCCACAGCTCGATCCTTCAACTGCCTGGCCAGCTGCAGTGTCCTCCTGAACAACAGGCAGACATACTGGTTCAAAACACTGCAGGCAGAATTCAGTGTCTGCCTCTGGCCTTCTAAATGTCATTCTGTTACTAGTCTAAAAAATGTGCCCCTTTTATACATGTTTAAGTCACTCCTCCCACTTTACCATGGAAAATCCTATATGGTTTATTGTATATTAAGTCTACATGTGATACAAGAATCTACACGTATGTGTACCCGGTCACAGACAATGATTAAAATAAGATTCATGGTGGATTACTTGTAATGCTCAGCTGCCACTTCAAATTCCCCCAAAAAGACATAGGCATTGCCCAGGTTGCAGTAAGCCCTTCTCTCTGCTGCGCGATCGCCAAATTCCTTGGCTATGAGCAAGCGCTGCACAAAGAAAGACACAGAGAAATGCATTTTTATAACTAATAACACACACAAGTATATATAAGCAGCATATTTATGTATAAATATGTTTCCATAATAGGGATACACCACACCTGCTCATGAGAAGCCACAGCTTTGCGGAAGTTTCCCAAAAGGTAGTGCGTGTTGCCAACATTGCCGTAGGTCCGACCTTGAGCAGCGCGATCCCCGAGCTCCTGAACTACTGCCAAATTATCCCTGAAAATACAAATACAGTCAATTGCAGCATGCTGGGGTGACACCAGAACCATATTGTATCATTACAATATCTGCTGCTGCTTACTCATAGTACTCCGCTGCTTGCCTCAGGGCCATCATGACCTCCTCCGGGAAATCTCCAGGCTCAGCGCCACTCCAGCAGATACTCTTGCCTTTGGCATGGTAGACGTTCCCAAAGTTATACAGTGCTCGTGCCTGACCCACCTGAGACAGATGCAGAAAAACACGTCAGTGGACCATCATTAACATCATAACTGTTGTGCTGGCTTGTCTTTATGTCTCACCTTGTCATTAGTGTCTCTTGCTATGTCCAGGTGCCTCTGACAGCAAACCACCGCCTCGTCAAAACGCCCCAGAACTTTTAATGTGTTACCAAGGTTTCCACTGGCTTTAGCTTCTCCGAGTAAGTCACCAATTGTCCTGCACAAAACACAGTGTGTTAGAAACAAATACAGTGACAATCTGTCAGTAGGCCCAATGGGGATTAGTAAAGCTCCAACCTGGTCAAAGTGAGGTCGTGCCGGTGGAACTCCAGGGCCTTAGCATAGTCGTGCAGGTGGAAGTAGGCATTGCCCAGTTGGCTGTAGATGGCACTGAGAACCTGAAGGTCCTCTGTACCCACCTGGATGGCGGCTTCAAAGAACGAGACGCCTTCTCTGTAGTCGCCTACCTTACAGAGCCGTTCACCCTCCAACGCAAGCTCCAGGCAGGAAACCTCCATCCTACAGCAGCCCAAAAATAGTAAGTTCGTTAGATGTCTCAGAAGGATGGGGCGGGCTGTTTGAACTGGTTACTAGACTTGCCTGCTCTCCTTTGACAGCGCAGCATTAATGTACTCAGAATCCGAACAAAACAACTTTGGAAAAATAATGACAAAGTAGAGAAATAATAGATCCTCTCTGGCTGAAAGCTACAGCCAACTAACAAAAAAACACTGAAAGCCAGGGAACAAAAATACCTCTTTCTAGTTTTTCAGCCACTTCCTTCCATCTTCAGAGAACAATGGCTCAAACTGGGGCTTGTTTGATACTGTTAGTCACACATCCTTTAGACATGCCTCGGAGAGTTCAGTGGGTCCTTTTCAAAATTTGTCCACACTGAGGGTTCTGTGTGTTTTAGCCAATTTACTGCAAGCAGCAAAGGATAATAACAATATGCAATAATTTTAAAATCATACCATACTGGATTTATTCATTTGAATCATATATGCAGAATTCAGCAGTTCATTTTCAAAGAATATCCGATCTTTTGAAATCAAACTTTCCATAAAAAGTAAATTTGGAATTTAAATGTGCAAACATGCAGTTTGAAGTGGGCCATCCTAAACACCTGAATAATGTGGATGTATAAATGGGGTTAGTCTCCGGCAGTTCAAGACCAGAACAAAGGCGTGCCAGAAGATCTGCACTTGGATTGTCTTTAGATTAGATTGATTATTTGTGAAGGGAAAAAATTGTAGGTCTGCCAACTTTTGCTTTCAGGAAATGGCATTGTTTGGAAGAGATTGCGTCACACAGTCTGTTCAGTTTGTTTATTTTTAAACTTTCATAATTTAACCACCCAAACCCTCAAAAAGTGACCCAAAAACACTAATCTAAAGACACAATCCAGACTGGATTCCTCACAATAAGTAATATCTTAGTTAGTATATGGTTTGCAATTAGATATCACCAAACAACATTCACCAAACTAGTTTGTTTCACCATCCAGCCAGGCTATAATTTGGGAACAAAGGCAAACACGATCTTTTTAACAGTTGATTAAGCTCATGCAGTCTACAGTTTTGGGCCTTACAATTAAAGAAAGCTCTTTCTGTTTACTACAAAGTTAACACGACTCTTCCAAAGGCCATAACTATGCCAAATTCTATCCTACCTGCTCGGTTTTTGTGCATTACAACAACAAAAGCACATGGAACATCTGAGAGGCATCTACCAGCGCCTCCACTTGAAACAGTTCCAGGCTGCAGCTCCTTGTCTTTGGCTTAAGTATGAAGAAAGCAACTAAAAACAACTTTGCAGTTAACTGAGAGAAGGTAAATCAACAATAAAAAGGTTGAAAAATAGCCTTCCTTTGCTGTACAATCATCATCTGACATCATAGAGATGTTATAGCGCCATGCCTTGTAACACTTTTAGATGCTTATGATGCGGTCATAGGTATGGCATGAGGGCAAGGAAACTGCTCAATCAGCATTTTCACAGCTTATCTGCTTTTCTTCTGACCTGGTCCCCTGAGATTTACAGTAGTAGAGTGTGCAGCCAACAGATTATACTGCTAGGGAGTGCTAAGGGGCTTTATGAGATGTGTCAGACACAACCTGACAAATGGAATCAAGTCAATCACGATAAGCATCCCATCAGCGGTAGCCAACTCCAGCCAAATGAGTTGGACACACATGGCAAAAAAAAAAGACAAAGCAGGCAGTGATGAATTTTTCAAGGCTCGTTAAATATTGAGGCTAACTGGAGCATGTCTGCCTGGGTTTGGCAGTCACACCTTGTGGCAGAGCGCTTCTCTGTAGGGACTGCTACCTGATGCCTTTTTGGAAAACTCACCTGTCTTTTGTCAACAAAATCACATGAAGCACGGTTAAAAGGGTTACATTTAATTTCAGCCTCAACTTTCAGTTTCATATTATACATAACTATTTCAACAACTTATATTGAGAGAAATAATATGTGATAACTGATTTCATTTACTAAAAATAAAATAATTACAAGCATAAGTAGATTTTTCCACATTGAAACTAACCTGAGAAATTAAATCTTAAAAGCAAAACTACGCAAAAAAAAATTCTACTCAAAATGCATAACTTGCATGTGAGATTCCTACCTGTAGCGGACATGTAAGGACTGCTCCTCTGCTCTCGTACTAATCACAGAGCCATTGGTATCCATTGATGTGCATAATATGAGGGAAAATCCTAGTCGGGTCCCCAAAAAAATTGTTCCGTTTAAAAAAAAGAGCCAACAAGTAACAAAAAAATAATGATTTGATCCGAGGTGTTTGGGCACAATGGAGGACCCCAAACAAAAAGGTCATCCAATGTGGTGAAGTCTGTGACTGTCCCTTTGCTGAATGTTGAGAGAGGTCGGTAACCCCATGAGTGTGAGACAGAGCTGCAGAGTCCTGACCGGCAGTACACACGGCTGCTTTCGTATAGTGTGTGCTTTACGTCACAGTACCTCAATCTCGTCAGCTGCCCTCTGTGAAGAGAACACAAGATGCTGTGTGTGAAGCCTCTTTCTGGCCACATGGTGCCATGGCAACACCAACCAAACAGCATGCATAAGTGGGGTGGGGGCCACTTAGTGAGAGAGCAGAGTTGGAACAGGATGGATGGGCTCATCACAGGCAGGCTGTCAGTCTACAAGGGTAACTCATTTCATCCAGGCTTGGAGGCGTGTGCATGTGCTCTAAAGTTGCTACAAGGTGAGCAAGCAACAACGGCCACAAGAATCAAAAACTACGCAAGCTGATATGGCAGGAAAAATCTCTCATCTCCAGAATGTGAGTACAAATTAGAGGACGTCCCGGAAAAGAAAGCACGAGAAGCAACCTGCGGCAAGATTCATCAAGGTCAAGTTTCATTAAATCAAAACAGAAGCCCCAGAAAAAAATATGAAAAAGATACTTCTGTTGTGTGAGTGTGAGTATGTAAAGAAAATTCAGCCATTGGAAAAGACAGTTCATGAATAAGAAAAACCGTGCCAAGTAAAGCTAAAAGCCACCTATTACCTCATTCCTCCATGAAGTTATACAAGCCACACCCATTTGTCCCCCAAGTTTAACCCATCAGCCCCTCCAGACACACAAAATGGAAAATAAAGCAGATTGGTTGATTGCTACTAATTAACTGTGCTCCTTCTTTATATAAATTACTTCTAAAAGACAACAAGTGCATGTCCATGAAAGCAGTCTATGTATTTGAAAATATTTCAGTGATTACACATTCAACTCAATCAATATAGCTGACTTTCGGAATCTGTAGTTTAAATAAGATTAGCCACCGTATATACGTATTTCACAATGAGAGATACACACAAATGTTTATTGGAATTTATGACCATGAACAAGTGTGAATATAAGGATACATTTTCTAGTCAGGTTTATTAAGATGAGGTAAGTATGACTTGTTTTAAGCATGATCTATAATCCACATGTTAACTTAACAAAAGCGGCTCTTGCAATGTTTTGTAAATTTACCCAGATAAGCCAAAACATTATAACCAACTGTCAAATATCTGTGTTGGTTCCCCTTTTGCCACCAAAAAAAGCTCAGTTTCATTGAGGCTCCGGGAGACCCCTGTAGGTATGCTGTGGTATTTGGCACCAAAATGTTAGAAGCAGATCAGTAACTTTTGAGTTACTGCGGGGCCTCCATGGATAAAACTGATCTGTCCTTAACTGGTGCTCGATCGGATTGGAAATTTGGAGGTGAAGTCAACATCTTGCATTCATTTTTGTGTCATCCAAACCATTTCTGAAATATTTTGCATCATTTAGCCTTGGGCGCCCATGACTTTGACACCCATTCACCCATACTAACCACAGCAGACTAGGAACACCCAACATGATCTGTAGTCATCTAGACATTACAACTGCTGATAAAAGTTGCTGAGATCCTGATGCTTGCCAACTTTTCCTGCTTCCAACACATCAACTTTGAGGACAGAATGTTTTTACTTGCTTCTTAACATATATCCCATCTACTTCAAAGAATTCACGTCACCTGTCCTTTGCTATAATGTTATAGTTGATCAGGGGTTTGTTGTGTAGAGAAAAGTCCTGTTGAAAATAAAAAGGTAAGAGAAAGAAATGCCTTTTTCCAGCCTTTTCTTCATGCTAGTATGTGAATGTCAACCGTTAGGTAGACCGCTTTTGGATTCTGTCCTGGGACATGTTTCTGTACATTATTCTAATCACCAATTGATGTTTGCCTGCAAGGGTGAGCAGACTTTTCCATGATCGCATGCCAACTGGAGGCCCCTCCTTTCACATAGCTCCAGTGAGCATGAATATGTGAGTCCAGAGGTGATTCATGACTCAGAGGAAACCAACAGAATCAAAAGGTTGAGTTTTAATCACAACCTCATGGCAGGTAATCACTAAGTCACAAACATACAGCAGCTGTGATTTCCTCGTGCCTACAGCCAATTGATACACCAGAATGGATACTGCCACCAAGAAACAATCTAAATATGGAAGCACTACTCAACATTACACCATGTGTCAGCACAAACCCAGACCAAAACAAAAGAAAGAAACAACTACATACTGTAAGGTCAGAGATACTGACCGGTAATTCTTCCGCACAGGAACAGGATATCTGGAAAGCCTGCAAAGAAAAGTGTTGTGATCATGAACAACCGAAATGTTCCACATTGTGGAATGAATCACATTCATTTCAAAGCTTACAGGGAACACATAACTAAAAATAATACGTACATAATAAGCCATATATAGATGTCATATATTAGACACAATTTATGCAATACATTTCACCAAACAAATGTCAACCTCCAAGCTGATGTAAATTTTAAATCAATACTTTCTAAAACTAGATATCATCTAAAGAGTGCATACCTCTTCTAACACCATGCCCAACTAAGTAATAACACCTAATTCCTTGACCCTGAAAACCTTCTCCTGGAGTTTAGAATCATTTCATATATGGGGGATCCAAAAATATTATCCCTCTGTTTTACCTTTTTACCTTTCACAGATATATGAAATGAATTTGAATGACACTGCATTATCTCAGCTACATATCACATACATGTCTCTACGCCTCTGTTACCTTAATATGACCCAATCCAATCACCCCCTTTGTAAATATGCATTTTGATCTCTTAGGTCATAATACTGATCTGGCTGTGGATCCAAATGCACAGCGCTGGATGAGGAGTTGATCATGGTCCCTGATCCATCAGCACACGAAATTTACTTGAAATATGTTGTATTACAGAAAAACAAACATAGATGACTACATAAACTAAAAATTCACAATTCTAGTGTTCTTTGCAGTGCTGCTGCATTGGTTTTAGCTATGTGAACCTTAACCTTTATACAGTACCCTATGGTTCCTGTATACATTTTATATATTTGCATTAATGACAAAGATCAAGGTGATGGGGTGTCATGTTTGTGCCATGTTTGTGCCAATGGTGTGTGCGGATCAGAGATTAGTGAGCTATTTTTCTATGTGTATTACTCAACTGGTACACATAGAAAAATATGAAATTAAAAGAGTGACTGAAAGTAATCATGTAAGACCAATACAGTTTAAATGCACCGGTAGTGGTTGAAACATATTACCTTACTGAGTTTGTTTTTTCTAACTGCATAATATAACTGGGATTATTATTTAAATTCCATATAAGTATATCTACAAAATCAAAGCATCAGATCCACTTCTGTTATTGATCAAATATCCCTGTCAGTACGACCACCAACCAGACAGATTACAGTCCTCACGACGAAGCTTGAAAGAGAGGAAAGCCAACACAGCAAGTTCACTAAGGGTCATTTTGTCAGGACTCCAACACCAACACGAAGCCACAACCCCGGGCAGGGAAGGCAGCCCCTTCGGTTACTCTGTACAGTTACCACATACAGCTAAGATATAGCCATTTAGCATATTAGCTTCTAAACTTACGTCGGACGATCCAGTTCGAACAATGGTGGGCTATCCGCTTATTCAATTTATCACAAGAATAAAAAACATAAATCCGTCTGAGGTCTATTTGAGGATCTAGGATAAATCTGTGATTTATCCGTCCTTATTCTACATTATCCTTTGACGTTAAGTAAAGTTGGTTATAACTTTGTTAGAAAAAGACAAACAGTGCCATTACTCGAGCGTTTGTGTTTTCGCCAAGTAGCCAATCCGAGGACGGAATTCAAAGATGGACACGCCCCCAACCGTTCTGATTGAGCCAGTAGATTTGAATGGAGAATAAATGACGTATGTCATCGTTGAGCTGTCACTTTTTGACATACTCAGTGCTAAATATGATAGTTTGAAAAGCTTAAGCTAGCAAAATAAGTAGAAATACCAATTTTATTCTGCGTATTGTCTAAAGAGGTGAGATTCTAAAGTTCTTTCAGGTCAGACAAATTGGATATTTTGGGGATGATCTCCAAAACTGTCTAAAGTGCTGCTGCCTAGCAACAAGACGCCTGAGCAGCAGTCAAACGTGTGGGTTACATTATTGATGATAACGCCGAAACTAAACCTGACCATATGTAAGCCATATGACAAGAAAGGAAGATAGAGGCAGAAATACTGTAACGTTACGTAATTACACGTTGATGTTAGGAGCATGAGCATGGCTGTGGATCGGAACAACTTAAAAGTAAAGTCGTACTGCTGCCGATGGACCGAAATACGAGTAAGTTTCCATCACCTCACGAATATGAGAACATTCTGTAGAGTAGAGGGTCCGTGTATGTTTTTGTATATCGTCTTTGGTGGAAAAACAAGGCGTGTTTCCCTTTCAAGGTCAAATATGGATGAGAGAAATTAGAAAAATTGTTTGATTCGGATTTTCTAATTTAATTATGAACAAATAAAACCACGATGAGATAGAAAAGAAGAATGGGTCGTTTAATAATTTACTGAGACTGAGACGTGTTCGACAAGGGAAAGACAACAGCACATTTAACTCTGTCAATCATCACTTTATTCCTTAACAGCGGTGGTTAATTTCGATTCATATTTAATATTACCTTAACAGTTAACATCATATTTTAGATATAAAATTTTGGTTTATCATTCATCATTTCAATATGACAAAGTTTGAAAACGTTGCCGTGAAGTAGCGAAAAAAACTAGTTTATACAAACATTAAGTTATAAATAAATCTAATTTCAAGCATAGAAAAGTGTCTTAATATGAATCAGTATGGGAGTGTCCCTTATGTCTAACACGAAGTTTATTCAAATTAGTTGGATAAAAAAGATTTTCCAAATAGTATTACCGATTGATCAGCCAATCATAGGAGCATGTTAAAACTAGATTCTAAGAGTTAACTTGGACAGTAAAATGGATCAAGCAACACCCATGATTAATATTTCGTATACTGTGACTTTCACATGGAAAACTCATCATCTTATAAAATATGCTGTTCATTATTATAGATGAAAATATTGAACAGCATATTGATAACTCTCTGAGGATTTTTAACATTTAAATGCTACTAATTAATGTTTAATAAGAATAGGTGAGATTAGGCTGCAAAAGTGCTTCTACTTGTATAGATGCTGAAAACAATTATTACTAGGGATATTTCAAACGCAGCACTTTATCTGTCATTCTTCCTCACACGTATGTCCCACAAACGTCTGCCCACACAGTGAATTGATTGTTTAATCATTAACAGCTCAGCACATTTCGATCTAATGTTGTCACCTCACAAGTTGAGTTGCTAAGAAATGAACAGGTGCTCCATCCTGCTTTCTTACCTGTCTTAACACAACATGTAAAAAGAGGGTGCCATTTTTATTTACAGACAAAGAGTCCATGGAGGGAGCCCTGGAGGAATCAGATGATGATATTCAGGGAGAGAACAAGCCCACTGTCATTTGGGAAAAATGCATTCAGCAAAGCATCTTTGTTGACTTAAGTGAGGATGAAAGTCTCCACTTGAGTGATTTGGAGAATTCTTTAGCCTTTCATCTGTCCCAGACAGAGTCTGCTGCCTCAGACTCCAGCATCCACCTCAGCGGTAAGTCCTGGATTTGTCTTATTTTTAAACTGCCAAGTTGGGAAGTTATGTTTATACCAGCATGTATTAGCCTGTTGTGACCTAGATCACTGAAAACTAATGAACGGATTTGCAATTAAGTTTACCCTGGGGTAGGTTTTGGCACATCTTACAGATTATTAAATTTTGGATAACATTACTGGCCTCACAGCATTTGAAAAAAATAGAATAACATAAAACAGTAAGCCGTTTTGAGGTTGTGACGTCACAATGTGGCGAAGCGCTCTCTTGAATGTGTGTCCATTATTGATACTTTTGCTCCTTTGATATTCCTTTGATGTTTCTTTTGGGTAGAGCTGGGGGCTCATTGGGCTGAACAAAGATGCTGAAGTGGAAGGCACAAAAGACGACTAGCTACAGAGTATTTTAAAGATACTCTGAGTTTGTTCTAGTTGTCAATAGATTTGAAAGCTGGCAGTAACTCAGAAATGAATGGAGGAATCTATGAGGGTAGAGATGGGGGCTCTGCGGGCTGAACAGAGATGCTGAAGTGGAAGCCACCAGAGACGACTTGCTACAAAGTGTTTAAAAGATACTCAGAGTTTGTTGGAGTGTTCAATATATTTATAGGCTGGCAGCAACTCAGAGATTAATGGAAGAATCTATTTATTTTCCTTAATTTAGGATACTGGTAAGCCTTATTTCTTTGATGTTTTATTTGGAGAGGAATAGGAAATTATGTAACAATGTTGATTCCTTTCTTCCTTTGATTCCTTTGGTGGAGCTGGGGGGCTTAGATGGCTGAAGAGAGACAATGGGGTCAGAGAATGTGTGCATACATACAAAATTAGATTTCTGTTTCACGGTACATACTGTAAAGGGTGTTCTATATCAAATGGCCTTTTAACCTTTATATATATTTGTACTTTAAAAAGACTTTTACATGCACTTTGATGATGGCACTTAATTTGCAGGAGATGCACATTTTGTTATTGAATTTTTGTTGGTTTATACTTATTGAATATTAAAATCAATATTTATTAAATGTTTAAACGTGCTAACTGATTGTAATGTCTTGTCAGGTGCGGTAGCAGTTGATTCGCTTCACCTAGAAAACAGAGAGCAGAAGTGCGTCAGACATTACAGCTCCACATAAGATTTCTTGAAATAACAGTGTGATATATTAACATATATGTATTGTAATGTTGTGGTTGCTGCCTCAAGGTGGAAACAATGTGAAGCTGTTTAACAAACACTCATCTGTCCAATCTCCACCGGGGTGTATGGGCAAGAGTCCCCCAGGCGAATGAACACTCTTTTAAATGTTCCAGGAGAGTTTATATGATAGGAGGGGGGGGGGTGTTTGGTAGATGGGTTTTCATTCATGTTATTATTGTAAATATATATATGTGTGTGTGTGTGTATATTCTGGCGTTGAATTATCACAGTGTCTTTTAGATAAAATGTAGATAAACAGAGTTGGTAAACCATGTTCTTTATTTATATTCCTTAGAATAATTGAACCTTTTGAAGTTTGTGAATGCACCTGTAAATGGTTGCATCCAATTAGGTCATGCAGTCAAACAGGATAAAAGGCAGCATTTTCCATCTGTCCTGGGGGTTAGTAAAGCCGAACTGTGATACCTGTGTAACACTTTTATTACAGGTGAAGAATAAGCACGTATGGTTTTGGTACACCAACTCCTCTACACCTCATCTTTGTTTGCTGCATCATCCAGCCTCTAAACGGCCAGTGTAAAATGTATAGAAAACAAATATATCAAAGCCAAAAATAATAAGCAAATATATTATTAATTTTTGTCTCATTCCATCATTTTAAGACTAAATATGATAAATTATTAACTAAATGTGCTGAGGCAGAGTATGTGTGTATGTATGAATGTATGTATGTATGTATGTATGTATGTATGTATTTATTGGTACTTACAACTATTTCTGTTTTGTGTATGTGTGTATATATACACATACACAATATATATATAATATATATATATATATATATTATATATATATGAAATAAAACTGGATTTATATACTGTATAGGAAGTTTTTATGTACAATACAGGATATGTATATGTATGTGGCAAAATTTGAAATGGGCAGTCTGACAAAAGACCGTAAAAGCAAATCTGATACATGCAACCGTCTAATAGGGTATTTATGTTGTTGGTGTTGTGTCATTAGCAGGGAGCGCAGAGCTGTCAGCCTTAGATGTCACCTCTTCAGAGTCCAGTATTGTCAGCAATCAGAGTGAGGTGGTGGAAGAGCACAGGAGCTGCCTACTGTCTAACCAAAGACCAAACACCATGCATGTCGAGTCACCCTTAAACCAGGGCTATGGGGACCAAGGGCAGAATACTAGTGAGGAGGATCAGGACGACCTACCTTATGATGGTGATCTCATGATCCCTATCTTTAATCAGACGGCCAACTCAGAGGGCAGCAGTTCTGATGGAAGACAAACCGTTCATGCAAGTCCTGATGATCCTGGTTTGCTTGAATATACAAGAAGAGATGCTGTTATTGAAAGCTTTATTTCTGTTGAGGATATTCCTGAGAAACTAACATCTTTCTCAGTGCTCCCCTGTGCTGTTGTCTCATCCTTGGCCTGTCCAGCTGACATCAACCAGTTGTTGCTGCGACACTTCTCCCAGGAGGAACTGCTGCAGTCAGGAAGTTTGATCGAGGCAGAGACTCTGCCGGAGGTTTCCTTGTTGGAAAGTGTTGATGACACTGTTTTCAGTTTGGCGCCAAAACACAACAGCACGATCAACAGCAATGACTCACCGAGCCTTGAATGTAATTCTGAGATCAACAAGAGTTTCTGCTCTGGCAGTAATGATGAAAACAGTAATACTGCATCTAGAAATTCAAGTTTTGAAATGGAAGCACCAATAAATATTTATAACACTGCTACTGAAAGCGTTATCCTCAAAACAGCGGGCAGTTCAGATGTATGTGCTGTAGATGCAGCAAAGCAGGAAAATACTGAAGATGACAATCAGGTTATCAGATCAGAGTCCAAGATTTGGGCACCAGTTTTGCGCACCAGGTCCCTCAGTGAGATGAAGTATGGTCAAGGCCAAGTCCATTACCCACTCCCTGATTTCTCTAAGGTTGCTCCCAAGGTAAAAATCCCCAAAGCAACGATTGGACCAGCCAGACTCGTTTCTCAGAGTTCCGGCACCCTGCATCGAACCCAGTCTTCTCCAGTAATGATAGAAGTGATTAACAGAGTCCTGGAGGATTCAGTTCAGCCATCAGAAAACCCCTACATCTTCGAAGAAAAGATACCTCCTACACTGGAGCATCACCTGCAGGTACACACTATTTAGACTTTATTCATCAAAATGAACCTGTAATTCCGTGTTTAGCTTTCTTTTGCTTGTATTTCTTGAAACAATAAAACATGAATTCTTTGCATATAATGTGGGATTATATTTGTTCAGGCTGAATATGATAAATTATTAATCAAATATGCTGACACAGAGAGCCACATAGATCAAATGAGACCAGGAACAAACGTAAGTAAAAAGTTGTTTCTTCAATATCACATTTTAAATGAAAGCTTTGAATACATCGATTTCTTTTCATAGACTAAGCCTCACTCGGACCTGATGGTTTGTTTACAGTGTAACAATTATCATCAGGAAAACCTGGCAGCAGATGATGGAGGTCATCTTGGATCCACAGCTCCTCACCTTTCCCCATCAGGTATGTTTCTGTATCTGATATCTGACATTATCACAGGTCAGGTCAGTGATTTCCTTCTCTCAGTGTAAATACAGGAAAATAGCTCATAAGAATAACTATTCTAGATACCATAAATCGTATAGCACTTAAACTGAAGCGTCTCTGAACTGTAGAATTTAAACTTTTTTTTTTTGCTTTTATGTCATATTTTAATAATAAGGTCAAGTTCATAAAATGCAAAATAAGAAAGTGTTCATGTATATTTTATCTAACTGGTGAGTTTAAATCAAGTAATAATAAATGAATCCTTTGATTTCACTTTAGTCTTCAACAATCGGATTTAAAGGAGGATATGTATTTGTCTGTATGTATTTGTCTTGTGCAACAGAGCATTTGACTCCTTCCTGAGGAGCAGTGAGGGATCCTGCACAGTTCCCGGGAACCAAACTTGGGTGTGGGGTTATATTGGTGACTTTACACATGGATACTTGGATATATAAATTGCAGCGGACAGGATTGAACCATAAATCTTCCTAAAAATGGAGAACAATTTTATCTCCAGAGCAACAGCTATTCATCCAGCATAGCCTATATTCAGGGTGGTAAAGTGGTTATCAGCAAGAATGTTCTTTGTTCAATTCCACCTGGGCCCTTTCTCTCCAGATACTCCAGCTTCCTTTCACATTCTAAAACTAGAAAGCACAGTGAGCGCAAATATCCTCCAACGCAAAGCAGTATCCAAGGTAGACATTATTTTGACCAGTATCAATTAGATTGCATTATGCAGATTCGTCCATTAATTTACGAGTTATTGCAAACCTCTATCTAACAAAAACTCAAAAAAAAATTATTGCAATTATTTTGCACAGACGTAAAGAGGATGTTTGATGAACTTTATAAAGCTTTATCGCCACCTTAATTTAATCTATTGGCACCAAACCGTAACTGAGAGATTCAACACAACACTTTCGCTACAATATGACGTCACCAATCAGACCGGCCTTTTTCATTTTAACATATTTTAAAAGCTGCTTCACCGTCAATAGGCCGGCGTGATCGTCGTACTGTTAAGGTTAATTAATGAATTGATGCAGAAAAACTCCAGAAGTGCCCTATCTTGAACTTAAAAAAAAACAAAACTTATTATGACGTCACGTCGGGAGGTCGTGACACCACATCACCAAAATATGATAATCGATAACTTTATAAAGCACCTTTCAAAACATCGTTACAAAATACGTTACAAAACACCAAAACCTATTTTTTCCGGGTAAAGATTTTTTCAAATCCATCCATTACTGTTTCGGTGATCTAGACTAAAGGAAAACACATAGCCTCCTTTGCAGAGGTATGTTATATAGGTAAAATGCTGGCTCAGAATTGCTCGTGGCTATAAATGTGAGAAAAGGATCGATGATCGTCTATCTATATCTGCGTTGTTTGTTTTTCTATAAATGTTCACGATAAAGATGAAAAAGCAACGCAGCGAGACATTAAAGACGTGGATACAGCTTCCTTCAGTACACCAGAACAGGCTTCTAGTGATGGTGAAAGAATGACTACAGCCCTGAGAGGCATCATCAGCATGTTCGTGCAGAAGGTACGTTTTAAGAGACACAAGGAGCTACGCTATATAAGGAATCTTAAACAATTTTTGAGCCCCCTTTTCTTCAGGTGGAGGAATTTAAACTGAGTGTAAGCAACATGTCAATAAGCACAGAGGAACAGCAACTGGTAAGTATTTTTTAAACTCTTATATTTAGCTCTAAATGTAACTTTTGATTTTTATGTCTCGATTTGAGAACATGTAGTTGCTCCCTCTTCTTCTGCTTTGGCATGAATGTAAAATCTGTCCATCACCAGATGCTTCGGAGTATCATGGAGACTCAAGACCTGATGGAAAGGAAATATATCAGCACAAAGGAAGAGCACCGAACTTTGGAGATGCAGAACTACATGGGTCTTCCCAGGAACACTGGCACATTTGACCCAAACAGGTTGAATACACCACATCACTGCACTTCTGTAAATGTGTCAATGTCATGTTGCTGCTTCCATTCATGTGTATTTTTGTATTAAAACCTATCCAGGCTCGTGGAGGGAGAAATATTCAGAATAGGGATGTACATTGAGGATATAAAGGAGATGATAGACAAAAACGTGTGCGAGCAGATCTCCCTACCCCACTCATCCACTCCCACCTTTATAAAAGAGATGCTGCATGAAAACCCTAGTCTTCTCTGCTTGTCCAGACCCTCACTTACACCATTCCCACAAGAGGTAACCAAACTGACCTGGATCCATGCACCACTAGTGTTTGATTTATGTTTAAATTTGGTTGTTAGTTGTTTAAGCATTAGCACCACCTCTCAGTTATCACATGACCCTGCATGTGGTTATATGTGAGGATAATTACACCCTTGTGTGAACCATTGACTTTTTTTTTTTAACCTCCTGTGATTGTGTAATAGCATATTGCGACATTTCCTTGGAACCTATACCTGTATAAAAGTACTATTCAGGTTTAATAATATGACCATCATGAAATCATCAGAAGTTCACACTGACATTATAATGTCTGTTTTCCTACTTCTATACTGAGTATATTTCAATCCAAATGTGTCATACTTTATAACCCATTGTTGTGTTTATACTTTATATACTCAATTTATATCCTTTTCTGATAAATTTACTTAAAACATTTTCCAGCTCTTAAGTTGCAGTAGCAGCAGGGCTCTTGCAATGTCAGAGTTGGTAAAGAACATGATAAAGTATTCAGTTATCCAGTGAAATGTGTCCAAATCTACTTTATGAACTGGTACAAGATTTTATTTTTCTAACAGATACATTCTAATAACTTGGGAAAGCTTCTGCCTGTTCCTCATTGCCAGCATCACATCAAAACTCTTTTGTCATTTTGTTTTATGATCTGCTACCTTTAAAATTCATAACATTACCTCTCCTCCCAGCTCTAGATTGTGTTTAGTGATAGAATGTTAGCAACAAGCTGAACAAAGGACATGGCCCTAGTTGACTTCCAACCTGCTAAACGTCAGCAGGGTAACATGACATTTATGACACTATCAAATAGTCTAGATTTTTTTCATCAATAATGTTAATCAACTTCACCAAGAAGGTTATGTTTTCTTTCTGCATATGTTTTTTTTCTGTTTGTCAGTAGAATAATGGAAAGACATCTGGCACAATTTTCATATAAGTTGTTAGTTGAAAGTGCTTCATGGTAAATGGCATTTTACAATGAATGAGGAGAGGGACCAATGTGGACCCTGAATGTAACCATCATGATCATTTTATGGCCATTATTTTCAAAAGCTCAATTAAACGAGTACACATCTGGTGCACAACACTGCAGGAAGGGAACAAAAGATATTGGTAAATTCAAATAAAGTACGCACGCAAACATGCACACACACACACACACCTGCGGCTCTTTATTCATGACAAACACAGATTTTAGGCATCTCTTCTTCCTCACACGAGGTCTATGAAAATACCACTGCGCGCTTGTTGTTGGTCATACGTTATGAGCTGGTCTTCGTGAGCTATTCAGAATCATCCACATGGTAGTTGTGCTTTTTGATTAACCTCTAGATGTACATAGTCAACCCTGTGTGCAGCCTCCTCTGTTCACACCCTGCACCCTAACCTGTGATCAATCCACACCTGGAGGAGTGCGAGTGTGTTTGTTTATGTAAGATTATACTTATTATTATAATTAATGGATCTCATATTTCAGGATTCATGTGCAGAAACAACACGCAAAGAAGAGGAAATAGAGGGAGTCAATGATGTCAATGGAGATAATAGATCACAGAAAAGCGGTGTACTCCTGACAAATCTACTCAAAAATATGACACACAGCAGCTACAGTTCAAGGTACTTGTTAAGAATTCTCTTCTTGTATAACAAATAAAGCGGTGAAACTTGCACCAGGGTTAATGTAGAGAAAAAAAAAATGCTTTGCATATTTCAGTGTACAGTAACTGTCCTGTCTATGTATCGATGTGACGAGTGCTTGCGTGTGTGTTTGTGCTCACAGTCTCTACCTTTCCATGGACCAGATAGTGTTTCAAGTGCGGTTTTGGTGTTAGGTTCCACTAACCTCTGAAGGTTTAAATTTTTCTCTTGTTCCAGGAGCTCACGTGGCTCTTTGGAAGGACTGACCATCCAGACAACTGAGGCTGGGGATGAGAGGAGCTCCGTCTTGTCAGCGGCAACCGATCACTGTAACATTTTAGACTTCTTGAGTGGAGTGACGTCGTCCCCCGGAAACAGGCAATGGATAGCTAACAGGTAAGTGTCCTGAAATTAGAGTGGGTAAAAGAGAGCTATGTCACTTCATTGGCTCTCTGCATATACGTACACTTCGTGTGTGGTTTCTGCTGCAGTTGTAGAGCCCCGGACAGTATCCTGGACCCTGTGGATGAATGTGTTCTGGGTGACTGTGTCAGTTTGGCTGTGGAGTTCTCAGCCTCTTCCGATGCATCCAGAGGCCCAGACAAAAAAAGCCTCTCAGAGCCAACTCTCAACACTTCATCTGGATCACAGGTCCGTCACAGATAACAGCTGGTTCTTCTCTGCTCTTATTCTTCTTTGGGTCCTCCATGCATCTCATTCTTAGACAGCCATGAGACACATGTATGATTATGCTTTTTCGGTCAATGCAGAGGATTGTGAGTCCAGAGACGGACAGTGGATTTGGGAGTTCCTATTTGAACCAATCAGCTTCTGGACCAGTTCAACCAAATCTGCAAATAGAAAAGTAAAAACATAAGGAAATCAAATCAACTATTAAATCAACAATTAAATGCTTTTTGAAATGTTTAATAGATTGAGCTTCAAAATAACTGAGGATTTATCTTCCTATATGCAGTGTGAAGACCCGGAATGGTGCTCTAAGTAGCTCAGACAGTGATTCTTCAAATCTACAGACAACCATCCATTCTGCCAGCCTCATTGATCAACAGCGGGCCGGCACCCAACCATTTGAGCAAACACCGTCCTTTGGTTCAGCAGTGGATGTGCAGCAGTGGGTGGATGGCACCAACAACGAGCCTCCAGTCAGACTGAAGGGTGAACAAAACCCTCTTCACAAATATTTTTTTAATTCCTTTTAACTGGTCAGTTCTGAAATTACTAACACATCTCCACTTAAGACCCAACAGAACTCCATCACAACGAATCTAAGCCTGTGCTCAGCTCCACAATGGACGGAGAAGAGAAAGGCAGCCCACAGTATTCCTGCTCTTGCAACAGGTCATTGAATGTTCGGAGCAATCCCTATTGGTGACGGTTGGTGAAAAATACTTTTTCACCAACAACGCATCTTCTACTATGAGTAAACATGTGAATAACTGTGCTTTCAGCTTGGCTATTCTGGCCTTACAGTCTGAGGTCTCCAGGCTGAAGAAAGATGTGGAGGAGGGGTTTGTCCAGCTTCCTCAGCTGGCACAGAAGATGGACTATCTTTCCTCCAAATGCAGGCATGATCGTCAGGAGCGCAGGTCTAAAACCAGAACAAGGGGCCACCATGGACCAGCCTGCAACAGGTGGGAAGATTATCTTGCAAGGGCTGTGTTGGTGGAGGAATGGAAGATAAATTGGCGTAGTTGGGGTCTGCTGATGTGGCTGTTACCTGTTGACATAATCATAGTATCTGAGAGCACTATGTGAAAGGTTTGCATGGGAAACACAGAATGTTTTATTTAAAAGCCCGGGATAAGCATTCATTAGATTATTATGTTATTAAAATGTATTCACTACATGGTCATTATTATGGCGACTTTTCCTCATCTCTAGAGAATTTAAACTGTCGAGTAGTAAGATAGACGACTGGATTTCCTCTGACCTTGAGCCCAGCAAGAGCAAAGGTACTCAACCACTACCACAACAACAAACTAAAACAACCCATGTCTACATCTGCATTTCTGTGTGTGCGTATTTCCTCACTTTGGTTTGCCCTTCAGGTACAGACACTGGTGGCACAGCTGGTTCTGAGATCATGTTGCAGAACCGAAGGTCTTCTATGGGTAGCAGGACAACAAATGATTTTCCGAATGAATTTCATTGGACACTGGGTTCCAACAAAGGTCAGGGTCACAGCAGTTATTCACAGAACCAGAACTACCCGGTTTACCTCTAGATGTATTTCAAGAATGGAAAACAATAGGTTTATTCTCCAGCAGGTTTAGCTGGAAACACCTCAGTGAATAGCTCTGATCTGAGCAGCTCTCTTTTAAAGGGTGGGGAAGAGGAGGATTACCATGCCAAGCAGAGCCAAAGAAGTAAGTGATTCAATCATTTAATTATCTTAAGTTAGTGATATCAGCATTTTGGTGTTACAGTGACAGGTAACCAAATGATACAGATTATGACCTTGAGTAAAATGATGGATTACTCTGACTCTGAAATGATTTTAAAACATTAGGGATTTTGTTATAAAACTTAAAATGTGTTCAGTATTGTGTTTTATCACTGTGTATGCAATTTTGCTTCTCATGTTTCTGTGGTCAGCAGCCATCGTGGAGAGTGTTTATTCCAAGGAGAGATTCTTTCTTTTCTCCAATCCATCTCTTCAGAAGCCTCTCCTCCAAGTTAGCTACACCTCCTCCAGCAGCCTACCCGCAAGGTAAACACAGTTTTCAAGAATAACATAAACACAATAAAAGACATTCACAAAATACTGCCCCACCTTTTCCTTTTCACAAATCAAATGCTTGGCATTTTAAAATTGGCCCTGAGTTGAAATTCAACCACTATGTCTCTATGACTGGTTCAAACCTGCTCTCTTAATAAAAAAAGCCCAAAACCAACACCAAACCATTATTATCAGCTTCCAATCTTGACCAGGTCACATGATTTGTCCATCTCTATTGATACAGTTTCCCTTTACATGCCTTCATAAAACCTGGCTTACCTTAAAATAATGAGAGAGCACACATTTAAGTCTGACTGCATTGGCTTCCTGTCAGGTTCAGAAATATCTATGCTGCTCCTGCCTCAGGTTATCCAAATAGAACCGTCTGACAGTACCACAGACCAAACATTAAACCAAAACAGACTTCAACAGCCCTAGGCCCTAAAACACTCTCACATTTTTTCAATGTTTTGATATGTGAACTGTTTGCTTTGTAAAAGGGATGTGAAGAGGCCCCACGATAAATTATTGTAATATTTAATCCACAGTATAATATTTCAATGATCCCAAACATGTGTGATGTATTGTAGTATTGCAAAATCATTTATTGTGCTATACTGTGCTTTAAATACAATTTCCAATTAATTATGTGCCCACAGGAAAAACTTGTCAACATAAGTTTTATCCACTAAGATAAAGCATTCAGTCTTTTGTAAATGGTAAATGGACTGTACTTATAAATCGCTTTTCTAGTCAGTCACACGATTCAGCAGTAACCATTCACACCGACAGTCACACACCAATGGAACAGCCATTGGGAGCAACTTGGGTTCAGTATCTTGCCAAAGGACACTTTGACATGTGGACCGCAGTGGCCAGGGATCAAACCATAGACCTTCAGATAAGTGGACAACTGCTCTATCAACTGAGCCACCGTCGCCAGAGTATGTTGTATGGATGTGTCTTTGAAAAAACCTGGAGACGGAGTCACCAAACTCTGGTACTAGAATCTTGAGTAGATAAGAAAATAGATTGTTTTCAACTAGGTTGCCTATAGTTGTAGGTGTTTGCACATGGATTAGTTGAT
The DNA here is from genome assembly GCA_037951165.1 of Lophius americanus. NCBI lineage: Eukaryota > Metazoa > Chordata > Actinopteri > Lophiiformes > Lophiidae > Lophius > Lophius americanus. Next base: position 2,522,673 of record JBBDHG010000004.1, read on the forward strand.
GGACTGTTTTTCGGTGGCACTAATTTAACACAAGCTCCTCAGCTAATGCTACTACTGGGTGGCATTTGAGGGCGAACCCTTATGTCTGTTTTACTTTCATATGACATTCCACCAATATGTCATATATATATATATTCACACTGCTCAAATAAATTAAGGGAACCCTTAATCCTTGCAGTATGATACCAAGCCAATTAAACTTCAGAGATATCAATCCGTTCATTTAGGAAAAACAAGTGATTGTGAATTGGTTTCTCCTGTTTTGTTGCAAATGAAAGTGACAACAGGTGAAATGGAGAGGCAAAAGCATGACAACCCCCCAAAACGGAATGGTTCTGGAGGTGATTGATTTTCCCCGGAGAACAGCAGATTTGGCAGGTTCTCCATTGGTGCCCCTTTCTGTTCACAGATGAGAGCAGGTTCAAACTGAGGTCATGTTGCAGGTATGACAGAGTCTGGAGACGCTGTGGAGAACGTAAAGCTGCTGCATCATCTTCCAGCAGGACCAGTTTGGTGGTGGGTCAGTGAAGGTCTGGGGAGATAGATCCTTGGATGGTCTCACAGACCTCTATGGGCTAGCCAACGGTACTCTGACTGCTGTTAGGTACCAGGATGAAACTCAGACCCGCTATCAGACCCTACACTGGTCCAGTGGACCCTGGGTTCTTCCTGGTCCAGGACAATGCCCCACCACATTAGGTCAGAGTATGTTGGCAGTTCCTGGAGGATGAAGGTATTGATGCCATTGACTGGTCCTCATATTCCTCGAACCAGAATCCACCTGAGAACCTCTGAGACGTTCTGTATCGCTGCATCAGACGCCACCGCCACTGACCACAGACTGTCCAGGAGCCCTGATCCAGGTCTGGGAGGAGATTCTCCAGGACACTATTCTTCGTTTTCATCAGGAGCATGCCCAGACGTTGAGATGTGGGGGTCAAACACATTCCTGGGTCACATTATGAGTTGGGTTAATTATCGAGTTATCAGTCTGTGATCTCAGTTTTTCACTTTGATTTTTGGTGTAATTTATAATCCAGCCCTTAATCGTTTAATGATTTTGATTCCATATATATATATCTATATATATAGAGAGATATATAGATATATATATAAGATATATATAAAATGTAAAGCTTAGGTTCACACATTGTATTTAAATGTGGAGAGCGCTTGTTTTCTTTCTCTGATGCCTCATATTTCTTTTATTAACTTCCTGGGCCATGCTGACTGAGACCTTTGCTTACCTCACCAAAAAAACAAAACAACAACACCAGAGCACTATCTAGTGGACGGGAAACGCAATTGTTTTTGGTTATTATGGTATGAAAAGGTGAATTTATGTAAGATATTGATATTTGGCGCCTGTGCACCAATGCAATATTGTCGCACAAATCATTGCAATGTTATATTTTTTTTCCCCTCAGCCCGCTTTTTAAATATAGATAGATATACTACCTGCATTATATTGTAAGTGTTTTTGATTCAGTCTTGGAGGTCTGCTGTGCTTTTGTTAAAATTTCTTGGTTTTTTTTCGGTCATTTCATGTAAAGCACTATTAAAAGATTCAGAAAGGTGCTACAAAGAAAAGGGTAGACTGGCTTACTTACAACCTTCTCTTAAATCGATATTCAACAGCAGTTTCCCAAATTATTAATTCTTTTGTCTCCAAATCCAGCTATAAAGTGAGGGAGTCACAGCTGCAGTCCTCATCCTATCATAGGAAGCCCTCCTCCCAGTCAGACACGGCCCTCCTGCCCAGTAATGTGTTCTTCCAAAGGACAATGTCACCAGTATCAATGCCTTCAAGAAATGGCATTAGGACAGGGAGACACAGAGAGAACAAGGTCATTTCCTCATTTCCTCTGCTGACTATGTCAGACTACATGTCTATACCACAATGAAGGTTCCAGAAATGTGTCATTCCTGGGAGTTTTCTGAAAGCCCAATGGAAATTTTGCTTCTGTTTTCCAGGAGGAAGAAATGAACAGAAACCTTGACCAGGCTATTGAGGTGGCCCGCAGCCTGAAGAGGACCACAGACCGAATGGCCAAAGGTCTGTCAGCAGACCTGGCCAGGGCCCAAATGCACAAGAACCAGCACATCAAGCCAGTAGGGGGCAGGAAACATCAGGCATTATAACAAGCATGGGACAAATCCATTCACTCCTTACTACCTGATGCCCACTAACAGTAAAATGTATATTTACTGCATCAAGGCACCTGGTAGTGTGAGGTTATTGCTTTTGTACACGGTTATGTATTTATAATACTCTGAAGCTTGTAAGAAATTTCTTTACATTGTTGATCTTAAAGATTTTATTTATATCGATTATCTTTAAAATTTGAATTGAAGTCATAATTCATTTCGATAATTTGAAAAAGAAAAAAGTATATGCTTTTGGAATATCTTTGATGCAATGCCAATATTAGACCACTACAGTTCAATATATCTTATATCTGTATTCAATGCTTCACTTAACACTAAAAAGGAAGTAATATGATTCCGTTGTTGACGTTCAGTAAGGGGCAACAACATTCCCAAACTAAATAAACAATTCGATAAATATTACTCTTTGTCCAGTGCTGTGCCACCTAATATCCATTTTCATTTTCTTCTTTACCTGCCTGAAAGCTAGTCACAATCCAATACTCATAAGTAGCTATGGGCTAAGGAGATAAAGTTCATTCAAATTAAAACTAGGGCAGATTGGTTATATTGAATTTCAGGAAAATCCCTCTCTCTCCGGCTTGAACAGGTGTCATCTTTTGTCCTTTTCCAAATATCCTCATTTGATTCCTCTAATGGCCACTGTGCTGGCCTGTTGCCGCTGGAGGACAAGTGTCTTCTTACTGAGTTTCTGTTGCTTTGTTGCTAGCATAGCCTGCTGGTGCCTGACTGTGCTCAATTTTTGTAGTGCTGTTTTGTGGGACTGTCACTCAAGGGGGTTTCAGGGGAGAAGTGTCCAAACAACAGTCCTGAGTGGTTGTCTCTGATTTTTCAAAGTACAGAGGAGGTTTTTAGTGTTTGCTTACTTTCAGGTCATCAAAGGGACAGACTGCTCATTTGGAAGACACCCTGACTTATCATGGTATCATTCACAGTACACTATAAATAAAGAAAACACTATTTACTGGTAAAACACAATTGAATGAAGTATTTATGAATTTAGAATTTAAGTTGAAAATACTTTATTTAATTGTATCACCAGTGGAAGCCTTTGTTTTCCTTTTCTCTGAATGATTAAAATATCAGATCAGTGCACCAATAATAAACAAATATTTATTTACTGTTTTATATTTTAGATAAGTGAAGGTAAAAGCCTTTTTTTTTAATAAGTCTTTTGAATAAGATTTGAAGAATCTCCAGAGCTAGAATTTCACTTTTCTATGATTTTGGGGTTTAATCGTCCACTATAAAAAGGCAATTGTCGATAACTAGTAACCTAAATTGAATTAAGTTATTTTATACTTAATTTAATTGAGAGTTACCAGTTGAAGTAAGTAAATAATTTATCAAACTATGCACCTCATATTAAAAGATTTTTATTGATTTCTGGATTTCCCGGAATAAGACACCATTCCTTTTAGATAGTGTGGAAATAAATTTAAGCTGGATTAGAAAAGCTTGGGTTCACCTCTTTCACCTGTGATGTCCAACGTTCTATCAAACAAGGACATCTCTATGGTGGTCATATTTGATGTTGAAGTGTGAAGAATCTGAGGACTTGACTTCATTTTAGTGTCCTGTATAAAAAACAACAACTAATTGTTCTTTTCAAATGCTTTTTTCTGTATTTGGAGGGAATCTCTATTTGATTCAAACTAAGCCTGCAGAGTCTGACTAAATGTCTTTGAATTGTTCATCTTTACAAAAACAGAACAACAGAAATCAGTGACAGGAAAAAAAACACTAAAGGTATCAACTTCTGGTCATCTTTGACTTTCATGTTCACTGGCAAGAAAAATACCCCTTCAAAAAAGATGTTATAAACAGTTTTAGATTGTAGTAAGTGGAACAAAAAAAAGTCTTCAAATAGAACATGTGAAAGTTCTCTTAGTAAGATTTATTGAATATGATGTGATATTTAGATAAAGGAGATCCTTCATTTGGCTGGAAAATCTTATTTTGGAACTACATTTTACTAGTATTAGGACGTGCTGTGTGTCAGAATTTCCTCAAAAGGTTTTTTTTTTTGTTTTGTTACCATACATTTCAACCTCTTATTCGTTTAAGCTGCATTAAAGCTGCAATTGGAGAAGCATTTTTTTTATGATGACATTTTGCATTTCATGAAAATAGTCAGTTTTAATATGGTTAGATCAATATCTTGGCAAAGAATGTTTGATCCTTATTTGAATTTTTTAGGTTGAGTCCAGATACTTAATTCTGTTTAGTAAGTCCTCACATGCTTTAATATCTCAAAATACTCTTTCTTATTAAATTTCGAATTTCTCGATAGCCATGGTTAATACCTCCTCTGTGGACACTACCTGCGATGTGCCCCAGGGCTCCATTATTATTATTATTATCCGTGGCCCTTACTGTTTAGAATATACAGGACATGCTGCTGCTTTGTCATATATACAGGTTCAGTCACATTTTTCAATAAGAAACAGTGACTCAAATTCCTAATTGTGTTTTTGAGTTAAGTATATGTTTGCTGTTCATCTAAAGTAATATGAGAACTCAGCTCTTTTATTTTCGCAAACCATCTTTGAGTTTCTTCCTTTCCCCATATACTCGTTACAGTATCGCTCTCCAGGGGATAATAAAGACTATCATACTGAACTGACTGTAACTGTTGAAGATACCAAAGTAACCTATCAGAATGGAAGGAGGAGGACCAACTTTGCAGAAAGTTACTTGAGTTGGACTCAGATAACTGATCCCCAACTTAAATGAATATAATATAAACTTTTGAACAAAACAAACACCATCTCCTCTAATGGAAACATGCAAAAAGAGATGTATTTTAGTAACAGCGAATGATTTCATTAAAAAAAAGAAACTGTTTCACTGTACAACTTCCAATGTGAGTGTTGCTTCATGACAAATACTGGAGCATCATAAACAGGATGGTGATTGATGGTGAAATCTGACTCTGTCATCTTTTGTTCTTTAAACTTTTCGTACGCAGAGATTATTTCATGGGTGTGAATCTGAATCCAATCAGCCTTTTCATTTTGTCCTTCATACACAATAGAGTTTGTCCATCGCTGGTCCTCAGGGTGCCTCCCAGACAATCCTCATAATACATTCCTAAAGAAAGACACTGATAAGGTGAGAGAGATGTCTGCAGTTTAAGTGACAAAGGATGCATCTCTGTATGGACAGCTCTGTACACAGTACTATAGCACAAGGTATAATATTACATTTTTAGGTATTTGGTTTTTTTTTGTAGTTATATAATCTTGTTTCTGTTATTTTTGATTTTCAGAGGATGGTGGAAGTGATCTCAAGTCTGCTTTGAGCGTATAAATTCACAATACCAGAGAAAGTGCAACGTAAAGCTAGGACATTTGAACAACTGTCTCTCAGATGCTATTGAAAATCAACCCACACATAATATCTATATTTACGGTAAATACAACTCAAATCGATTTTTTTCTTTCGGTCTTTTATACATTGAGGACAAAATTATGATACTGTCACAAGATATCAAGGGTGTGGAAACAATAATAAAACAAACACTGTTGACCCGGCCATGAAACATCTTTCCAGACAAACCAGTATAGGAATTAGGTCATCGCTGGTGTCAAATGATCTTTTACATCAGCTGTGAAACCGTATGATTCTCGAGTTGGAAGTTAGGGCAGTTTTTTGGGATTGAATAAATTATTTCAATAAGACTGGACTCTGACTGTCTGTGTATTTAAAGACACATATGTAAAAACAAAACTTTAAAAAGATTTAACAGATGATTTTATCGACATCCTCAACTATCAAAGGTGAGCTTCCTCCATCCACTCTGATAGGTCACCCAATCACCCTGGTGGGGTGGAGTTAGATCCTTTGAGCTCTATGGTATTAGCTGAAACAATAAAGCACCTGTCATGTCATCTGAGAGGGAGGGAGGGAGAGAGGAACAAAAAAAAGTCAAATTTAAGCTCGAGCTGCCTCCCTGAAGTCATTTTGAGGAAAAGCACCGAGGATCTTGCCTCCAGGCAGTTGCCCACAGAGAAACTCCGAAGGCATGGGAACAACAATACCGATGAAGATGCTGAGACTTTTGCTTTTATTGACCTTCACAGAGGTGAGAGAACGTCATTGTTTAATTGTACATTTTTCCATTTGTTTCTTACATTTTTGAATAAATAAATACAAAATCTTCTACATCAGTGTTGAGTGCTTTCCTATCTGAGGTGGAATGCATATTTTACACATCCAGAGATGGATCACAGAGGGAGGACTTTTGAAATACATGGCTCAGACAAACACAGGGCTCTTTTGAGTGTAACTGCTTTCAACACGAGTGTGTGGCATGCCCAACCTTAGCTCAATAGACAAATTCATTCCAACCTGAAAGAAATACCTGTACTGTCCTGTCCTGAAATCTGTGTTGAGTGAAGGTAATGTGCAGCCTGCTGCCTCTCATTCTCTGAGAATATGATACGGGTCATAATTGACCTCAGGATATGATGCTGAGTTCAAACAGCTTGCTGTCTTTGGAATGAGTTCCTTGTCTTGAAAATACTGTATTTCATGTTACATGTTTTCCTCACTTTCAGATCTGCGCAGCTGAACATGGTAAATGATATTATTTGACATTTGTCCATCACAAATAATCTTTCGTATTCTTTTATTTCAAATGCTGAAAACATTATCATAATTTTCGATAAATAAAATCTGTTTCTCTGAAACAACACACATAATCATAATTTTCATTAAAACGTTGAACCTACACTATTAATATTTCCTCTCTGTCTCCTCCAGACATCACTTTGTCAGTGTTTACAGTCACATCTAAGAGTGTGACAGTGCAGTGGAGCAGCTACAATGGTGCCAGCTCCTACAAGATCACAGCGATACCCAAGAACTCTCCAGAGAGATCCGTCTTTGCTCAGTTTGGCGGCAACACTGTGATGGGCTCAGTCAACTCCCTGTCCCCAAACACAGTGTACACCTTGAAGCTGGAAGCCATGGACAATGCATCAAATGTCCACAGCAGTGCAGAGACAGAGGAGGTAACAGGTAAATAACAACAAAGTCACAATACTTTTAGAAGACGATTGGAAAACTGTTCATAAAATGTTTCCGGTAGTCGAGTTCTCATTGTTTTTCAATAAAATGTCATCTGGAACCAGCCTCCAAACTGTGAGGATCTGCTGCTCTCTTATCTCGCTGCCTTTTGTCTTCTATCAGAAGATGAACACTTTAGGGCTTTGTTTAGTCGTTGGACAAACAAAACACAACAAAAAAATAACTGCATCTCCCCGTGGCAAGTGCGAGACTTAACATTTATCGCTATTTCGAGAGATGACGAACAAATCTGAAAAGTAATTTCAGTAATACACCTATTTATTTTATCCTCTAATTCCATATGATTTTAGTGTATGTAAAGTATTTGCATTTTCTGTTCAAGTTTTTGATCTTTACAGAAATGAGTAGCAAGAGCTTTCAAATAAATGTAGAGTTAAATGTATATTTCATTACCACATGTAGGGGAGTAAGACTGCGCGCTATTGGGAAAAAACTGACTCTACTATATTTTCTTTTCTGCAATACAAAATCGATAACAATGTGACGAAATACTGGAATTTCAACTCATGACGTGATTAGCTCATTTTGAAACTAGCTAATCAATGATACAATTTTCTATTGTTGTTTTTAGTGTTTGACATTTTAAGAAAAAAACAAAATTCAAACCAGAATTAGGTGAGCCAAGTAAAAATTATAAAGTAGAAATAGATTTTACGTTGCAGAGTGTTTTCATAGAATAGTACTGAAGACTTCTACTAAATCAAACACCAAAAAAGTTTGAGTTTAGTGATGCGGATACATCACTAAACTATTGCGGATATGCAAATTGTGATGTTGTTGTTGAAATAATGTATAGTGCAGCCCTATATTAGCATACAAATACAACAAATTTAATGAAGAAACATGATAGGAAAAAGAAAAAAAGTTAACCAGGGAATGTATAAGTACTTGAAAAAATATATACTCAAATGGAGGGCTTGTGTCAAATGTGATCCTGAAATTATTTTCTCTATTTTGAAACATTTTTATTAGTTTTATCTTCTAACTTGACTGCTTTGTACTTCAGCTCCCGAAATCCCCAGCATTGAGCAGGCGTATTCCAAACACAGCGACAGCATCACCGTGGAGTTCACAGAGGTTTCCGGGGCAACCAGCTACATCCTGAGGGCAGAGTCAGAGGCGGGTGATTTTTTCTCTGAGACGATGGTGAGCGGTTCCCTGGGCACTGTGGTGCAGCTTCAGCCCTACACAAACTACAGGCTGAGTGTCATGTCCGTCAACTCAGGGGGGAGGAGCCAGCCCTCGCACACCGTCCAGGCCAGGACAGGTAGGGACATAAAGCCTTCTACCAGAGAACTTATTATACTTCACACTGTGGATCAAGCATTTCAAATTTTGGACTAATTATATCACTACTAGTAATAAATCAAATGGAATAATGATGACCTTTTCTGTCAACTTTCCCTTCAAAACATTAGAAGGAGTTTACTCAGCCAGTGACTGAAGAATGAAATGTAACCTTGTAACCTTGTTGTTCCTGTAGGACAATACCATGTTATCTCCCTCCGCCAGCCATAACGGCGTGTCGTTTCCCTGCCCTTTGTTAAAGAAACTCTTACTCTCCTGGACATAGGATGATGGGAACAGTAACCATAACTCTTCTCTATCCTATTCCCTGAATATGAAAAACAAAACCATGAGAACTTGGTGTTTCTCCCCTCCCAAAGGACAACTGTATGTAACATAATCGTAGGGAAACTTTTTCCAATTCACACTTCTGATGAAAAAGATTGGCAGGGAGAGAGTAGAAGTAAGAAATGAATGTATTTGTTATATATTGCAGTCTTACAACTCCTCACCACCTTCTGCCTGCATGTCTGTAGTGGTGCTGGCTCCCAAGTTGAACACCACCTCACCTGACAACAGCACCATCCATGCAACTTGGACACCGGTGGAGCACGCCATCTTCTACATGCTTTGCATCATCCGGGAGGGCTCCAGCACCCGCCTCAAACTGAACACCACTGACACCATTTTCACCTTCGATGGCCTTGAAGCGGGGATCACCTACTGTATCAAGGGCACAGCCGTTGATTCTGAGGGTCGAACTGGAGATGATCTCACTGAATGCCAGATCACACGTAGGTAGAATAAGAATTTAGTTGTTGAATGACGTGAAAGAAAGATCTACAGTTATCCCTGGCTAAACCTGAGACTGTGTAACATGAGATTTGGAGATGTTTTCACTTACTAGGTGTGGCCGGTGGACTTACCGTTTTCACTTCCTTCTGATTTGATTTCCAGGTCCACCAAGCCCACAGGTGACCTACGTCCATATCGATCAGGGTCGGTCTCCTGAGGTCGCTGTGTACTGGGAGTCAGTGTGGGGAGCTGACAGCTATGTGGCCCAGACAAATGATGGACAGAACTGTACTTCAACAACACAGAGTTACTGTTTTATCACCACTGTGGAATGTGGTCAGAACCACTCTGTCACAGTGATTGCCTTTAACAGAGCTGGCGCCAGCATTCCCTCTGATGAAGAAAAGTACATAACATGTACGTATATCACACACAAATGATATATGTTTAAAAGAGAATGATGTCATATTAGGTAACATGTGTATGAACTGTGGTTATTTCATGGTGTACATATGAAGCTACTCCCTGCACAAAGACTAGTAGAAAAGAAAATGTGCGGATATAGAAATTTGTTATTCCTCAATAGTAAGGCAGATAATACTGTTAACAGTCTATTATTTCATTAATTTCAGTCTGAATCTGACTGTCTCCCCTCAGATCCAGTGCGTATCTGCGGATAAGGGATAGAGATCAATTACACAAGACACCTCTGCTACTTAGACTCCTTCCTTAAACCACACTCACTATCTCCCTCCTGACACTGATCCAACCAAACCCCACTGCCACAGTTCAGTGGGGTTTGGTAGTTTTGGATATCACCAGACACGCTGTTTCCCATCTTTCCCATCTTTACTATCTTTCCCATCTTTCCCATCATTCCCATCTTTCCCATCATTCCCATCTTTCCCATCTTAATTTGTTGCTAAGCTAAGTCTCAGCTTGTTGTGGCTAAAAGTGTATTAATCTAATTATACTTGCGTATTATGTATTGCTCTTAACTAAAACTTGAATTAACAAGTTTCAAAAAAATGTGTATCGATGAACAATTATGCCCATTCCTATTTGCTCCTCATCCTTTTCTTAAACAGATCCATGTCCCCCGGAAAACGTCCAGGTGAACGAGCCTGTACCAGGAAGTTGCGAGGTGGTATGGGAGGAGGTGCCATTGGTGGAGTACTACATGGTTTTCATAAAGAGGGATGATGGGATGGAGAATTTTTGTAACACCACTGAAACCATATGCCGATTCGACAGCACCTGTGGCTACACCTACCACACAACGGTCTTTCCCTACAATCAGGCTGGCTCCAGCCCTTTCACAAATGCCCGCAACTACACGACCAGTTTAGTACCACACATGCTTGTTGTCAAGTGAAGACACGCAAACAATGTGTGCAGTTTTAACACCAATCAACAACTTTCAAGTGCCATCACATACCATCATTGCCTCACACATTGTGTGATTGGCAACTCAGCGTTTAACTGCCACGTGAACATCAAGTTGCAGGCATGAAGCTTAGAATCACAATGAAGATTTGTACGCATCACAAGAAGATATCTTATTATCATGTGCTAATCCACGGGCAGGCAGAGTTCTTCTCAGTTGGTGCATTGAAGAAAACGTCCAAACCCCAGGTTTAAATCGCAGAATTTCCACAGCAGCCTTTGACCAGATTTATGATAAAACCGTTCCAAATTTTTCATTATATTTTCTGTCATAGCTTATGACTGCCATACCCTGTATTGGCTGTCTAAAGTCTACAAAATTTGAAAATGATCTTTTACAGATTGAATGAAAGTTTTGAATTCACTATATATTGTTTTAAGCTGACTTTACGTGGAAGGTAGACTGGTGTGGTGTTTTCCCCTGCTGCCTCACAGAAAGCTGTCTTCAAATCCACCTAAGGACTTTGGGGCCTTTCTGTGTAGGCCCTGTGGTGAACCCATCTCTAGCCCTAGGTCAACTGTTATAGGTTTCAGCCCTTCCTTGTGACCTTGCATAATATAAGTGGTTACAATCTATGGATGGATGGATTGATGATGACTGAGGAAAAAAAAAAAGTCTGTGTGCAGATTGCCTCAAAATTTCTTAGCTAAATCGCTAATGTTCAGTTGTTTAAAGTTTAAAATTGAATATCTATTTTACTCGAAAATTTTGGGAAATCACTTTCCTTTTAACTTAAACTCAACTTTTTGAGATTTACAGTATGATTCCACATTCCTTTTCCACATATTGAATATTTTTACATGCCATGGCAGGAAAAGCTCAGATGTATTAATACCATTAAAATTATTGTATTTCATTTTACATTTTATCACAATACCCCTTCCCCGGCGAGGATTTCCGTGATACAACTTGTTCTTGTCTTATATGAAACTTGAAATTTTTGGATATGAAAACAGAGTTTTAACGCGGCTCTTTTCATCTCAAAGATACAATAGAGGAAATAATTGCTAACTAAAATTCTAAAAAAGTGTTTCCTGCCTTCCTCTTCTCGCAGTTCCTTGTTGCCCACAGGATGTTTCTGTAAACCTAGTGTCTACAGAGACACTGGAGGTCATGTGGTCATCAGTCAAAGGTGCCGAGCTGTATGAGACAACAGCAGCAGAGACCAGTGATGTCATCCACTGTAACGACACAGCACCAGTGTGTGCTCTGTCAGATTTGAGGTGCAACACAGTGTATTCTGTCACCGTCAAACCTTGCAGCGACATAAGAGGATGTAATGAAACCTGCACAGCACACACTCAAGAGACAGGTATTGGTGAAGCTAATTTTAAAACACCTGTACATACAGTATTTATATATAAGCAAATGAAGGCAAGGAGTTTTTTGAAATGAGAAGATGAGCCTTTTATATTAACCTGGTTTGACATTTTTGGAAATTTATCTTTTTTGCTTTCTTGTCTGGGTTTATTTGACAAAATGATGTTATATTTCCCATAATGTCAAACGATTTCTTAAAAATAAAACATCACTACTTCGTTAAAAGATGTGTTTTTGGTTCAAAACCTCAATTTCCTAACTGTCCTACTGCAGCTCCATGTGCTCCAGAGATCGTGGATATGACCCAGACCAGCAATTCCACATATAAAGTGGTCTACACGACGCCCAACACCTTAACCACAAGTTATAGTGTCACTGCCATTGGACGCTATGACACATACCACTGCCATGCAGATAAGAACTTTTGTGAGCTCCCTGAGCTGCCCTGTGGTACAACCTATGAGGTCATGGCAGTGGCCACCACAAGTGTGGGGAGGAGTCTACCTGGGTTCAGTAAAACTTTGGAAACAGGTATGATTATTTATCGCTATGATTGAATATGAAGGTCAAATTATCACTCAAAATACTCACATAAATAGTGATTATTATTATAAGCCAATTAATATAAGAGTATTTTGAATGTGTTTTTGTCCAATTTAAATATTTCAACATCATGTCAACATCATCATAAATCAACTATTTAACACAATTTGTACACAATTCCAATGTAAATATCTTACCTCACAGGATTTTGAAATGCACCACTGTTTTCCTTTATTTATTTATAAATTTTGCAAATCTGCTAAGGTAGCTTGTGTTATATACAACCAGAATTTGGTTCCTAATGCACTTGTAATGATACTCTTTTCCCATAAGAATGGGACAATTTTATTCAATTATTTATTTGAAATATGTGGCCATAAAAAAAGACCACAAGAAAAACACATCCAAAATTACGTCTGAAATTGATGCCCCTAATCTGAGATTTGTAATGTTACATATAAATTATGTCATATCATGTGTTTTATGGACACATTTTTCCTCAATTTCCTCAGGAACACAGACTTCCCTTTTTTATTTGCATTTCAAAAAGAAATACCAAAATTTTATGTAGTTTATTAGTCATTACAACAGGTGAAATATTTTTCTGACTTATTTTATCTCACTGTGTTCAAAATATGTGGTCAGAACTGGTTAAACCTGAAACAAGACGTGTTATTTAAGCATTAGAATTGTTGCATGAACTCCTTTTAGTGACAAAAAACAGCATTATTTCAATAAGTGTATAATACTCAGTAGTTTATTTTAGATGCTCATTACTTGTCACGCAAATTGCTGAATGAGGGGTCATTACGAAGATTATACATAGATAAACATACATTCAGGCCAGCGTTGATCTTTGATTTCTTTATTCCTGTTTTATTACAGGTCCTTGCTGCCCCGTGAGTTTGAATGTCACCCAAGTAACTCAGGCTATGAGCAATGTCACCTGGTCAGCTGGCAGCAACGCTCGTTCTTACGTCACAACCCTAACATCCTCACATGGACATGCCAAGTGCCACACTCTGGACACCCACTGCCTGATGGGATGCATGACCTGCGGGACCTACTACAACGTCAGCATCGAAGCAATCAGCAGAACGGGGCACAAGTCAGAGTGCCACTATCATGGATTCTCATCCAGTGAGCACAAATTCATACATGTGCACACACAAATATTTACCAGAGAGGGCAATGTAAGATCAAACAGTTGAAACAAAACTTTGTAAAGGGTTTCTCTAAACTTGAAGAAGGTGGTGATTTTGAATGTATGGATTGGCTGTGATTTTAACCATACATACATACGTACATACATAAATTAGCTTAAGCGCACACACCTAACTTGCAGAAACTCCTTCTTGCAGGTCCATGTTGTCCAACAAGTGTGAAGCTCTATCAGAGGGCCAATAATACTCTCAGAGTTCACTGGCGCCCCATGGGACCTCAGAATCATGCCCACGTGGTACATCTGTACGGGACTGCAGCCAACTACACCTGTATTGCAGATACTGGATTTAGATACTGTGATATCCTGGAGGAAACTTGTGGAGATGTCTACAGAGTAATGGCGGCCCCAGTGGCACAGGTTGGGGTCATAGTCAGCTTCTGTCAACCCAAGACCTACTCAGGTGACTAACTGAGTGGAAGGATTGATTCATATCACATGATTTCCGGTGGATATATGATTTGTGATTGGTTCATTGTAATAACTGAATTAATGTGTCTTCTTTTTTAAACATCCTCAGTTCTCTGCCCAGGAAGTAATGCTGGCGTGGGTAAGTATCCTCTAACCAGTAAACTTTGCCAAATACGCATGCTTGCATCAAACTAAGAGTTAATTTAAAAGACAAATATCAAGACTGTTTCAACATTTTCTTTTGTTATAGTAATTTTGACCAAGTCGTCTACCTCTTAGCAAGAAAAATTAAAATCCTATCAATGAAACTGCAAAACAATCTTACAAAATTGTATTCATTTATGAGCTGTTCGAAGACTGCTTTTCAAAAAAAATTAATTAATTACTCTCTTTTTTCAAGGGATTTTGCGTGGAAGAGCAAACGCGGATTAATTGTGGTAAGTCCTATGGGAACCAATTTACATAACAAGAAGAGAAAGAGAATGTTCTGCCCTTTACATTATTGTGTTCTGTGATTGTGAATCGATAAAAAGCTTTCGTTGGACTCATCCATTGTGCATTTCATGGCTTGAAGGGTATCTTCTGATAGCATCACAAGTGTGCATAAATTTCCTGGGCCATTGGTACAATGGATGAACGGCATTTGCGAATATTTGAGTAGGAGGTTGAGAGTAGCCGGAGAAATATTTTAAAAGGATAGGTGCAACTGATCCCTGTTTGTTGTTCCCCTTGGGTTTTACATGGAGTGAAGGATGAGGGGAACGTGACTCGGGTGGATGAGGGGAACGTGACTCGGGTGGATGAGGGGAACGTGACTCGGGTGGATGAGGGGAATGTGACTCGGGTGGATGAGGGGAACGTGACTCGGGTGGATGAGGGGAATGTGACTCGGGTGGATGAGAATGGAGAGATGCAGCAAGAACGTGACACAGACCTATTATTGTGTCTGTAATGAGTACTTGTAAGGAGAAAGAAAAGAATAGAATAGAAAAAACTTTATGAATCCCCCCAGGTAGATTCAAGGGTTACAGCAGCTCCAACATTTAGGAAGTGACAACAATAGTAAAGAAAATTAGATGAAATAGAAAATGTGCAAAATGTACATACATACTAAAGAAATAAATTATAATACATATATACATAATATATGTGTTTCTTATACACATACGCACAAACATACATACATACATGTCTATATACATACACACACCCAGGCATACACTCACACACACATATATATATACATATATATACATGTATATATATATATATATATATACATGTACATACATAGAAATAGACATACCGGTAAGTTAAGATATATATGGAGAATACTCAAATCTCCATTAAAATTATGAGTTATGAATATTTAGTATCCCTTCACTCGGGAAGACAAAGTATACCAAAGAAAGACAAAGCTACCACTTACAGAGTTCAAATGAATCAATAATGAAATAGATGAGATTTGATGTTTCCATGAAGACTTTGTTGATAATTTCTTTCTCTCATCTGTCTTGCCTTACAGTGAACATGACTCAACTCAACCCATCACTGCAGATGGACTGAGTACTGTGTCTACACCCTTCGACAACTAAGCAGATCTAATATACACAATGAAATGTCACTCTTGTTTAGTAATGTCCCTGTTTTATTTTTTTCTGCTTTTTACACTAAAAACAATTTGTAGGTGTTTTAACTCGGGGCATGTATCCGTTTTCTCTAAAATTTTACATTTTATGTTAGACTGCATCTAGTAGTCTAATATAAGAGCAAGTCTGCTTCTTGCTCTGGAATCTGTGTTGGTCGCCCTTTCGTAACGAGATTCGTGTAACGCTAAAAATGTAATCACATCTAGTGAAAATGAAAAAGGAGCAGAAATGAATACGCAACAGTGAAATCCACCCACAATTCATCATAGCGATCTGAAAACAAAACTGGTTGAATTGTTATGTTAGGACTTCTCCAAATAGAGGACCTCCACACGGCGGCCTTTATGCCTCTGGGTTGTGAAGCTGGTCGGTGTCTCAGAAAGGGGTCACCGCTAAAAGTTGGGCAGCAGGTATCTATCTGTTTAACCTGGAGTCATGCCTGGCCATTCCTGTGGATGATACGTCTGATCAGATAGCTGCAGAAACGTTCAGTTTTACCTCAGCTTTCATTTTTGGACGATAACAATAAAAGAAGATCTTTTCTGCATTACCACATTGTGTGCTGTCAATCATCTAGTTGGCCTACAATCCAGAAACGTACGTGGCTGGAACTTCCTTAAATAGGTCTGTTATGGAATATCACATCAGCCTTCTCTCACTGACCTTAAACGTTGTCTAGCTGACCAAAGTGTGTCTATGAAAGCTTCACGCTTATGTTGTACAACTTTCTGGTGGATCAGATTAGTTACTTTATTTGACAGATTCAGATTCACAAATGACCACCCGCAAAATAAAACAAAAAAAACAACATGACAGGCTGCTTATTATTGAACTTTTAAATATTGATGAACTGACTTGATTGCTGAAGTCACTGAAATTTAAAAGCTTGTTTTTTAAATATTTACAGTTCTAGGTGGTTTATGGAATGACTAAACCGTCATTTAAAAAAATTACATAATTACCTCCGCCAAGGAGGTTATGTTTTTACCTCTCTCTGTTTGTCCGCTAACACTTAGTTATTAGTAAGACTACAGAAAAACCAACTGAAGAAATTGTATTAAATTTTACCCCGAGTCAAGTTTGTGCATATCCTGGAGACGATTAAATCTCACATCATGACCTCATTACATGACGTATATCATGGATAATCTTATATCTTGGCGAACTTTGCTTTAGTTAAAATCTGTGTTATATCTATGACTATACTCAATTTACCAAAAAACTCAAATGAAGGAATGCCTAAAATATAATATTGCAGCGGTAGATTTGGGGCCCTTGGGCCACCCCACCACCAAATACCCACTCCTCCCACCCCCACGACCAACAGTTCAGTCAAAGCTGATTCTGATTCATATCACCAAAACAAACCCCAGTAGTGGACTCATTTCTTAAATGACTATCTGCCTCATCACAATGGGATGTATTGGGCTGAACACAAACACATAAAAGCTGAGAGAAGAGACCAAGGGGCTGACCTACTGTCAACAGCTCTCTTAAGCTATCATGTTCATTTACGTAACACCCTGTGTTGAATACATGGAGCTTAGAACTGGGTTGCTGTACATAGAATGAACAGGAACTACCCATAGCCATGTATTTTAGCTGGTTTTAAAAGGCCCTTAGGGTTTGACGTGTCACTATCGCAAAACTAATCTTTCTAATAATACTTTTATTCCTTCCTCATAGAATATTCATTTGCTTTAAGACCACCTTATGCATTGTTGTTGTAGACTTCACCTTTATCCATGTTTCTGTTATTGTGTATAATGGTACTTAATTGGGGATGAGGGAACTGGCATACAACTTAATAAATGTTTGGTTGGAAGCAGCAAATCAAACACAAAATAAGACCATCCATTGCAGTCTATGGATGGATTGTATTTCATCCTTTTTTAAATGAATATTTCAAGCTCGACAGTATTGCATACAATGTTCTCAGTATCCTATTACACACGAACAAGGTTGTTGTGATAGTAGAAATATCTAAAAGGACACTTACTGGCTATTATTTAACACTGGACACGTGAGTTTTGGTAACAGCACAAAGGAAGTGTCTCTTGACTACAATAAGCAGGATAAAAGCAATACTAAATGTGGCATGTTTAGTTCATTTACCAATTTACTTAACTTCACTACTCAATAAAATAAAGGGAACACATAATCATCACAACGTAACTCCAAGTCAATCACATCTCCGGGAGCCAGGAGAAATAGTGATTGTGAATCAATTTCACCTGCTGTTATGCAAATGGGACAGACAACAGTTGGAAAGGAGCGGCAATTAACGAGACAACCCCTATTAAGGAATGGTTTTGCAGGTGGTGTTCAAAGACCATTTCCCTCTCCTCATCCTTTCTGGCTTATGCTTGGCTGGTTTTGCATTTGTCCGGTGGCCTCGCCACTGGTGGTAGCATGAGGCGGTATCTGCAGAATTTGCTCACGTTGTGCAGCTCCTCCAGGATGGCACATCCATACGCACCATGGCCAGAAGGTTTGCTGTGTCTCCCGGCATAGTATCAAGAGAGTGGAAGAGATAGCAGGAGATAGGCCAGTAAACAAGAGGAGGTGGAGAGGGCATCAACCCAGCAGCAGGACCGCAATCTGTTCCTTTGTGCAAGGAGAAACAGGAAGGACACTGCCAGAGCCCCACAAAATGACCTCCAGCAGGCCAATCGTGAGCATTTTTCTGCCCAAACTATCAGAAACAGACTCCATGAGGGTGCCGTAAGGGCCCGACATCCACAAGTCGGGCCTTTCCTCACAGCCCAGCAATCTGCCGCCCGATTGGCATTTGTCAGACAACACCAGAATCGCCATTGGCATCCTGTTCTCTTCACAGATGAGCAGGTTCACACTGAGCACATGTGACAGACGTGAGAGACAAACATGATTTGTTGATGACTCTTATGTATATTTGCCAGTTAGGGGATTCTACTCATCACATCGTTTTTAAATGTTCCATGACAAATGTTGAGTTAATGTTGACCTGAAAAAAGTTACAATTGAGATTAAATAACAAAAAAAGCCTCTGACTTTCTTGGATATAATGAGGCTTGATAGAATTTACCTCTACCAGGTTGGAGATGGAGAAGGTGAGTATAAAAGTGTGTTTGGGTGTGTGTGTGTGCGCACAATGTTTTTATTTTTGATGGAATCCTACTATTATGATGTCTAGACCTGTCCTTCTCTGCCTCTGAAGGGCTTGGTATGACAATAGCATTTCTGTGGCAATAGCAGTAGTTGAAGTTCTTTAAGTGACGGCTTACATGAAAAATGTTATTGATGGCTTTGTTATATTAAGATGCATATATACGCTTGGAGGATGTATATGCTCGCCGAGTGCACTTCAATGAAAGAAGCATCCTATTAGTTCCTACATGCTTTGGATTTATAGTGTCTCATTTAACATTGGGATTTGCAGAGACCTGTTCTGGTCTCTGCAAATCCCAATTACTGTCCTGTTCTGTGCACAGTCTTTCTCAACCCAACAAACTCTTATTCATAATTCCATATCCATTAACCATATTTTTGAGTTTAATTCCAACATTTAACACCAACAGGTGAAAAGCGTAGCACAAGCAAGTTCCAGAAAAAGGTGACACAAGTAAATCAATTAGAAATGGTAGAAAATGGAGGTCATCAAAAATACATCCATTCAATAAACTATAGTGACAAGCCGTTTTAGGTCTACCCGTACCTAATTGACAAGTCCACATACATACAGCGAAGGAGCATTTCTAATTTCAAGGAGATATACCTATGGGGCGCCGTTCGTAAAGTAGCACACGCTGATTTTAATAGCAACCTTTTGACACATTTAGCTCCAAACAACATTCAAAAAGCAGTGTCAAATTTTAAAGCCAAGTCATACTAACCTTCCTAGGAAATAATTTAAATAAACTGTCTAAATAATAAAAATAAATGTTACGTCTAAATGTTTAATCTAACTCCACATGAATTTGTTAAATCTAAATTGTGTATTTAAATACAAATGTTGAACCTAAATGTTAAGCCCAAAACTAAATATAATGGTTAAAATTCAAATTTAAATGGAAATCCGCGGAAGTACCCAAATAAAAGCTCAAAGAGGGAAACCACTTCTATCCAGGTAAATGTGGCTCCATTTTGAACTAAAGCGGTATCTGAGCTGGTTCTGGACCAGTGCCTTACCTGGAACCTTCTGCTGATGTCAGTGTAAATTTGCATAAATCTAAATATTTCGTTTTGTGCTGAACATTTAAATTTAGATAAATTATTCAGATATAAAATATACATTTAGATTTAGAATAAATATTTAGATTTAATATTTAGATTTAGATTTAATATTTAGATTTAGATTTAGATATAACAATTTAGACATAACATTGATATGTAATGTTTAATATTTAGACATTTTATTTAACAAATATTTCTTAGGAAGGTTAATATGACGAAGTTTATAAATATTTCTATAAATGTGATGAAAGTGTGACTTTAAAAATAGTTTTAGTCAGCAAATCCAGACAAGAAAACAATTAAATAAAACTTTGACAATCTAACAACCACAGAACATGGTTACAATTCGTATGGGGGCAGCTATTATACAATAATGATGGAGCATTTCCCCCCAAAACAAAAAAAGACATAAACCAGGAAGAATGTGGCATGTACCAGGGGGTCCATCAATTTTCAGTTACTCTGTATGACTTACAAAGGGGATCGTATTACCATACAGCAGGTCAATCCTATGAGATGTATAGAAGACAGTCAACATTTTTAAGGCATATAAGCAAAGACAATTTATGTTTTGACTTTCACAGGTAAGTCAGATTGGTGTGGTACACCGACTCCACAAAGAATGAATGAATGAATGAATTGCAGAATGAGTGTCATATCATAGACGGAAATTTCCCCCACCTCAACGTCTTCCTAACAGATCACATGTTTTCTTCTCATGATGACAGAGAGCCCACAGGCTCACCTGCCCTCATTTAGGACCTCCTGATTGGTTCTCATGGAGTTGAACTACAGCGCTTGGCCTGAGAAGACTCCAGATGAGCTTCAGAGTTTGGACCCATGTGTGGATGTAAATGACTCTCTGAAATTAAAAATGGATAAGATGCAGACATATTATTCTTCAGTCTTCCTTTTGTCTGTCATACAGGTAATGATAGTATTTTAAATTCTGATTTATTGTTTTTATAACCTCTAATTTTCTTTAATATTTTCTAATGAATTTACTTTGTCTTTATTTTTAGATACAACATGTTTTTGGTACAGGTGAGTGTTTGGTTGTTTTTTTGTGTTGCTGATATTATTCGTCTAAAGGGACACTTTCACTGATCTTTGTTTCCCCATCACTGACTGTGATATAGATGGATCAGATTTACCAATTAAACAACAACAACTGTTGAGGAGGTATCCAACACCAGATGGCAAAATATGATATTACTTAATTAGTTAATGTGAGTCCATAACGTTGAAGTGCAGATTAATAATCCATCCACTAATACATTAAAATTTTCTGCAGCAAAAAAAGACAATTTAAGTACAGATAGTGAATTTGTAAGCCAGAAAAATCTTTGAGAAAATATTATTTAAAGGCGGAATTAGGCCAATACTTATCTTAGCTTATCTTTCAAAACATGCATTTATTACATACCATCACAGTTGTTATCATTGCTCCGTAATATAAAAAAGACAAATCACAAACTTTAAAAAAGCTAAATGTGCATACTGGAAAATAAGTACAACTTATAACACGATAAAAATGGTATAAATCAAATGAAAATGAATCAATTGAAAATAAAATTGTATTTGAATTGTATAGGCCAACAAATATAGTTTGTTTAATTCAAAACAGAACTATGAAAACTATGTTACTGACACTGGGCATTCAGGATAGGTCAGATATTAATGAAAATGCATAATTAAAAAAATTATTTTAGTTATTAAAATGCTAATATTTAATTAGAAGTACTTTCTTATCATTTAAAAGATATTGGGCAGTTCACCTGCAGTTCCTTCTTGGTCCGTAGGGGGGCCACAACCTTCAACTTAAAAAAGACTGGTAAAACTGTATGATTCAATTCTGAAGTAATTGCATCACAAAAGATGTATATAAAGACTTCAGACAATCAAAATGTATTTGGGTAAACTTCCAGTCCAACTGCAAAAAAACTGCATTTTCTCTCTTGAAAAGGAGATTTTTGATATCAATGGTCTTCCTGGTTAAATAAAGGTAAAAGAAAACCAAAATAAGTCTGGAATTTTAACCCTAGGTGCTCATAGCATTAACTGCTAAAAAAGCGTACATTATTTTATGTTTTTAATATCATAGTATATGAAAATGTAAATAAATAATATTCATCTTGAAAGACATATCAGTATAATAACACGGAATTTCTGATTCTTTAGAACATCATTGTATTGTATCTAAACTTCTGTGCCATTACTTTCATGGGTCTTAAACAGTTCTTTACTAAATCCTTCCATTATGTTTGAATGTAACCTACTGAAAACTGCACACTCTTTTATACATATTGGCTGCTCTGTTCTTTAGTATGTAGAGATGTAACAAAGCCCTCTTCTGTCTTCTCTCAGGATGTAATATTGTGTCGGTGACATCTCCCTCAGCATCAACACTGAGCATGACATGGAACAGCTACAGTGGGGCATCAAGTTATTTGCTGGACTTAAGCGTGTTGAACTCTACCAGCATCGCCACAGTAGTGGTAGTGGTGAAACCACCCAGCACACAGAGGCTGGTCCAGGGCTTAAGAGCTGGACAGATTTACGTAGTCACAATGAAAGTCTTTCAGTTTTACACTGCCGTGTGCACAGACATTGTACAAACCATGACAGGTAATGAGAAGACACTTTTTACATCTAATCAGTTAATTTAAAAAAATTAATCACTTGGTTGAATGATGATTTTTTTTAAATCTTTTGTTTCCACAGTGCCTGCCACTTCTCAGATCATCTTTTCCAAAGCCATTTCGAGTACATCTATAAGATTTGAGTGGTCCAGTGTAGAGGGGGCGGATAGCTACATCTTGTTTGTGGAAGAGTTGTTTAGTTATTCCTCAGTAAAATTCAACCAGACTTTCACAACCTTGGGTGGACAAGTGGATGGTCTGACTCCCTCTCAAACCTACACTTGCTACCTTTATTCCTCCAACAGTGCTGGAATGGGTGCCAGAAGTATAACAAAGACTATAATGACATGTAAGATCCCACAGGACAGGACAGACTCTGTAAATTCTATTCTGAGTTCATCATTTATGTAATGCAGAATATATTTTATAATCTTTATATCGTCTACCACTAAGGTTACATTGAAGTACTGTGTCTGTTTAACACCTGTTTCTTCTCTTGGAAGTGGTGCAGCCACCAACTGGTGTGAATCTTGAACCAACGGGAAAGAGCACAGCCCACTTAACGTGGAACTCTGTAAGCAAAGTTCTGCTTTATCAAGTAACTGTGATGGACACGGACCCCAGGAATCCCCCGGTATTCAGAAACACTTCAGCCACATCAATGGATATCAGTGATCTGGAGCCCTGCTCCACCTACACAGTGGGAGTATCATCAGTAAACATGTTCTTGGTTCCTGGGGAGGCCTCAAATGTAATACATGTTACATCAGGTAAGCATTTCAGTGAAATCGTTTCATTTACATTGTTAAATAGACTTAACTAATATTAAATTAATTTAAATTAGTTTCAGCCCTTGAGCTTGGATTGGCCATACTTCTTCATTGTCCGGACTTGCATATTTGGTCAAGCTGACATAATTTTGCATACAAGTACAGACAAATAGATAGTTTATAGTGATAGTGACATGACTTGTGTATGAAGGCAGTCAGGTGGTATAGAGGTGTAAAAGGTGCCTAGAGTCATCATAACAGAGTATATGGGTTAAGCTGATTAAGTATTCTGAATACCTGTATAACTTTTGACATTATCTAACCCTTTTCCCAGCCATAAACCCAGTGAAGACTATCTCTGTGGACTACAGCTGCTCCAGCGGCACGGTCACAGTAAAATGGGGTTTGGTGTTTGGGGCAAATGTTTACTGGGCCACAGCTGTCGATGGCACTGGTGCATCTCTTAACTGTACATCAAACTCCACCAGCTGCCAGATCACTATGCTCAAATGTGGTGAGGAGTATCTGGTCCATGTCGCAGCCTTCTCTGATGACTGTCAGAGCATATCCAACACCTCTGCCACGTTCGAGACAGGTGAATAACAAACAGGCAGACTTGTGTCATTCCCTTTTTTATTGCTTGCATTGTCTCCACCTCACTCTCATCACCTTCCTCTTTCTGTATAGAGTAGGGGTCCCAGATATGTGCACACACCTTCTCCTTTTAGCTCTCACTGTCACAAACACACACAAGCTCTTTATCACAAATATTCCCCATAGTTCTTTACTGTGGAAAGCTGCTGAGGTTCTTCTCATGGTGCAGAATATTCAATTCTTATGCAGAATTGTACAACACACCCTCCCACTAAGACCTGCAGTTTAACACCAGTCAATTTATTTTCTTATACTTTACATCCATTGATATCGGGGAGTTAGCAAAGATCCGTTTCGGTATCAGTCTGGACAGTGAAACGTGAGGAAGACACAGACGAATCCAGCCACCCAAGGCAATGATGGAACATCTAGCCCAAACCAACCCCATACATGCTTTTCTACTACAATCAAAGAAACGGTTAAATCTCGGTTTCCTTAGATGATGTTTGACAAACTTTCAATTCTTCCCTCACAGTCCCCTGTGCACCAGATAATCTTCAGACCATACACCAATGCTCCAGCAATGTTATCATCTTTAAATGGGAGCCCACCAACAACACATACTACTACGTGGCGACGGGTGTGGACGACACTGGCAAATCAACTGAGTGCAGGACCGCAGACACCATGTGTTTCTTCACTAACACAGGCTGTGGCCAGTTGTACACGTACAATGTGTACGCCGTCAGCCATTGTAACAGTGAAGTCAGCCGACCTGAGTTTGTCAGGACTTGTAAGTAAAGCATCAGAATTAACCAGTAATTAACAATCAACAATCACTTGTTGGACAAAGTCAGGAGAGTGAGAATATGTAAGTAAGTATCTCCCTTCTCTTATGTTACTTACTTTTCTGCAGCTCCTTGTCTGCCAACAAATGTGAGGACAGGAGCTGAGTGTCACTATGACAAGTTAAGGACAACCTGGGACACTGCTGCCGGAGCTCTTTCCTACACTGTGGAAGCACAGGGGAACACTGGAGAGCTGCACAACTGTACCTCCACTTCCAACAGCTGTGAAGTGACCGGGGTGCCATGTGGTGAACACCTCAGTGTGTGGATCACTGCATCCAATTCTAACTGCTCCACTAACAAAGTGTTGGGAGAAGTTGCTCAGACCGGTAGGTTCCTGGAGCCCCTTTATGATATATAGTGTTATAGTCTCTGCTCTGAGAATCTGTATTGTGACATATTTAATGTTAGTTGGTCTTAAATGCAAACTTGTACCCTCTTTCCAGTTCCCTGTGCTCCCAGCATTGGGTCAGTGTCCGTTGACTGCAGCCCAGATTCTGCAAATGTTTCTTGGACTACAAGCATTGGTTCTACATTCTACATGGCCATTGCTCAGGATACAGATGGAAACACAAACAGCTGTAATTCAATGGGCACCAACTGCTTGATTAAAGGCCTCAGATGTGCACAGAATTACACTGCCAATGTTATTGGCTCCAATCTACAATGCAACAGTACAGTTAGTGAGGATATCACTTTTACAACAGGTAAGTCAGATGTTGACTCAAGATTTGTAATTGTAACATCATTCAATTTATCTGCTACTGAAAACACATGACTCCTGAAAACAATGTACTCAACAACTTAATCATCTGCCTCTCCATCAGCTCCCTGTCCTCCAGACAATGTTCTGGCACAAAGAGACTGCGATGCCAACCATGCTGTGATAGAATGGCAGAACCATCTGTCCACAGGAAACTACACAGCAACCATAGAAGATCAGAGCGGGGCAACGATCAGCTGTGTCAGCAACACAGTCAACAGCTGTACAATCCACTCTCTTCCCTGTGGAAAGAGATATACTGTCACTGTCACCTACAATGATGGAAACTGTCTGTCCATCTCAGCACCTATCAGCATGGACTCAGGTAGAGAGAATCCTTTGAGTAAAATATGAACTTCTCAATGTTATGTATAAAGATAGGTCTCCTCAATTGGATTCATCTGCTCCAAATTTGGACTAAATTTGGCCAATGGATAAGATATTGTGTCAGAAAGTGTTTCTCTGGGCAAAAAAAGCTCCTCTAGTGAGCTATTAAAGTAAAACCAGGCCTAAAAAAAACACCTACTCGAGTCAATTCATATACATAATTTGGCCTGAATCGGACCCACGCATTAGAAATTATGACCAGAAATAGGTTTGGACAAAAAGCTCCCCTCAGTGTTAGATATAAACAACCAACTTTTCCAGAGGTCACTCTAGTTATATGTGGGTATCAAATTTGAAGATGATCTTTGAAATAGTTTTTGTGTTATATCTGGAAGACAGTGTTTTTCGTACAAAAGCTCCATTTAATAAGTAAAATATAAATTACTACAGTAAAATTTGATGCATACAAGATAGATCCCCTTGAGACGATTCATATCCCCCAAATTGGGACTGAATCGGACCAAAGGTTGAGAAATGATGACTCAAGTTCTTCCTTGTACCAAGGTTTACATGGGTATAAAATTTGAAGATCTATGAAATGGTTTTGAGTTATCGCGCTAACACGAAAGATCTGCAGCAGACGCATGTTTGAACTGTGACCACCTGACTTTTCAGGGTTACAATAAAAGGAGGGAACTTTTTATGTCCGAGCCAATAATAAGTTTTCAAAAGAACTTACACTACCTTTTCTTTTAGTGCCATGTGGTCCAGAGAATGTAAGTGCCATTGTGACCTGTATTACCGGTGAGTTGACGGTCACCTGGGACATCCCTGATCCTGCAGAGAACTACACCGCCACCATCTCCAGAGGATTGGATCAAGTTCTGCACTGCAACTCTACAGAGACAACATGCACATCAGAGGGGTTGTTGTGTGGGAGCTCATACATGGTGACCGTCTACTCCATCACTGGGAAGTGTTTCAGTCTGCCAAGCACAGTGGTCACAGTGCAAACATGTGAGAATCACAGATTTCTTTATTATAAGAATGCTGACAGAGCACTGGCGCTTCATTGGACACAAATGGGTAAATAATGTTTTTTCTCCCTTCAGTGCCATGCCCACCCACTTATGTCATAACTCCCCACACCTGTGCCCCAGATCCTGTCCATGTGACATGGACGGCCAGTGACAGTGCCAAATACTATAATGCTGTCGCAGTGAGTGACGGAGGACACAGGTCAGAGTGTACGACCAATAACACATCCTGCAGCCTCCCTGGACTCCAGTGTGGGGAGATTTACACCGTTGTTGTATCAGGAGCTGATGACAACTGTACGGGTCAAATGAGTGAAACTGTGTTTTTGTTGACAGGTAAAAAAAAAATTACTTCCAGCATCAGTGCAAATAATAGTTTATTTAATAGACCATGGCTGATGTTTTAATTGCTTCCCTTATCCAGAGCCATGCCCTCCGTCCAACGTGTTCAGTGATCTGATATGTAGCACTGGAACTGCTCAGGTATTCTGGGCCCCCAGTGCAAATGCTGTGAGCTATGCTCTGACAGCCACCAGCAGTGACCAGATCCTCACCTGCAGCAGCTCGAACACCAACTGCACTCTGAGTAACCTCATCTGTGGTCAGCCATATAACATCGTTGTCAATGCTACTGATGGCACCTGTGTCAGCAACTTCAGTGCCCCTTTCAGACAAGACAAAGGTACTGAGAGAAAGGTTGTTCCACAACTACGCAGATCTAATGTGCCACGTAACTTCCTTGACTGGAGCTCACTCTGATGGAGAGAAACGCATCAAAGTATATGTTAATTAAAATACCGCTTCTCCTCCAGGCTCACCATGACCATATTTCTATCTCTTCTATATCCATGTCCAGACGAAAACTGATTTAAGACCATTATTTCTATCAGAGATTCTCATAGATTGCACAGCAATATTTTCTCATATAAGTGCGACGTTTACACGTGAGGCTTTCTTGATTCAAATCCCAAGATACTTTTGAAGCCAAAGACACAAGGTCCGATCCTAAAACTTATTTCCAAAAGACAATGGCAAAATGGTATTGAACCATGCCAGTTGTGTAAGAGCTATATTAAGTTAATTTCTTAATATATTTATTTCTTAATATTTGCATGGAATTACATGTATTAACCATATAAAGAGCTTTTTTGAAATTGAAATGTGTCTTCAATGTATCAACGATTACTTGTATGTGAAACATGCACACACACACACACACACACATATATATGGTTAATATCAATTATGTTTTGTATTTGTTAGTGCCTTGTGCTCCAGTGAACGTCAGTACAAACCTGTTGTGTGGCACCAATGACTTGACGGTCAGCTGGATCCCCTTTGCTACGCCCTTCAACTACAGTGTTTCTGCTGTGCCGCTGGATGTAAATAGGTTTCCAGTCATCTGCGATACGAGCCATGCCAGCTGCAGTCTGGGTGGTCTTGAGTGTGGACAGACTTATAATGTCTCTGTCAAAGCCTCATATGGCAACTGCAGTGGATCTTATAGCCACCCGCAGACAGTTCAGACAGGTAATAAAGATGATAGAAAGATAATTATCTGCATGTTACATATTGTTTTTAGTTCGATACTTGATTTATTGTATGCCCTGTGATGTTTCTTTCCAGGACCTTGCCCTCCTCAGAGCGTAGATGCTGTTACAGAATGTGGATTAAACTCTGTCCTGGTCTCCTGGAGTGCCTCTCTTGGTGCTACCTCCTACAACGCAACAGTGACAAGCCCAAACGGATTCTCTGGAACCTGCTCCTCATCAAACCTCACATGTTCTGTCTCTGGCCTGCAGTGTGCAAGTCAGTACAACATCACCGTGACATCCCAGGACAGCCAATGCACCAGTTCTCCCAGCCAAACTGTTGTTACGACAGGTTGTGTTTAAATATTTACGAACATTTTATGTTATAAAAACCATTGTCTTGACTCGGACAAGACCATATGACACATACAATCTCTCCACTTCTCACGCCAGGACCATGTGACCCTGTCAGTGTGACCAGTGTCCTCCATTGTGGTTCAGACATGGCCAGTGTGTCCTGGGAACCTGCTGCCGGGGCTTTGAGCTACACACTGTTAGCTCAGGAGGGCAGCTCTCAGCATTATACTTCCTGTTGGAGCAATACAACTTCCTGTCAGCTGAATCAGCTGCAGTGTGGAACATTTTACTACCTGACTGTGATGGCTGAGGATGCCACTTGTAATAGCACAGGAAGCACCAATATTATTCTGGTGACAGGTAAGAATAGAGGGAAAGTGTACAAATGACTTATAAATACTAACAAAAATGATTTATTGACCTTGAACATTTCTGACCTGTTCGTCTCTTCCTGTAGTCCCTTGCTCTCCATCTATCCAGAACAGTACCCTAATCTGTGGCACGGACTCTTCCTTAGTGACATGGATGCCAATGGCCAATGCCACAGGTTATGTAGTTAATGCAACATCTAAAAGTGGACACACCGCTTCATGCAGCTCTGCTGCTGCCACGTGCACCCTTACAGATCTCCTGTGTAGTGAAACCTACTCTACAACAGTCACTGCACAGGGAAGACAGTGTGACAGTGCACCTAGCTCCATCACCAACATTACCACATGTGAGTTGTGTGCATTGTGTGATACAACATCCATAACTTGTTATAACAAAAATCATGCTTTTACCACATGTAGTAATCCAATCCATGTATCTTCTGTTTCATCTGCTTTGTGTTCAGCCCCATGTCCTCCAACTATCATATCTAAGCAATACACGTGCAGCAACAACACAGCAGAATTTAGTTGGACTGACCCTGTGGGACGCCTCACCTTTGTTGTTCAGGTAGAAGGAGACGAGTATCAATATAGCTTCAACGCCACAAATACCACCTGTTTGCTCCGAAACCTTCCTTGTGGTTTGGATTTAAATTTAACAGTCCAGGCTCAGGGGTTGCATTGCAACAGCATCCCAAGTGTCAGCGAATCTCTTCCAACAGGTAATCCTACCAATAATGCACTACATTCATACAAGCAAAAAACAACAACATTGACATAAGGTTTAATAGCAATGTTTTAAATTCGAAATTATTTCTTTATAAGTATTAGATAAAATATCCATACCCCTAAAATCTGTTTCTGTCCAATAGATTTACCAATTTAGCCAGGCTGCCTAATTTAGTTTACCATCGTAACATTGAGTATGGCTCTATTTAAAGGTCAATAAAAAAGCATTCTGTGTTGTCCAACATTTAACCCCATAAAACTGCAACTTTTCACTTTGATTTGTCTGGAGGAACATACAAATCAAACAATAAATATTGTGTTAATGAGCTTGAGAAGTTTCTTAACTCTTGGATAAAGCCTTGCTAGCAGCCCCCCCACTTTTTTCAGTTTATGAGCTAAATCAAGATAACTTATACATACTGTACAAGAGCGCTGTCTCTTATAACTCTTGGCATAAAGGAAATTAGCATATGTAAAAAAGTTAAACCATTTATTCTAAATAACATTTTCACACTGTCCTTTTGCCCTTTTCAGTCCCGTGTACCCCGACCAATGTTATCACCACATTGGTTTGTCTCAATCAGACAGCCCTGGTCTCTTGGATACAAAGTTCCAGTGCTACAGGATACAATGTAACGCTGATGGCCCAGAATGGATACACACACCACTGCCAATCCAATTCTAACAGCTGTCAGCTACTTGACATCCACTGCGGAGAAACCTATAACGTTACGGTCACACCATACTCTGACACATGTGCTGGACACCCAAGTGCAGCATCTATCTTAAAAGCAGGTGCACAAAAACTCAAAGTTATATATTCATATTCAACCTCTGCAAAAATAACCTCAGATTCAATCTCAAAGAGACAATATTAAACCTTTTCGTCCACCTCTCTCCAGGTCTTTGTGCTCCCAGTAACGTCACATTGTCTTCAGTCTGTGGCGACAGCACTGTCTCATGGTCTAATGTAACAGGGGCTGAGATGTTCATAGTTAAAGCCACTGCAGATGATGGTCACACTCACACTTGCACCGCAAACTATTCCAACTCATGCAATTTCACTGACCTTCATTGTAGTAAAACCTATGATGTAACTGTTGTAACTGTGGACAAAGGCTGCTGGAGTAAGCCAAGCTCAGCTGTGCAGCTAAGAACAGGTGAGAGGAAACTAAGAGTGAGTTAATAAGCATGAATGTGAAAAAAATATTGAAAGACATTTAGAATAATATAGAATAGAAGAGAATAGAACAATCTTTATTAGTCCCCATGGGGAAATTCAATTTGCTGAAATAATGCAGAGAGTCATTTGTCTTTTCAAATTCATGCTGTTTTTCCACAGCCTTGTGTTCAGCTACTAACTTGACGGGCCAAATCAGTTGTGAAACCAACACAATGACCCTCACGTGGGACCAGAGTCCAGCAGCAGGGGCCACCTATTCTTTAGAGGCTGAGAGGATAGGTAGCACACTGCCTCCCAGAGTGCTCACTACCTCTAACACCTCATATACTTTGACAAACCTGCTGTGTGGAGAGAGGTACTCTTTGCGCATTGCAGAGTTGGATGGAAGTTGCCGCAGCAGCTACAGTCTGCCTATAGTTAAGAGCACAGGTATGATGTATTAATATACAACAGCTAGAAGGGGTTTACCAGCTGCAGTAGAGTAAAATAATAATTATCTATAATCATCTTCCTCTTCCCTCAGCCCCTTGTTCGCCCACCAACTTCACTGCTCATGTGGACTGTGGATCAGACAAAGGGATTTTCTCTTGGGCTAGGACTAATGGAGCAGCTTCCTACACTGCTCAAGTGACAGGAGAGCATGGCCACATAGTATCCTGTTCCTCCAATGACACTTCCTGTTCTATGAAACTTCACTGTGGCCGCTCATACTTCGGTACACTGGTGGCCTCCACAGAAAGCTGCAATAGCAGCCAACACGCTGACATTACTTTTGACTCAGGTAAGACACACATACAAACTTTGGTCTGAACACTCAGATGAATGCCAATGAACACTATCCCATAAAACATATCTCCTTTAATCCAACCCGGAATCCGTCCAATCACAAGTGTAACCTATTAAGTTATAATGATGGGGGATTTTCTGATTTGAGAAGTTAGAACTACAAATCTAAAGATTTTGCGAAAAGACAGCACAATTTATCTACAACACAACCCATATAATTCCATATAGATCAAGTTGTACATTTTTCACAGCCTAGTGTCATATCAATCAACAGAAAGTGATTAGTCACGTATTTATTGAAATCTGATAATGTCAATTTAACATTTCTATGTATGAATATACTGTAAATGATACCCTTATCTATAATCCATTTTCCCGCATTAGCTCCCTGTCTGTCAGAAGGAGTCTTAGCTGAGTTACAGTGTACCACTAATGTGATGAATGTGAGTTGGGACCAGACCACAGGCACAGACAATTACACTGCATGGGCCATTAGCACCGATGGTCACACAGCCAGCTGCAACTCAACAAACAACACCTGCTCCATTCATGATCTTCAGTGTGGCAAGGTCTATGAAGTGACTGTCACCTCGTCCTCTGTTGACCGCAGAAGTATTGCTGGGTCTGATTACATGGTTCAGTCTGGTCGGTGCAGTTTATATATGTGCAACATTTAAATGTGAAATCAATGTAAAACAAAATGGTATGTGCTATAGATTAAATATATATATATATAATTGTACTGGAAACTCTGTTCCTCTTTCAACCTGCTCCAGCTCCTTGTGAACCTGACAACATCTCTGTCGACCATAACTGCAGCAGCAATGTTGTGACAGTAAAGTGGAACCAGAGCAGCACACTGCAGAACTACACTGTCCAGGCCACGTCTGCTTTAGGCGTTAACTCCACCTGTGACTCCATGGAGAGCACCTGCTCCTTCCTGGACCTGAGCTGTGGTCAGATCTACACTTTCACTGTGATGGGACACACTAATGTGTGCATGAGCGAGATCAGCACCAGTATTGAAAACCCCACTGGTACACCCGATATATTCACTATAGCAAAAATTTGTCAAAAGAATAGTTCAACCTTCTTATGAAGTATATTTATTTGCCCAAAAGATTGGTACCATTTTCATGACTATGCACTGAATTCATGGCTATTATTAGCCTAGCTTACAGTAGACTAGCTTAGTGTAGTGGCTGGACACAGGAGTACACAGTTAGCGGAAATTTTAAGAATGTTGTGGCTCCTGGTTATGTAATACCACCTCTATACTTAAGGTTGTTGTTGTGGTTTAAACAATTATGATATTACATATTGATTTGTGAGCGCTAGAGAAGCCACGCTAACTGTCACGCTAGCTGAATGTCAATATTAGCATGAAGAGATGACAGTGATATCAATCTTCTCATATAACTTTTAAAGGAAGCAAATAAATGTTATTTCTGTAATGGTTGAAATATGACAGTATTTTTTAATAGATTTTCATTTTTAGTTTGTAACATTTTAGAGGTGTTCCTCAACTGTGCCCCTTTTTCCAGCCCCATGTCCCCCCACGAATGTGTCCGCACAGCTGAACTGCCATACAGGTACAGCTCTAATCAGCTGGAAAGAAACTGCCGCATCAGTAACCACTGCCTACAATGTCCAGGCAACCTCTATGGACGGACACAACTCCAACTGCAGTAAGATTGGCACATTCTGTAGCCTCACTGACCTTGTCTGTGGACAGGACTACTCTGTTGTTGTGGAGGCAATACATACTGGGTGTCCAGGCCCTGCCAGTACCCCTGCTTCGCTCACTACAGGTAACTAACATAGCAGCATTGATTCTCATTATCTCAAATTTGAGGAAATTGCATCAACCAGTTAATCAGTCAATACACAGAAACAGTAACCTGCAAATATCTGTTGCAAATAATATATACAATTAATAAAATTACAATTAATGAAAAAAAAATGAAAAAATTACAATTAATACAATTAATGAAAAAAATAAAATAGAATGATGCTAGTGCCACAGATCCACTGTTGATGGTCTTAGGAAAGGGGGTCAGTGGAGTACTACCATTGAACCCATGCATCAAGATAACTATGTGGTCTGCGTTCATTACAAATGATGAAACCCCCCAAAAAAGAGTGCTATGTGTTTTTTTTCCGTCCAGTGCCCTGTCCACCTACAAATATCTCAGTGCACTACAATGTGAGCAATGCCCAGGTGATGTGGGGTGCAGCAAGAGGTGCCATGTCATACTCTGCCCTGGCTGTGTCTGATCAGGTTCTGAAAGATACTTGTAATAACAGCAACACCAGCTGCTTCCTGAACAACCTGCAGTGTGGTCAGATCTACAATGTGACCGTGATTGCACATAACCTGAAATGTGACAGTGTGGCCTCAGAAACATATTGCTTAATGACTGGTTGGAGGCTTGATTAATTAAAACTTTTGTGAAAATATTTCCTGGTGTTGCCTTTGAAATATTTAAATGTGTTTGGGTTTGTTTTACATTTAGAACCCTGCCCACCAACAAATATTCAGGCCAATATGGAGTGCGAAGGACTAACAGCAACAGTGTCCTGGCAGCAGAGTGACCATGCTGTGGGTTATGCTGCCTACGTAGACAGCCAGAATGGACACGAGGTTTCCTGTCTAGGCACCCATGTAGACACCCAATGTGCTGTTTCTGGAGTGATGTGTGGCATCGTGTACAACGTCTGGGTCAAGGCTCTGGGACAGAAATACAACAGTTCTGAAAGCAATGTGACAACTCTTTCATCAGGTATAAAATCTATATACCATACATATTGTATAAAACCGCACAGCTCAAACTAAGTGTGGTGGTTGAGGAAAAATATAAAAAAAATCATCCACAGGGGACTATTATTGTATGTAAAAACTTTTAATGCCAATCAATTTACCAACTGTTGAGATATTTGAGTCTCCAGAAAAGTGTTGGATGAGCTGACTGATAGAGCACTTTTATACTTGTTTCTAGTACGGCCAAAAAAATTTACAGCTAGCAGTCCTGCTGATAGTCCAGCTGCCCTTACGAAATCAACATTGTATTCTCCTGGTTTACTCAGCTTGTGAGACTCTATACAATTGCTATTTGATAGATTAAATTGTGCATGGAAGTTTAATCTTGACGGCTTGTGTTTGGAAGCAATACATGTGTATTTTGTGACTGGGACATATTCATCTCAATTCTCCAGGACCTTGTCCAACGAGCAGCATTGAAACCGTGATGGATTGTGAGGCCAGCTGTGCTACAATATCCTGGCAGCCCAGCGTTGGAGTCATTTCTTATGTGACTGAGCTTACATCTTCATCAGGCCACCAAACTAGCTGCACCACCAACCACACCAACTGCGATTTTAGCTCCTTGCAGTGCGGAGAGGAGTACAACGTCACTGTTAAGGTTTTAGGAGACACTTGCAACAACTCTGTTCAAATGGATGGATACTTCACCACAGGTACTGTATGCTAATATCCCTTATGTAGCACATCAGTCCCAGAGTTTACCTGAAATCAGCCACATAATTGTTTAAATTAAAAATAACTAATTTTTCCCTCCAGAGCCGTGCGTCCCTGTGAATATCTCTCTGTATTACAACGTTAGCACTGCTAAGGTGATGTGGGGCACAGCAAAGGGTGCCAGATATTATATGCTCCAGGCTGCGACTGACCAGGGCTTAATGGTCACTTGTAACACCAGCAGCACCATCTGCTTCCTTAATGGACTGCAGTGTGGTCAAATCTACAATGTGACTGTGGTGGCACAAAATTCGGCTTGCAACAACACTGTGACCTCTGAACCCTATTGCCTCATGACAGGTTCGTCTCCACGTCAGCAAGAAATGTACAAAATATTTCATCAGGTATGGCTCTGTATATGTAATTGCCATCATGTTTAAAAATGTGTGTTATATTCAGAACCCTGCCCACCCACCGGTGTCCAAACAAGTATGGAGTGTGAACAGCTTACTGCAACCGTTTCCTGGCAGCAGAGCAATAATGCTGTGGGTTATGTCGCCTACTTTGAAAACCAAATTGGGCATAATGATTCCTGTGTCACCTTGGATATAGATACCTCTTGTGTTGTCTCAGGACTGATGTGTGACACAGTGTACAGCGTTTGGGTCAAGGCCTTGGGGCAGCTATACAACAGCTCTGATAGCGCATTGGTTTCTCTTAGATCAGGTAAAGATTTTCGATGTGGTATTCCTTCCATTGTTATATATTTTTTTGTTTGGTATTAATGGTTTTCATGCTCTTTCCTCAGCTCCATGTCTGCCCACAAAGGTAGCTGTAGGGGTTGACTGTAACTCCGATGGTGCTGCTGCTATTTCCTGGAATGCAACTCATGGCATGGCAAACTTTTCTATAACAGCCATTGTCAACGGAGGTCTTCAAACTCTTTGCACAACTGAATGGGACATCTGTCATGTGTCAGGTTTAAGCTGTGGTGAAAGCTACAACCTTAGCATCAGCGCCACCAACAACCAGTGTAGCCTCACAGCTCCAATCCACGCAAACCTCACGACACGTGAGTGGAGTGTTTGCTGTAAAAATGGGGGTGTGGTTTATGTGATAAAGATTTGACCCTCACCTCCTCTTCTTAGGTCCTTGTCCTCCTCAGCATGTCGCTGTGGACTTACAGTGTGGCTTCCATACCACAGTGCTGTCGTGGGAGGAGAGGTCTGATGTAGAACTGTACAAAGCAAGGGCCATCAAGGCATCAGGAGGGGAGGAACACGGCTGTAACTCCACAGCCTCCACCTGTCAGTTTCTCGGGCTGGACTGTGGCGAGTTGTACAACTTCACTGTGATGGCGTTCACTCAAGGCTGCTCTAGCCAAGACAGTAGCACTGTGTTCATCCAAACAGGTACGGCAGCAATTCAACAGGTGAAATCTAGTGAATATACTATTTGGTCTGCAAATACTAGTGTCTACAAGTATTTCAATTTAATTCCAATAAGTAATAATATACCTCTACTTTTTACTTTGATAGCTGTGGTTTTCTGACAAACAACATTATTTTATAAAAAGTATTATTTAGTCTGTTATATGGAGTATCTCAGATTTTAGCTCCACCATCGTTAGTGTGGTTAGTATTGGTACAGCATGTATACACCGTAATGCACTACTTTGAAATTTAAGTTTAAGTAAATTTAGTTTAAATTAAGCAGTTCCTAGAACATTATGGATGTTTATATTATGCCATTAAATCCGAGCATTTTGCCACCATCAAGAAAATTCTCCAGGGAATAAATTGGAAATTTCCAACCAATGCAAAAGCATTGCCAAAAATGTTTTATGGGCACAAGAATTTACAGTATCAACACATGCAGGATAACCTAGATTCCAGTGAAGATTGCTGGCATGCCATATCCATCATATTTGTTTCTTTCCAGATCCCTGCACAACCGAGTTGCTGAATACTTCTGTGGATTGCGAAACAAAAGTGGTTTCTCTGAGCTGGAGTATCAGTTATGGGACAGAGCGTTACATGGTGTCCGCCAAGGCAGGAGACAGCACAACTGAGCTCAGTACAAATGCCACAACAGCCCACTTTTCTGACTTAACCTGTGGGCAAAAGTACAACCTTACAGTGACACCACACAGCCAGCAGTGTCCCGGTATCTCCAGCGCAGCAGCCTCCATACAGACATGTAGGTTCTAAACTTCTGGTATGCGTCATGTCAAAGAGTCAAATGTAGTTAAGTTCAAAGCAAAGAGATGAATACATTTTCACCAAATAATTGTAGGAAACTCAAACTGGTCTTAAATGTACTTGTGTGCCTTGTCTTGCAGGGCCCTGTCCACCTGTGGAAATCTCTGCCCTGCAGGACTGTCTCTCTGCCATCACAATGATAACCTGGCAGGCCAGTAATGGTTCAGATTACTACACAGCCACCATGCAGACTGATGATGGCATCTCAAGAATATGCATGTCGGAGTCTAACGGATGTGGGGTCTCTGGTCTGACCTGTGGGCGTAACTTTTCTGTGTCAGTCACAGCCTCCAACTCGCAGTGTAACATCACCAGCAGTCAAACCACGGGTTTGCAGTCAGGTAAGATTTTGAAGACAGCGAGCAGGGGCCAAACATAAAACAAGTAAACTGCTCATTTGAGCCAAACCAAGCTGACTCTTAATATCACATGAGACTCTTTTCATATCATAATTCCTAATAATTAAGGTTTAGTAAATACGAGTTTTCCTTTCTTCTGTTTTTAATCATGTTATTAATCGGGGGGGGGGGGGGGGGGTTATTCTTTATTATTTGATATATATTGCACGGTACACATACATTTCAGGATTTTGAATATAAAAGGATTATTATTGAAAACTCATCTTGTATTCTGTTTTTATATATGTAATCAACATTTTCAATACTGTATGTAAAGATAGAGAATTTTATTAGAGGTAAATAATAGAGACATTAACAGTAAGGACGACTGGTGAGAAATCATAGACGTAATACAGAGTTAGTTTAATTTCTGATTTTGTCGTGAACATAATAATAATAATAATAATAATAATAATAATAATAATTATTATTATTATTATTATTATTATTA
Organism: Lophius americanus; assembly: GCA_037951165.1. Lineage (NCBI taxonomy): Eukaryota > Metazoa > Chordata > Actinopteri > Lophiiformes > Lophiidae > Lophius > Lophius americanus. The sequence continues at coordinate 2,561,352 of JBBDHG010000004.1, forward strand.
TAACAATACATTTAATTCATTCCTTTATTACCCTTCAAAACATCCAGAGATGCAGTGAATTCAACCACTTACACTCAGACGGATTATAACTGTGTTCAAAAAGATGATCAAACATTTTTCCCACGATGGTCTTCCTAAATGTTTGCTTCATGTTGTCTGCCCCCTTTCCTGCAGTGCCCTGTGCTCCCACTAATGTCTCTGTCCTGATGGACTGTACCAATAACACAGCTCTGGCATCGTGGGATGGAAGTCAAGGTGTGGTACATTACAGAGTGACAGCACATAGTAGTCATAGCAATGTCAGCTGCCACACGTCTGGCCTCAACTGTAGCCTTGACAGCCTCACCTGTGGTAACAACTACACAATTCAGGTGGTAGCCATGGACAACAACTGCTCAAGCGTTCCCAGCCAGACTCTGACATTTAATTCAGGTGAGAGAAGAAACACCAACATGCTCTAACATACAGCTACACGGTTATAGTTTATATTTTTGCTCTGCATACCAAACATTTCCAACTTAAAATCTCAGCAACAAATTTGTTTCCTTGTTTACAGCCCCATGTCCACCACAAAATGTGAGTGCTGAGGTCAGCTGTTTGTCAAATGACATGACTGTTTCTTGGGATGCCACTGGTGAAGCCGACCACTTTTTGGTCACAGTATTTTCGGACAATGGGGGAACCAGTGAAACATTAAGCATCACAGACACTGAATGCTCTATTCACAATATGACCTGTGGAGATACACTGAGAGCTCATGTCACCTCCGTAAGAGACAACTGCAGCAGCCAGCATAGTCTGATCCACAACATCAAGTCAGGTATGAAATCTGTAAAGCCATCCATCCTTGCGTGAATCAGTCCGTGCAGTAACCAACCAACTGTGTTTACTTTCCAGCGCCCTGCCAGCCTCAAGGAATCAATGGCAGCCTCGACTGTGTGACCAATTCTGCCTGGATATCATGGGAAGCCGCTATAGGGGCAGACACCTACTATGTGTCAGCCGCAGGTGGAAGTAATTACAACGCCAGCTGCACAACTTCTTCCAACACTACCTGTGAGGTTGAAGACCTGGCATGTGGCGTACTTTATAACTTCAGCATTATTGCTAAAAATAGCATGTGTGACAGCCAGCCTAGTGCAACCATCGACCTGCAGACAGGTAACAGATTGCTGACCTTGTAAAATAAATATGCTGACAATGCTGTTATATTCTGAATTCTGAATAAAGTCATTGTCAACTCTGAATAAATTCATTATGCATAATTGGTAATGACATCTTCCTTTGTCCAGCCCCCTGCACCCTCGGTGGAATCACTGCAGTCCCTCAGTGCCACAATTCCTCCATCCTCGTCATGTGGAATCTGATGGACGGTAGTGAGGGAGACACTGTGTACACTATCACAGCAGAGGACAGAAACCATAATTTCCTATACTGCACCAATACCGGCACTAGCTGCTACCTTCAAGGAGCACAATGCGATCACCACTACAGCATCATTGTTGCTGCTTCATCAGACACGTGCAGCAGTATGAGAAGTCCTCCTTACAAAATAAGCATGGGTATATACATTTTCTTTTTTTTCGTTTTCTGTCAGGCATGTTTATTCAAAACACCTTTTTCAAAATGATAGTAAGTTTTTCCCATTCCTTTCAGCTAGTGCAATAGTTAGACTTGATGAGAGCTACAGTTAATAGGCTGAGCATAAAGATGAGGTCTCCAAAATCCTCTCCAGGTATCTCAAGTCCTCAACCTTTCTCTACAGTTGAGCCTAGTCACCCTATGAAAGAAGCTCATTTCACCTGTTTGTATGTCCATTCTGATTATTCTAATCACTACCTTGAGCTCATGATCATAGGTGACGCTTCTGGCATGGATGGACTGGTAAATTAAGAGATTTGCCTACAAACTTAGTTCTCTCTTCATCTTGATTTTCTGGTACAAAGTCTGCACCAACCATCTTAAGCAGCATTGTCTCATCAACCGTAAAAAAGACACTGAGATACTTAAAGTCTGTAGCTTGACACTTTAAGTACCCCCCCCCCCCCAGTAAAAAGCCGTGAAAAATTAGTGAAAAATTAACATGTTTCAAGGTCAAGAAAGGACCTATGTCATATTATGACTTCTTGCCACAGGTTGTATGTTTGAGTTGTAAGCAGTTTCCATCAAACATAATTCTCAATGGAAAAACTCTCAATAAGATAATAAACACTTATAAAGAAAAAGAAAAAAGTACTTAGGCTTTAATGTTGACATACTTTAATCAAAATATACGAGTTCTGAGTTGAAAACCTATCTTGATTGTCTTCCTCTTTTCTCAGAGCCGTGTCCTCCCACCAATGTGGTGGTGAATGCTTCATGTGAGGACCACAGTGCACTGGTATCCTGGAGCCCCTCTCCTGTAGCTGAAACATACCATACTGTTGCTTTGGCTGAAGATGGGCACATGCATACTTGCAACACCACCTCCAGTGGCTGCAGTATTTTTAATCTCCATTGTGATGAGCAGTATATAGTCTTTGTGACTGCCTGCCATGAGAACTGTTCTAGCAAGGCCAGCAGAAATGTCACCATCAACACAGGTAATTGTCCTTAGATGGAAGAGAAATGGTAAATAGCAGTGGACATACAGTGATGCAAAAATAATATAAGTGATTATTTTCCTTCTAAACAGGTCCATGTCAGCCTGGTGGTCTCTCAGTTACATACCACTGTAACAACCAGTCTGCTCTGCTGTCATGGACGCCAGACGATACCGCTGTGGAGTACTATGGCTGTGCCCTGGATGAAAATGGAGACAAGTTGTTTTGTCACAGCACGAATCCTTCTTGTACCATCCAGGGTCTTGATTGCAGAACGTCTTACAATTTCTCAGTCCAAGCCTCAGATGGTGTCTGCAACAGCTCCTTCGGTGACTCAGTGCAAAGTGGAGGAGGTATAGGAGCCGCTTGTTGCTTCTCAAAAGCTAAACAGCTTGGTGATGGTTGTACTTAAACAGAAAGATATATTCAATCCTCATCCTCTCTCTCCCCTAGCTCCCTGTCCTCCTGATGTTCTTGAAGTGCAGCTGATGCCGATGCAGGAGGAGATCCAGGTTTTGTACTTTGAATGGACACCGATCATCTGTGAAGACACTGAGTACAAGCTGAAGTTAACAGGAACACTGCTGGGAGACGCCCAGGCCCAGTTTGAGCTCTCCTCCTACCAGACAAACAGCACATACTTTGAGATACCTCTCCCTTGTGGCTCAGCCTACAATGCTACAGTTGAGAGCAGGAATGCTGCTGGTATCAGTGACCCATCGGTGCCTTTCACTGGAACTACAGGTAGACTACATTTCAAATTGAAGTTAAACTATTAAAAAACATACAGATTTATCGCTGCATTTATGGCTAACTCAGTAAAGGACTCCGTTTATTAATTTGATTCAATCCATTACAAAACATTAATCCCATTCTCTCAGCATAACACATGTAATTTAATATGAATAAGCTTGAAATCAAGTAATGAAATAGCATATTTTGAAACCCATCCATACAAAATTGACATGATGTTTCACATCTGAATGTAGAACTATCACAGAAGAGATTGTGAGCGCAAGCCTTAACATTTAGTACCAATCTGTTGCATAGCTTTGTGTAAATAAACAATTCACAAGGTTTGGGGCTTAAATGGGAAAAGTATTGTTGATATGAAGCAGACAACTGCCATTTACTGTGGTTGTCAGGATCTAGCTCACTATTAGTCAAATTTGACAACCTAACTGAATCAGCCCAGTTTCAGCTACAATTCGATCTTTGTTACAAACTTGAAGCATTTTTATTTTCTCACAGCAGCAAATTTTGTCAGGTACAATAAATATAAACACTCTGAGTCATCAGATCTGAAATATTATATCTTTGTATATTAGATTATATATTGGATCCAGATCAGGTGGTGAGGTAGATCTAAAAGTTATTCATCATGTTATTTTTGTCCAAGCGTTGTAGGAATCATTCATGAAGTTAGAAGTAAAGAAAATAATTTAATTATCCCCTTCCCACAATGGATTGTGATCACCACTAATTCGAATGGATTACTCCATGAGGCCTTTAAACAATTTCATCAAGTATGTGCATAACTTTAAAGTATTTCAATTTAATTCAACATAACCTTATTCTTCCTTGGTGGAAGTAATTAGCAGAAAATGGAATTACTCAAAGTACATTGAGCGCTTTGTAACATTTAGCATCGTGTTCCATTGTCCCATCACTACTACTGTACATCGTACTGAGACACGTCATTAGGCGTAGTTGTAATTGTTTTTGTTAGATACGTATGCCTGTGCCCTTGACATCTGCTTTTTCTAACTGATCCCTTGAGTTTGAAAGGGACATTTTTCTTGCCCTGGAATGAAGAAGATGAGAGATTTTGTATGCATCACAATAGAAAAAGAACCAGTGTGAAGAATTCTACTAGTTTTAAGATTCTGATATTGAGGATTGTGGCACAATGTCTCATCTCTGCTTTTTCTGTCTTGTAAGACTAATATTTTTTCCTCATTTAGTTTTGAATTTTGCGGTATTAAGGAAAACCATATCTGAAAACTAAGTTTCCAGATATTCTTAATGCATTCTCTCCTCTTCCAGCTCCTTGTCCACCATCAGGAGCGGCATTCAATGGTGACGCAATCGGGGCTACTGTTTCATGGGACGCGTCTGTGTTTGCCACCACATACACAGTGTACGACAACAGCGTTTCTCCTAAAGCCGAGCTATGCAGCACTCCAGATCTTGTCTGCTCCCTGTCTAATGTCCCTTCCACTGACCTGGTGATCACAGCCAGCAATGCAGCTGGAGAGAGTGAAACAGTGAATATCATAATCTGATGATGCATGTAGGAAACTTCCTGTAGACAAACTCTGAACTCTCCTGATTCAAAGGTGACCCTATATAGTCAAGAGGGGCAGCTTATTTGATACAAACGAAATGTTTTTCCTATTAATCACACACAAAATCAACTGTCTGGGTTTTTGTAACATTTAAATTTCTGCTCACATCAATCATTTTCTATTGTTAAAACTAAGGTAAATCATGTGTTTGTTGTTGGTTGAGGTCAAATCAAACTAATATTTCATTTGCGTAAGTGAATATTGAAAAAAAAAGGAGGGCTAAAGCCCAAGAAATAGATACATATATATTTCTGGGGCTCTTATCCTCCTTTCCCTCCCATTTTTTTTCCCACTTCTGTAAATTAAATATTAGCTTTCATAAAGGTAATATATCTGTAAGTGTTGTGTCCAGTGTATTTTCTTTGACTTTTCGAAGCACTCTGACTTAATTCTAACAAGATGTTCTTTACAAATAAATGAGTTCAGATATTCAATTTCTACCATCAGTTCTGTGATCTGTGCGTTGCAGTTGCTTTCAAAAACAAGAAATATGCTGTTTGTAAAAGTGTTTTATTAGAAAACAAAATGCAACAGAGCAGTGTGTGACAGGAATTACCCTTTGCAGTCTGTCCTTTCCAGATTTAAAAGTCTCTGGCTGTCTACACATGATTATGAACAGAATGCTTGGTGCCAGCTTGAGCCAATGTTGACCAACAATCCACATTTTAACTTCAGTTGTTACCCTTCGAAACACTCAGCCATAATACAACTGAGAAGCTTATATCCCAGGCACTGTAAATTAATTCAATGTTTAAAAAAATACGCTAGTGAGCTCTTATACAGCTTACTAATGACTTTTTGTAATATATTACACAACACAATTCAGACCACTTCTCATGTGTAGACAGCCAAAAAACATTATATACAAACCCACTACTGGGGCAGGAAAAGAATGAACCGTAGAAAATTAAAATGCAATATTCACAAATTTTTAAATTTTTGAAAAGTGAACACTACAAATTGGCTAATAGGGAGTGAAAACAAAAATATAGCAACCTTTCCAAGGCCAAAGACAATGAATCAATGTCTGATGGGCTGACATGTTTTTTTTATCTTTAGCACGACTAACGGAGCATAAAGATGGCAGAAAAGAGGAGAAAGAACACAAGAGTAGAAGAATAGATATTGCTGGAGGCGACGATTACTCAGTGCTCTGACTCCTTCTGCGGTCACCATGTTTACTGTGGACATTATTAGACACTCGCTGATGATGGCTCTTCTCTTTGCTACGACTCCGTTTGTGTGAACGCCGCTCTCCATCTCTATCTTTGCTATGGGTGTGCTCCCTTTTCCTGCTCCTCTCCTCTCCCCCGCCTTTGTGCTTTCTCTCCCTGCTTCGACTCCGACTCGACTTTTTGGCCTTCTTCTCTTCCCTGTGCCTCTCCCTGTCATCTTTATGCTTTCTGTCATCAGTCTCTCCCCTGCTCTTTTTATCCCTGGACCTCTCACTTTCAGATCCTCTATCTTTATGGTGTTCTCTGTCCTTCTTCCTACCCTTGTCATCCCCCCCATCTCTTTCTTTGTCTCTACGTTCACTCTTTCGGTCCCGGCTGCTGCTGTGACTTCTTTTGCGCTCTCGCCGGTCTTGGTTCCTGTCTGAGCTGCGGGACCTTCGTCTGTCCCTATCCCCTCTATCCCTGTCGCGGTCCCCCCTCTCCTTCCTCTGGCGATCACGCTCCCGTTCTAACTCTCGATCAAAACTGGGGCCATGGCGCTCTCTCTCGCGGTGGTGGCTCCTGCTCCTTGACCTTTTGGGTGACTTCCGGGGACTCGGTGTCCGCCGAGGCGTTCTGGCAAAAAAATTGCCATTAGCTTCAAACATAAAACTGTTGGGATATCAATTCAAGCAACAGCGGCTACCCAAAGGACTAAGGCATTCCAGTTTAATCAGACACATGTGAAACTACTTAGAACGCACACAGCCCCACCAACACCACTGTTTTTAATACCTGTACAGTTTCAAAACTATTCCATAAACAAATGATGAAACCATTGTTATATTGAGGTCTAAAAATAAAGGCGAGAAAAAACCATATACCGTTAAAAAATGAATTCATGTTTAAATCTTACATGAACTTGTGACTAAAGAAATGTTTCTTTATTCAGACACTAGCACTCTGGCCAAATATATATTGGCACATCCAAATATATGGATTGAATCCAATTACACATATTGGCCTAATATCATGCTTGGTTATTTTTATTGACCTATTTAAAAAATCTTTTAAAAATGACATCTACACCCAGATTCACATTCAAATCTAATATTTAATTCATAAATGAATGATGAACGAAATTTTATTTATAAAATAGGTTCATTGATGAGAGTGAGAGGCTAGCCCTTGTTGTCTGATCCTACAGAGAAACTACTGGCATGCAAATTACTGGAAAACAGTTCATGCTGGTGGCGATAGAAAAGTGAGAGAACACAGTGCACCGCAGAATTGTTTTGGGAATAAAAGGGAAATCTACACAATATTAGGCAGGTGTTTTCTTTGGTAAGGCAGATTGGTTAATAGTTTGCATCATTTCTGGCATTACCTAGAACGGCGTCGGTCTCCTTGCTTCTCTGCTTCCACAACTGCTGCTGCTGCTGCCACTGCTGCCGTTTCCTCCTCCTGTGTTTCCGTCTGAGCAACTTTCCGGGGCCGAGCCTTCATCTGCTGGTCAATACTCTTCTGCACAGGCACTGGAATACGAGGAAACAACGTGGAGAACCACTCCAGTTTGGTCAGGAAGGAGCGAAGCATCTCTCCAATGGTCATTACACAGCCACCTCCTGCCTTCACGTCCAGGTCCTAGAATGAAACGATGCAAAAATCCATAGAAAAAGTCAATTAATACACAAAGGCAGGTCATTTTGAATTTAATGTTTTTTTTTTATCTTGCCTCAAATCAAAGAGCAATATGTGATGACCAGGTACTGAACATTCACCTCTGTTCATCTAGCTTAATCTCTCATGTTACTCAATGAGGTATGTTTGGTTTTACTTTGATCTTAATAGAAAAAACATCAAAACGTTATAAATATGTTTGCCTCTTCTAAGCTGTCTGCCAATTCCTGGAGTCTGTCTACAATGAGAGCTTTAATAATGAAGAAAAAATGTTACTATAACTGTATAATTCACAATCACTGAACTCTTAAGGGGCTGTAGGAGCAGGAAAATACCCACAGCAAAAGCAAATATTGGAGCAGGTGGCTGAGTGCACACCAGTTAAAGAGTTGTTAATATTATGTGGTAGAGAACAGCCGCTTTGCACTCACACACGCAAACCAACAGTGCTGAGATACATTATCCAATTCACCTGCTGCACAATGGGCATCTAAAGAAAAAAACAGGGGAATTAACCAGTTGGGCAGGATTTTATAAGATCAGTTCAAATATAATGCAACATAAAATCAAAAGGAGGCCTGGTTGCACAGCCTGGTAACAAATTATATTTAGCTAATATAGAGATAACAGATTTATGCAACACTTGACATGTGGTATATATCATTTGTGTCAGAGTGGTATTATTATGAAAGCTCCATTTACTAATCGCAAATTTAGCTTTGTGCAACAGGCCCTGATAAAAGCTTTTCAAAAACAAAAAGCATGCCATAATAGTACAAAGACTGTAACATTTACTCTGTAGCATACATATGGTACTTACCCCGATTTCGAAAAATCAGCAGTAGGACAGTGAGCTAGTAACCTAATTAATCAAATTTAGATGGCAAAAACTGGGGAAAATTAAGCCAAATGAATGCAAAGGTGAAAATCAGCTCATGAGCATCACAGGATGTGGGAGGGAGTGACACTGGCAGCTTTTTAATGTGTGTTGTGGGACTGTGTATTCAACAGAGAGGGAAAAAAAAAGCATAAAATTATTACCCGCTGTGACATACCTCGTCATCATCCAGGAAGCCGTCATACCAATCTACCAAATCTGCTGGGGGCTGAGTGTATCTAAGGCAGAACAAAATAAAAAGCACAATATGAGCATTTTATCAGAAAATGGAATTACAGTAGGGCATGGCGATGAATCGTAAAAACATCGCAATTTCGATTCAGATGTATGTACAATCTAATTTTTAAAGTCAACGATTCTCCAATATTCTGATTTATAACGTGAGCAGCTGCAAAACTCGCTCGTTTAGCCAGAGCCTGTGTTACAACTATCAAGGTCTAGACCTTTAAGGGAACGGCCTGGTACCTCCGCCGCAACAGATTATGGGAGGAGTGCTAAAGTGAACTTTAGCTTGCATAAAATAAGCTAAATGCTTAGTTAGCTACGTAGCGCTAACTAGGGGATGGGGGGGCTTGAGAGTAGCTGGAGAGCTAACATTACGCACCACAAGTAAATATAGGAGTGGTGGTCTCTTATCCCTTCACTACTTAACTCCCTCTTCGTGTCATCTTTTTCTCTCTACCACTTTATTAGGAAGTGGTAAGGAAAACATGTCTTGGGTAAATTTTAATACCAATCGAAAAACATACAGAGTAACCGGATGAAATCTATTTTGTTATGGATGAAGTCTAACGAAGCATTGTGTCAGTGGTAGGACTCCAGTTTTTATTTTAATAACTGCCGATGACAGAATTTGATGGGTTTAAATGCGACCATAATGGTATTGAGGAAAAAACAGACTCTCATACAGTTGGTTACTCTAACGACGTGAATAATCAGGGTAACAACCCTGTGACCGCATTTAAAAAAAACTCAATTCTTCAGCTAGTGGTAACTGTCTTAACAGTTGGGTTCAGGCATGAAAACAGATGGTCTGCTGGGTTCAGGCTTTGCTCAGTCAATAGACTCGGTCAGGCTTGGACATAAATATGCAGCCGGGCCGCAGAGTAGTGGGATTTAACTTTTTAGTGCTTGCACACATCTATCTGCGTTACACAGACAGCGCATGGCACTTTTTAATTTCTCATTTACATTAAGTGCAATATGATGTTAACTGAATTGTAAGATTATGGAGACAACCGCAACCTCAATTCTAAGAAAAACAATTGGCGATTCTCATTTTAGTCCAAATCGCCCAGTCGTACATCACATGGATAGATATATAAGTACATCAATGTTACCTCTTACGTTGATTTACACAAGTGAGGATTATATGGGTAAGTAAAACTTATTATAGTCCAAGTCCAAAATTCACGACCGAAAAACTTCAAAACAGATATTTATGATGGTCAAATTTGGCAACCAATAACACAAAAAAAATAATACCTTATATACATGAAGCCAAGCGCTCTGATGTATGGAGAGTCTGTGTGAGTGATCAGACCCATCAACTGTTTGCGAGTCAGCTTGAGAGTAAACAGCTTGTATAGAAGACAAAAAGCAGTAGACACGATACCACCAGTTCCAACTCCACGCACCTAAAAGGGTGAAATACACAGTAAAGCATATCATTGCACATTACTTATAACATATACGTTAAAAATGGTCGTTTGAAAACCACTCTTGAGTTAATTAAGAAAAATTATTCAAAGTATGCATGGTTTGTCCGATTTAATATAATGCACAACCATGCATAATTTGAATAATTTTACAAACACAAAGGAAGGAGATAGTGAGTGTTGCTCAAGGAATGAGAGGAGAGAAAGAATGAAGAATGAGAGATTATAAATAGCAACGGAGTTTTGTGTTTAACTAATTATATAAAATTATCATTTATTATGAATTGTACTCTCCCCCACTATGCAGTGTGCTGAACCTGGGGAGAGACAATCACAGATGACACAGCACAATTAGAGAGCCGAAAAGTTCAGCATGTTGATTAGAATTTTGAATGTGTGGATAAAAGTAGTAGTAATAATAATTCATTAATTCATTATCAACTGCTTATCCTGTTCGGGGTCATCGGGGGGGGGGGGGGGGGGGGGGGGGGGGGGGGGGGGGGGGGGGACCTATCCCAGCTGAAATCGGGCAAGATACACCCAGGGTCACCAGTTCATCGCAAGGCTGACACATTGACATACAAGCATTCATATACTCAATCGTACGGGCAATTCAGTGTCACCAATTCACCTAGATTGCATGTTTTTTTGGACTGTGGGAAAAAGCCGGAGTTCCAGGAGAGAACCAACGCAGACGCGGGAAGAACTAGCAAACTCCGCACAGAAAGGCTGACAGAGGTGGCTTCGTAACCAATACATTCTTGCTGTGAGGCATCAGCGCTAACCACTGCACTTCCCACAAGAATAATAACATTAATAATAATACTGGGGTGGGTGTAGCTCTGTGGATAGAATGGTCGACATACAACCAAGGTCTGCGGGTCAATCCCAGTCCCGGCAGTCTACCTTTTTAACACCCACCGCAAATCAGGGATGGGTCAAAGGCAGAGATGTAATTCCCCCATGTTATCCTGTATATACTCTATAGGAGTATGAAATTATGAAGATTAAGTATTAATTCCTAATTAATGTAACAAAAATAATTGCCATTAGTTTATCTGTGTGTCACTAAGAAAAACAAATATTGGTAGCTGAATTAAGTGATATCATTTGTTCATGAGATCATGTCATTTAAGAGAAGGGAACAGAGGGGGCGGGAAATATTAAATAGCACGTACTTCTCACTTACCCCTCCGCACATTCCAGTCTGGCCTGCCGTCTTACGGCTCCCCTTTTCCCACGGCTCGACGTGAGTCACCTACAGACACAGAGCATTATTTAGCTGTACACTCACACTACGAAGCATCCAAATGCAAGATATGTTTAAATGGCAATTGATTGATGCGGAAGGAGATCCAATGGGAATCTTTATATGATGCCCCATCCAAATGAATAACGCCACCAACGTGATTAGTCCCATCATTCTAAAACCAGACCTAATTTTAGCGGAAATAAATACTGTAACTTGGAGTTCCTCTTCCTTACATTCCGTTATTATAGTTGATTTAGCTTAGTGGCTAGGTAGCTAGATAAGCTAACACTTAATGCCAGTAATAACTGCTTCTTGAAATGTATTATCCCCACATTTAGCTTTTTTTTTTAATCTTAAAGCTATAGTTTTAAAACCGCTCTTAAATTTCCAACATTTATCGGAGGACAGCTGCATCTCGGGACCAAAGTGTCACTAGCTTGATAGCTTAATGGTTATCTAACCAGAATGCGGTTTAGCACATGCTAACATTACCTTGAAGTAGATTTCATCCACGACTTCATGATAGGTCTTTAGTTCGTAGAGTTGAACTTTGAAATACGGCGAAGACAGCACATTTGTAAGAATCATTGGATTGAGGTTCATAGTCTTTTCGTTACCCCACAGGGGCAAAACATTTCCATGTTTTCCTGGTGCAGGCTTGCTAACGGCCTGTGTTAGCTGGTTCCCGCTGTTAGCCATTTTAACCGAAACCTACAACGCCAAACCTAGTTTGCAGTTAGCGTTAATTCGCTTACAAATCCATTAAAATTGAATAATGAAAAACAATTGTCAACAATTACGTGAGCTCAGTTTTTGCTGGTTTGTAGTTAACTTGATAACTTCCCGCCGTCGTTGTAACTAATGTGCTGCTGCTGCGAGGTGGAAGCGTAACTGTGACGTTACTGCTGCAGTGTGCGTGATGCGGTCAACACGGTGTCGTTGTCTCAATTACAAAATAAAAGCATTTGACATTAAATACTAAGGAAGGGATTTTAATTGTATTTGATGCTTGTGAAAATAAGGACAAAACATAAGAGCAGATCATTTGGAATTTTTATACATTTATATTACGGTGTGACTCGATATTTCTATCTATTAATCAGCTTCCCTTTTCTACTTAGCATTTAATCATGCACTGGCTATCCCGTGTATCAAACACATAAGATTTAGTTAATTTACATTTTTAACTCGAATTGTGCAATTTAAGTGGCTTCACCTCAAGAAGTTTCTGATCTTTCATTTTGAACATGTACGAAGTTTGTATGTTCACTGATTTCCTGCCAGTCACAAAAACTTACATACATGATTTGGTAGCTATAAATTGCTCAGAGGGTCTTACTCAGTGTTATGTCTTCACAAATACTAGAAAATTGAACAAGATTTGCACATTTTTAAGTACTTTTATTTGGAATTAAAACAATATCAACATTTTTTGATCTAAAAACATCTAGATGACTTATAACATCATGGTATTTAAACAGCTGACTTTCAATACATACTGCACATAGTTTACATAGATACATTGATTGACATGTTTACAAATCACTGGTAAAAATCCCTTACTTTTGAAAGACAACATTCACATACACAGTCATACATCGAATAAAATATCAAACCAAAGTTTGTGGCATCTTACAGGCAATCATTCTCTTTCACAAACTGGCGAAGATGTGTTTATCTGTAATGGGAAAGCAATTGATAGACAATGGTGTTATACCCGCTGTGTATTCCACAGTTTCCATGTTCTATTAGTTTACATATCATAGGATTCAAGACACTGTCAAGCCTTTCACCAATTCGGTGCATTATGGACCTAGACAAATAATAACCAACATAAAAACATGTTGAAGATTTAATAATAATAATAATAATACATCTAATTTATAATGCACTTTAAATTTGGATCAAATCTCAGTGCTACAAAGCAAAAGCAGATAAAAGCATCAATAAAAAATAAAATTAGAACTATATAAAAACCTGACCAAAAAGCAGCAATGTTAATTAAAGTTATAGGTTTCTGCTAAAAAGGAAAGTTTTAAGTGTTTTTTTTAATGTGTCAGTCGTCTGTGGAGCCCTCAGATGGTCAGGGAGGGCATTCCATAGACGAGGGGCAGCAGAACAGAAGGCCCGATCACCCATGGCGCTGAGCTTAGTCCGGGGAAGGAGGAGGCGGTATGAGTGGGTAGAACGGAGGGATCGTGTTGAGGTCAGTGGGGTGAGTAGTTCTTTTAGGTAGTGGGGTGAGTAGTTCTTTTAGGTAGTGGGGTGCGTTGCCATGGATGCACTGATGAGTGAGGAGAGATATCTTATAATCAATCCTGGTGGAGATGGGAAGCCAATGAAGGGAATGAAGAACAGGGGTGACGTGTTCGTGTTTACGAACTCTCATCAGGATCCTTGCAGCAATGTTTTGAACATACTGTAGTCTTTGAACACTTTTATCAGGGATCCCGATGAGAAGTGCGTTACAGTAATCCAGTCTGGAGGAGTCAAACGTGTGAACCTGCTTTTCAGCATAACTCAAGGTGAGTGAAGAACGGAGTTTGGAAACATTTCTGATATCTCATATTTACTTAAATATGTTTTTAAATAACAGGGACACACCATATTAGCTGTATAGCTATCATAGCTAATGTCGAGAGGATGAGTGAACATTTTCAAAACTGTGGAATGCTACCACTCACTCTAAAGTTTCGTAGAGAACTAGTGGTCCAAATGTCAGTACCAGTTTGCATGTCAGTCTTTAGCACTGTTAGATGGTTGTATATCTGAGTCTTCTGTTGTTGCACAGCTTGATCGTCCATGAAAAGTATAATTTCGTTCATCTTTATACTGTGTATGTGGTTGAATGACAATAAAATTGAGTTGAGTTGAGTTGATCTCAAGCAACAAAAAGCTCCAAGATAGTAGCTGTAACCTCCACTTCTTCACCACTAGGGGTTCTACAGACATTGAAGATGATGCAGAGGGACTGCATATAATAAATTTGACATCCTGGAGTCAAACAGGAGCAAATCATGATGGCACCGCCACTACTCAACTGTGTCCTCACAACAGTGTAATACGGCACCTCTGATGACACGTACAGGCTTCACAGAGTCTAATGCTTGATCACCACCTGCTCAAAGGGTCCAGCTGCGACCCTGAAACAGAATGACACAATGTTTACGTGACAGGAAATAATCTAGTAGTGGTGCATTTTTTTTTTGTTTGTTAAGAAATAATAATTTGCTGTTTAAGTGTGTCAACACAGAATAATAAACATTCTAAACCAGCAATATGAGGAAAGAAAGTTTCTGCAATGAGATTCCATAGTCTGTATTTTTTTGTATTTATAGTAAATGCCTTATGTGTAGCACCCACAACATGCAGTTATGTATCACACCAACCTCGTGTGCTGGCTTCCCAAGGCCGTACTCCCACCAGGACCAACAAACAAGCTCAGTCCCTCCTCTGCAGCAATAGACAAAAATACACATACATTAGAAAAAATGACATCGCTATCTCCATCAGTTCATGCCAGTGTTTGGAGGGAGTTCAAACGAAGATATTAGACACTTTAAAAGACCACTAAAAGATGCACTGACACACTTAAGATATTTGGTTGTTTGGTGTTTGGTTAAGGATAGGGACTAATAACATTTCATCTGTAATGTATGCTTCATTACCAATGTGGATACTGCTCTGGTGATATTCATAGAAATTTTACATAACCTAAACACTGTAATCTTTAATCAAATAAACATTTATTTATTTGGTAAGCATGTACTGTCAATATTGAACTCCAATATTTGATTCACCATTATACATGTCTGGTCATCATTTAGAATTTGAAGAAAGTATATTAGGATGTTTTGTTTTGGCATCATAACACCTCAAAGTAATTTGATCCCAGCAGCAGCACATAAGCAGCTTGCCAAGAAAGGTTTCATAAGTTCACTAAATCACACAATAGGTGTACACACCCTCAGCACTGGAGTCCAAAAAACCATTGCTGAAATCCTGAGTCTGCAAGATTTTCTCTATTATGTCATCAGCATCCACCCTTGTAGCATCAACTCTCTTCAGCTGATTCTCCATAGAGTTCTGTTTCACAGGATGTCTAGAACAGAAATAGTATAAAATACTGTTTGACACAAACATGTATCAAAATAAAATTAAAAAAATTATTTTAAAAAGTGGCAGACAGGTTTGCATGTAACAAGATAATTATACATAAATGTTAAAAACAGCACAAAAATATGTTTGTATGAAAGGTGAAGAAGAAAATAAAAACAAAATATATTTTGTCAAAATCTTGTCATTTGTTATTTACAGTCATTTCATAGTGCAGATCATAGCCTGCAAAAGTAGGAAAAACAATAGGAATTATAAAGTCTAATGATTTTGTATGATGTTATCTACATTATACATCGGACAAATGTATTGACAAAATAATTTAAACATTGAGATTACGACATTAAAGTCATAATATTAAGAGAAAAAAGTGGTAAAGTGGAAAAAAGTGGTAATCTTCCAAGAAAAAGTTCAAATTTTCTGAGAATAAAGTCAGAATTTCAAGAGAATAAAGTCAGAATTATAGGCAACTCTTTGGAGGGGAAGTGAGGAGCGTGGAGCATCTTGTCAAGCTATATTTTAATGATAATTTAGGTTTTTACAATCAATAAATACTGATTGTGAGCTTTGGCACATCAACACAACATAATCATAAGTATCAGAACTTTTAAAATGCTGTGTAAGGAACTGGGTTTGGTCCAAAAGAAGAACGGGACAGACTTGGAGGTAATATAGTCTATTGTGGAGCAGGAGACGGCTGCAATGACGAAATTAGCCGTCACATAATGTAGATCAAAGCTAATTCCATAAACCATACTTCATAAGCACATTGACGTTCATCAAAGGATGCACATTTGTTAGTGAGGCACAGCACAACACTAAGGACAGCAGTTGATGAAAGCCGATCCGGCAAAACTGCCCTTTCGCTAGTCCTCATTTTATGACATTTTTCTCGTAAAATTAAATTTTATTCCTGTGGTTTTAGAATATTTTTTATTTTTCAACGTGGCCCTAATACTTTGTAATATTACATGTGTAATGTTCATTACCGTGGACATTTAGTAGGGGTAGTGGGGTGTTCAGGTGGCTGGTGACAGGTTGCTGAGATGTTGAGAGTTAACCTGTTCTCCTTCTCTCCTTTTTCGCTTTGCTGATCACTGGGTTCCAAGATGCTGCCGATGCCCGTGGAGGCAGAACTTTCTGATCCACTCCGCCGATGGCTGAGATGTGTTAGACTAGAATGAGTCGAGCTATAACCTACGGGATAGAAGAGAGAGAAAATAGTAAGGATATGCTTTTGACTCTTTTGGCTGGTGTACTAGTTATCTTCAAAGGAAATGGATATGCATCTCTGGTACCTGAAATTTTTGAATGCTGGCTTGCATAGCTGGGTGTTCTAGAGTGACCATATGCTACCAGCTCCTCAGGGACTGATATTGACTTTCCTGCAGTCCCTAAATGAAAACATAAACACACACAAGAAGAAAATCTTCCATATACACACATCTGAATTTATTCAAAGCAAGAATTAATCCATAAGACAAGCTTTTTGATGATGCTGATGATTCATGCTGAGTAATAGTGAATTATTTTTGTCAAAAAAATTCAAGTAAACCGTTAGAGCCTTTATAGATTGTATGTGCATACCAGTGAGTGAATGTGAGATGTACAGGTCCCCTCCTTTTCTGTCCTCAAGGAGACGTTCTGCTTCAACCTGTGAGATTCCCAGAGTCATGGCTGTAGATGGGGGCCTAAACGGAACACAAGACTTAGTGATGGCACTGAGCATTATAAGAGTTGATAACCTTACCTAAACAAATTAGAAATTAGAATAGAATAGAATAACAGAGACTAGACGCCTTTATTTGTTTGGCCCATCCCTGATGAACAGTGGGAAGCCATCTGCAGCGCCTTAGGAGCAAATTTTTGTTCAGGATTTTATTTAAGGACGCTACGACATGTAGACCGTATGGGGCTGGAATCAAACCGCCAAACTTCGGGTGTGGTATAACTCTTGGTCAGATGGGAAAATCCAACTTCAGGGTAGGGGGGACATACCAAATAGGGAAAAAAACATTTTCACCACTTTTTCCGTAATTTCAAATTGATAATGACATGAAAAAATCTATAAATTTCTCCTTTCAAAGACTTTTCCAAGTTTCTCGCAAAAAAAGTATATTTTACCAGATTACATTTGACGTTTATATTCTACTTTTTCCTAAGCTGAATAGACATTGAATGCATCATTTCAGGGCCATGTGCTGCTGACGACCACGTTAGAGAGCTCTCCTGCTGAATTCAGAAGTAAACATTTGTTTGATATGATTTGTTGTTCACACTTTATCATTATCAGAGTTACTAGTAAGTTTTTAGGAATAAAATAAGAGGGTCTGAAAAGTTGCGTGACAAAGCGTGAGCTCACACACACTTACCTGAGACTTTATGTCTCTGTCTGTCCCTGACTGGCTGGGCTCTGTGATGGCTATTCATAACAATGCCAATAGCGTCCCTCAAGCACTTCATTCCTTTATAATGAAGATTTTATCAAATTGCCTGGATATTACTTACTTGGTGGGCACTAAAAAAAAATCGACATGTTCGGATTCGAACTCCGTACTTTTCTGCTATGAGACAAAAGAGTTACCTACATAAGAGATTCAAAGTGATTCGGTGACCCTTCGAACATGTGCTCCCCTCCCCCCAGGATTTTTACAACCCTGCTCTTGATAGCAGGATATCAAGAGGACAAAGTAGGTCATGTTTCTCGGGTGTAGTTGAGTAACTTTTCTATAAATTACAAATAATTTTGACCTAATCTCAAAATATTGCTTATTTATTGTCAAAATTCACATATTCCTCTACTTCACAGCCAAAAAGGTGATGAGATCAACAACAACAGCAGACTGTCATTACGATCAAGAATCCTACAGGTTGAAATATAATTGTTTGACAAGGAAATCTAGCAGTTAAAATGTTAATTTTACTGATAAAGCCATCAAACAAATATTTACAGAGCAGATATTTGAACAAACACGCCAGCAAGAGAACATTGAAAAGCCCCACCAACAGTCCCTATTTTTGTCTTTTGAAACTGAGAGATAGTAAGTTTCTAACTTTCTTTAATTTTCTTGAAAAATTTGTCTACAAACACAATGTAAAAAAAGGTTGTGAGTAATATTTCTTGTTGCACTGATACAAATCAACCACAGACATAATTGAGTAACACTGCGTGGGATGAATGACGAGGTCAGACCCAAGTTAATACTTCCTACATCTCCAAGGCAACAGTGAGTTTGCTATTACACCAAAAGGACGTAGGGAGAGTTTAAAAAAACGAGGACAGACTTGGTGTAGGCTTAAGAAAGCTGACTTTTTTTCACATGGTGCAGGTTTTGGAAGAAATTGATGTTATATCATGTCATTCATGAAAAACCGCTCTACATGCAGCTCACGACCAAAGAGAATACTCAAACACTCGGCTGAGCTTATCATATATTATCTGGGATTCAAGATTCGTGTTGAGTGGATTCATTTCTGCATAAGGTGTTATTAGTTCCAAGAGAGGACTAAGATAACATAACAGCTAGGAAATAAAACTTTAAACTAAAACTGTGGGTACAGTTTATCAGTCAAAACAGTGTGGTGTAAGCTTGGCGTCAAACTGGAAGTGATGTGAAATAATGAGCTCTGTGGTAACAGACTTTCACTGAATTACAATATTTTGTTGTGGAGTCGTCACAGAGATGCCAACACTTCCTAGGTGAATATTTTCCAAATGAGTTGCTAGTCAAATTGTAAGGATGAATAATAAAAATGAACAGCCGAATGAGCGCTTACGTTTTGAAACAGGGGTCTCCAGACATCAGTTGCGTGCTGATGACAACCTGTGAAAGGAAAAATAGAAGTATGAATCTGAAGCAGACAAACAACTGTACGTCTGAGGCAGAAGAAGGCTTAGCGGGGTTTCACTAGGGTTAACACCAACATTTAAAAAAATGTAAAAACCAATGCAGATCTGTGCTCCAAAAAGAACCGGCTTTTCTAAAATTCATTCCAATGATTGAGGCGGCTTATAGATCACAGGCTCAGACTTGTGTGTCAAGAAATTCAACTTCTCAATTCAAGACATAAAGCAATGTGCGTTTCACCTCTGTGCATGAATTCATTAGCTGATGGCTTGCTTTAGAATAACAATAGCTCCTATTGGACTGCAGTAAAACATTGTCAGTGTGGCAGAAGTTCCCAAATGCTTTCCCAACAGCATTTGAAGGAGGTATTTGGAGCCACGTGATGAAACAGGACCATACCTTTAGAATGGAGTTGTCCTGTCTGGTGTTCTTAGTGTCGTATCCCTCCAGGAGACAGCGCCTTGTAGTGTTCCCAGATCCAGCAAACTCAGACAGGTTCAAGTCAGCAAAGCCCAGCTGCACGGGAATATAAGAGATCAACAGTTAAAACCACCTAACAGTTAGTTTAAATTGTTAATATCAGATTTTTCCAAAATCAAACTGAATTCTACAGTGACGATGCAGTTTTCTTTGATTAAGTGTCGGCCTTATTAATCTATTTGTATATAAAAACTCCCATTTTAATAAAGTGGCTTTATGAAAAATACTGTACAATTAACTATAATCAAATTAATCCAATCCAGCTCAGGGTTTTTACATATATAACAGATATATAGGATCATCACTCCTCGAGAAATCAGATAACCAAATTATTTGACTAGAAGTTATTGGTTAACATAGAATTGGTTTTGATTTACAGATTTATCAATCAGTAACCCAAGCCGGAAACTAGAAAACAAACCTTTTCTTAAGAAATCAACTCGCGTCACCTGAAAGTCCCCGAAGGGTACTTAGAGGCCGACTGTTATCGCACACACTTTATGATAAGATTACTCTAATGAATATAAGGTACTTAAGCTGCTGTGTTTATGATAAATGGCCGTCTGCAGACTCTAAAACAGGACCTTCACCTTTGCAAAAGATTTTCCACCTTTCAATTCCTGAAATGACAAATTCACAAAATTAGTGACATCAAATTTACCTATTTTATAACAATCTCACACAACATTTTCAATGTAATATTTGTGACTCATTATTATAATAACTGGACAAATCATTTGCGATTACACATTAACCGCACTTTTTTATGTCCACAAATCTTTAATTAGCAAATTCGAGTCTCACTCCCCAGGCCGGAGCCAATGATATAAAAATGTGATTTCACTAGTGTCAACAAAAAATAACTTTATGCCTGACCTTGCGCACTGATACCCGGCACACACAGGGGTCTAGTACACCTGTCCCAGCATTGGCACTCATCTTACACCTGAAAGAGAATCTCTTCTTCCAGCGAACGCAGTTTTCTTGCACCGGCTCCCTGGGAGAGAAGCATATTTTCACAGAGACATGCTTAATACTTAAAGAACGGATGTTTATCAAAAATCTTTCAGATTGAATGCACAGATTACTCCAAGTGTAAGACTAAGTGTGAGGTACATGCATCTCAGACCATCAAGATTACTGACAGATAAAGTTTTGAATGTTTCTTTTGAATTTTAAACAGAATATAAGTATGAAGTAAATAACATTTTGTATTTAGTCCGTGAAATGAGCTTATGATCGTCTCTTTGTGTTTGAGTTAACTCCTACAAAATTCTATTAGATTCACTGATAAATTTTGTACTTGTACCACGTAAACATTTATCAAATCAACGTGTCTCCAATCCTATATCTGATATAAGGGAAAGTAAGTATTTTTTTCTGTGCATGGGTGTTGACTGAACAGTGATGGCATGGTTGATGTACCTGGCTTATTGTCTGAGGTAGTAAGCTATTTTGTGCAAATTTGTGATTTGGAGCTATATTCCTAATCTGACTTGACAGGGAAAGGGTATAAACAGAATGAGTTGTGTTGAGTTGTTATGATAATTAAAATATTAAGGGTGGTTGTATGTCCCACAGATCATCAATATTCCTTGAATTTTTGAAAGGGAGATCAAATGTGTGTTTGGAGCAGGAATACAGTGTTTACAAAGCCGTCTCTAGGGTGACTCAGTTAACATAGTTGAGTAATGAGGGTTAGTAGTTCACTTGAGCTATGTCTCTCCCAGAGTGACTCATTTAAAAGCTATAAGCAGTTATAATCATAGGCCTGAAGTTGTCATGGAAGAAAGTTCAGAACAATAAATTAAGGAGAGGCAAAATTAACCATCATAACAATTATTGATTTCTGTAATCCATAAACATTTTATGACAATAATATTAATAATTTTATATTATTACGATTATTTATATCCCAACTGTTTACAGTCCTTGTTGCCTAGCAACTAGTTTGACAACGTGCGTGTATAGGTAAACGAGGAGATACTATTATATTCTATTTTAATCTATGAAAATACGAATGTTATATGTGTCACAGACTATAGAACAGGTTCAATCGGTGGTACCGTCTACCTGCACACGTCTGGCTGGATAAATCAATATATAACTCCTACCTAGCCTTACAAGGTGCTAACTTACGTTAATCAGCATGATAAATATTGTATTTACATTAAAGTCAACTAAACCTTAACCATATTCTCGTTAAATGTCGATAGAAAGAGGCAAAGGCAAGACGATGAAAAAGCTCAACGATGGTCCAAACTCAACAAAAACAGCACTTTTTCAAAGCTTTAGTTTCGTTTTAACAAGTTCGAACAACCAGTAAACCGGTGCTATAAATAGCAAAACTTCTTACCGGGACGACTCCTCCACGAAGCCTCCATCCAGGAGTCTCACTTTACAGAATAGAACTCCGTTTACGAAGGGAACCGATGACAATTCGTCCAAGTCGAACACCACTTTAAATTTGAACCTCTTTTTCTTCATAAGAATGAACGACATTTTGCTGGGGCCTACACGTGAGAGCCGAAAGTGGATCGTTTACAGACAGCTCAACACTTCCCCTGCTCGCTCAGCTGTCGCTGTGTTGGAGGTGTGTGTCTGCAAACACCATTCAAAGTTCAAATCTCCTCTTTCCAACTCACTGACGAAGAGCAGCGAAGACGTCACGGGCACTCCTTCATCTGATTGGATACTGCAGCTATATAAACTCGAGATGCCACTCTGATGATCGCTACAGTAGTAGGCTCCATCCGGGTCCTAGCTGGGACAAAAAACGACTTTACCTGTTGTCGACAGTAACTACATACATTTACTCATGTACTGTAATCAAATACAAATTGAGGTACTTGTACCATAAGTGATTACTTCCATTTAAGAATAGATATTTATTGTATGCTCTTTGAAGGAAGGAGGTTATGTTTTTTGTTTCTTTGACTGTTTCTTTGTTTCTTAGAGGACAAGATTGTGGAAAAACAGCTGGACGAATTTGCATGATATTTTACCATGTGGTTGGTTTTGGTGGATCCTAGAGTTCATTTAATTCTGGTGATGTTATGGTTTCACAGCATGTATAATTAAATAAAATGAAATGATCAGCTGTTTTTGAGTGTTACAATGTGGATATAGCTGCCTTCCTTCTTTTGATTCAATTGATGTTCCTCCAGAGGTAGAGCCTAGGACTCAATGGGTTGAACAGAGACGCTCAAGTTCAAGGCACAGGAGACGAGCGAGTATTTCAGAAATAAGAACAGTCTCAAGAGCGTGGAAGAGATACCAGGACTCGGTCCATTAGCTAGACAGGGCCGTAGTAGGGCAACAACCCAGCAGCAGGACTGGTATCTGCTCGTCGATATGAGAAAGAGGAGGAGCACTGCTAGATCTCCACAAGAGGACCTCCAGTTGACAATTGGTGTGATGCTTCTGACCAAACTGTCAGAAATAGAATCTACGAGGGCCCAACATCCATCTCCAACTTTTTACACCATGTACCACCTTAGAATAAATCCGGCTCTCCAAGTACCACCATTATGACCCATGTAAAAATACATTAGTAGAAGTAGGTAACCCTATTCAGCTAAATGTAAGTCAAACAGTAGTAAAATATATTCCCATTAACAATATTATCTATTGTTAAGTAGTCAGCCACATCCACACTGTGCAAAGGAGTAGTACCAGAACTGGCACTTAAACTCTTTCACTTGATTATAAGACAAGGGGCAGTCACATACACACATAGAGCACGCGCACAGAGCAGGTCAGAAAATGAACAATAAAAACTGTAAGTCCCTGTCAATGCACATTTCAAATGTAATGTAACCTGAGTCATATCTCCTTACTGTTTTTTGCCCTTTGCTGCTGTGTTCACTGTCTTCCACTGCAGTTTCTTTATTTTTTAATGTAACCTTTATTTAAACAGGAAAACCTCATTAAGATTAAAAATCTCTTTTCCAAGAGTGCCAAGGCAGGTAGCAGCACAGTTAAAGTTACAGAAAGACAGACATTCAGCTGCCATATATATAGAAAAAATGAAATTATCAATCAAGTAAATTTTCCATCAGAATTTGATCACAATCATAAAAAAACCCATAGATCAGACAGAACATTTAACAGATGTGTCTGCCAACAAGTCATCCAAAATTCTCTTAAAGGCATCTTAAGAGACGATGTCTAGAAGATTCAAGTCCTTTTGTAATTCGTTCCAGGCAAAGGGAGCAGCAAACCTAAATGCCTTTTTTCCCAGTTCAGTTCAGAGACAAAACATCCTGAGAACAAAGACGATAGGTTCCAGAGCTCCTATGACTGATGAAGGTCAGAAGGTAGGAAGGAAGAAGAACGAGAATAGCCTTGTAAACCAGATTACGCCAGTGTTTCAGTCTACGAGCAGACAAAGAAGACCATCCAACACACTCATACAACGAACAGTGATGGGTGAGAGTACAACACAGTGTCATCAGCATAAAAATGAAACATAGCATTAGAAACAGTTTCTACAACGCAGCTAACAATATTCTCCTCCTGATCCACAGTTCTCTTCCTAAAAGTTCCCGTTTGAAGCCAAGATTGCATTGTTATTAAACCACACGTAATTTCAGCTTCCTCCTCTTACTGTCTTCTTGTCCTCACAGTTTAGTTTGTAATGGTTTGGCGCGCGCGCCACAACCCTACTACGTAGCAGGCTGATAGACGTCTGGATAAAAAAAACTACCGGAAAGGCTAAAGTTATTTTAAAGCCCATTTCATTTATCTCATGGTTACAATATTTTCATTTCATTCATCATAGTATTTTGATAATATATGTTTTTCAATTAATCTTATTTAAATAAGTCAAAGTAGGCTATTTCAGAGATTCCCCCGCGTAACACTAGAGAGAGCCTGCGTACCATTAGTGGTACGACCATAGTTTGAGAACCACTGCTCTTGTGGTACAGTGCTCACAGCCAAGTACCATGCAGTTTGACTGGCATCAGCCAGAAAACAACAAAATTGGCAGATTCTTTATTGGTACCTGTTCTGTTCACAGATAAGAGCGGGTTCACCCTGAGCTCATGTGACTCGAAATTGTCTGGAGACACTGTGGTGAATGTTAAGATGCCTGAAACATCATCCACCGAACAGCAGTGGGTCAGCGATGGTCTGGAGAGGCAGATCCTTGAAGGGTCACACTGACCTCTATGTGTTAGCCAATGGTTCCCTGACTGCTGTTAGGTTGGAAACCTCCAATGTGGCCGTTCCTGGATGATGACAGTATTAATGTCATTGAATGGACCTCACGTTCCCCGGATCTGATTCCAGCTGAGAACCTATAAGACGTTATGTATTGGTGCATCAGACGCCACCAACACATTGTAACCGTGGTTTCTAACTGGCTTAGAACTTTTCTGTCCTGTAACGTGAGAATCATCGCCCCCGGGTGGAGGGCAGCGGTAGTGCGTCGTAGATGACACAACGCTCCATGTTTCTGTTTGACCCGCTCGCTGCCCTTATCGTCACACATCACACGGAATTAAAATAGCCGACACAGTTGGCCTTTGGAACCATAAAATGACTCCACCCACGGTCAATCCAGGATTTAATTGTCTCTCCCTATTTCATGGTACCGTCGGGTCTGCCTTCTGGTAGAAAAAATCGAGGGGTTTGGAACAGCAACATCGCTCCGCCCTCCCCTGCTGCAGTGCCTCTTCAGACGCTACACCTTAGCATGGAGCAGCCTGCAAAATAAACACTGTTTACATTTTGGAGACCCTTTTTCGCAATTTGAGCAGGGTTTATAAACGGTCTTCAGCATGGATTATTAGTGGGATCCTGGCATCAGCCCACGCTACAATGTTTCGGGCGATTCGGTCGTTTCTGCTCCCAGATGCTCGCTGCTGGGATGCCGACAGTAAGAAGTCATGCCAAGACTTGTTCGAGAGGCTTGACGCCAATAAAGATGGCAAGGTGGATGTGGCTGAACTACGAGCGGGACTCAAGGCGATGGGCATATTCCGCAAAGGTGCTGCACAGGTATGAGTTGAGGGAGAACGGGGGTCCTGAGGAAATTGTAGGGCTTGGTCTTGGGACGACATTATGTGTGTGTGTGTGTGTGTGTGTGTGGTTTATCGGGCTACTACAGCAGCAGGGAAAAGTTAAACATCATGCCCTCTCTCCAGAAAATCATGTCCTCTGGTGATCAAAACATGGACGGGAGTCTGGACTTCAACGAGTTCTCCAAGTACCTGAAAGGCCACGAGAAGAAGCTCCGGCTGACGTTCAAGAGTCTGGACAGGAACAACGATGGTAGGAGTTGACGGAAAAGGGCTGCAGATGCTGCCTCTAGTGTTTAAAGACTTGGCACGCATGCTCAACCATTATGACACATAGCAGCGACTGTTCCCAGAGACATCTCTGCACTGTTAATGCTGCAGCATTTTTTTAATAGAGTTTTTTTTTTTAACTGTTGTGACAGGACGCATTGATGCCTCTGAGATCCAGCAGTCCCTGGCTGAGCTGGGCATTGACATCAGCAGAGATAATGCACTGAAAATCTTACAAAGGTTTGCCTCTATTCACTGCTCACATCAAAATCAGGCACGTTAAAGTCAAGGCTTTTGAAATGTCTAAAGTGGACAACACACTTTTAGAGATCAGAAACACCACATTTACTCAACAGAGGTGTGTCAACAGTTTCTCCAAAAGAGTTTGAATCAATGGGTAAATGATTAGAAAACGAATGATTACCTAAATACTAAGCAAATTCCTTCAGACCTGCTTAATCGTGTGACACTTCCTACAGCTATCTTAAATAGAATACACAAAGTTATGTTTCACTTACTGAAAACAAGTATGTTGTATGTACTAAACACAATTATTTAATCCACAAACCCCTTCCAATTACATGAATGTAATTAAGCTCAATTCATTTAAATGTCAACAATACAACAAAGTTTGTTCAACATAACAAACTTGCGTAATGCAAACAGTATCTATGTTTTACTTTCTGAACAAAATTTTTTTTATCCAGTAAACTCAGTTATTTTGAATTCAAGAAACACAATTATGTAATCCCGAAACCTATGTTTATTACATCAATGTAATGAAACACTCTCGTTTTAATTTTTCAAAAAGGCAACTATTAAGTTTTGCAACTAAATAAAAGTAATCTAATGCATACAAATTCCATGTTTTTTTCCCATACGAATGCGCTTCATGGAGTAAAACTACATTATGGAAGTGTTACATACTATCACCTTTACATTAAGATGGACAAAGTTGCAATAACTCTCAATAATTGAAATGTAACTGTAGTCATCACAGGTTAGTGTTAAGTTTACACAACATTAGTGTGTAGTGCTTAAAGGTAAACATCATTAGTGTATTTGTTTAGCATGATGTTCCTGCCATAGTAAAATTATAGAGGACTTTAAATTTAAGTCAGTATTTGTATTGATTTAATTTGTATTTCAATAACATAATATGGAGTCATGTAGAATGTCTTATTTTTTCCCGTATATTTTATGATAATAAATAAAAATCTTTATTAAATCTTTATTATTATTTAAGATGTGTATAGCTGAGCTGTCTGGTTCATAAGACCCTAACTTAGGGTGACTACTTAACTTTTCCCACTTTCATTTTTGTATGGGTGGAGCTTAATTGCTCCCTGTAGAGTTTGAGTTACAGTAATGACATCAACTTTACTCAATTAACTGAAATCTCTGAAGACCATTTTAATCGGGATTTGATAAACTTGTTAAACTGAAATCTCAACAATCATAATTTTACATTGTCACATTTTTCTATTTTCTGTTACCATGAAAAGTTACTGTCTGGTTTTATATGGGTCATGATTTTTGCTTATTATTATGTAATAAAAAAACAACACATCAATAGCACATAGGCTGAGACATTTTTCTGTGTGTTTTCTTAGTATGGACAATGATGGGACCATGATGGTGGACTGGAATGAGTGGAGAGAACATTTCCTGTTACACCCAGCCCAGAACCTGGAAGAGATAATTCGCTACTGGAAGCACTCCACGGTACGAGACAGCTTCACACAAACAAATACAATCTGTGGACAAACACGGAGAAAAGCCAAGTGTTATCTAGTTCCCTCTGGTAGATATTATGGATTACCTCCACAGTCCCGTTTTGGGCAGCAGCTTTGAAAGACAGGATAATTAGGTCAGCATGGTTTCCCTCTGTTTGCTCTTAAGTTAAAGTGCAAATAAAGATGTCAGTTTCTTGCCTACTTGTTGCTTCTCATGCAAAAGATATTTGCTCCCTCGTGATCCAAACAATACCTCCATTCTATGTTTTACTCTTGTGAGATCTCGCTTCACATTAAAACCACATAGAATTGTACTCTCATACTGGATGAGACAGAAATGTCATATTTTGTCACTATTTTAAAACCGTATTCTACTTTATGATGTTTGCCTTGTGCTACTGAATGATGTCATCTGGTTGCTTTTTTCCCTTAGAGATTCCCTTAGAGCCTCTGGCTGAAAATCTTCTGTATACACAGTTAAAAGGGCCATGTTCTAATGTATTCAGGTCCCTTAAACCTGTTCGGTGTTTTGTGAATGTTCTTCTCCCCACCCCTGAGCACAGCTTATGTATAGTATCACTTTATCCCTGCAAAACTAGACCCTAACAGAAGAAATGTTTGTGACATGTGCATTCCAGGAGAAATAAATTCTCATAGTCAAAACCTTTTTGTTTTAATGCATGTCACATTATTTATTATGGCAAAAAAAATGACATTAAAATAATTTGAATACATTTGTTATTGTTAACTCTAGGTGCTTGACATAGGTGACAGTCTTGCCATTCCAGATGAGTTCACAGAGGAGGAGAAGACCTCAGGCGGCTGGTGGAAGCAGCTTGTAGCAGGTGCCGTGGCAGGTGCCGTCTCTCGCACCGGTACTGCCCCACTGGACAGAATGAAAGTCTTCATGCAGGTGAATTAAATGAACAAAAATACACCTTCTTTCCCTTCAAGGTATAAGAAACGTAAGTGAGTGGCTCCTCATATATTTCTGCTGCAGGTTCATTCTACTAAGACCAACCAGATAAGTCTGGTAAGGGGCTTCAAAAAGATGATCATTGAGGGAGGTGTAACGTCACTGTGGAGGGGGAACGGGATCAATGTTTTAAAGATTGCACCTGAAACTGCAATCAAATTCATGGCGTATGAGCAAGTAAGAGACTGAAAACCATAAAAGGCACCGTTTACAATCATTGGTATTCATCACAGTTTTAGAAGATTACAAATATTCTTATCATTTTTATATTTCTTCTAGTATAAAAAGTTGTTATCATCTGAAGGTCAGAAGATTGAGACTCACAAAAGGTTCATGGCCGGCTCTATGGCGGGGGCCACCGCACAGACGGCCATCTACCCAATGGAGGTAAACATTGTTTATTCATACTGTCTCATTCAGGGGATGTGTTAATATGAAATTACACACAAAGATTATTATTATATTATTATACAGATTATAATATATTTATACTATTGTACTTTCTGTCTTTAAGGTATTGAAAACTAGACTGACCCTGAGGAAAACTGGCCAGTATTCAGGGATATTCGATTGTGCCAAGAAGATTCTGAGGAAGGAGGGTGTAAAGGCTCTCTACAAGGGCTACATTCCAAACCTCGTGGGCATCATTCCTTACGCTGGGATAGATCTGGCTGTTTATGAGGTATGTGGGCTTTGTCATGTGTCTCCGCTCCTCTGATTGAACTTTGTGTAATGAACTAATTTGTTTTCTAAATAAACCATTTCATCTTGTATAGTACGCTTACAGCAAACCAAATGCTGCTGCTGACATTCTCTAGTTTAAATTTTCCAATCCCGTCCCTCCTTTTTACCACTCGGTGGCAGACTCTGAAGAGTGCGTGGTTGTCGTACCACCCTAAGGACTCTGCTAACCCTGGAGTTCTGGTGTTGGTGGGCTGCGGGACCATATCCAGTACATGCGGCCAGCTGGCCAGCTATCCACTCGCACTTGTCCGCACGCGGATGCAGGCTCAAGGTAATATATTATACATATTATCTTATATTTGATGCGGGTAATGACAATCTTTGACACAGTAAATGATATCTTCCGTGAAAGATGTGATGTTTATAAGGTGACAGAGCTGAAAATACACTGGTGTTGCTCTATAAGGGGACTGTAACACCGGAATAGCATCCTTGTTTCAGTTCATTCACACTTAGAGATGATTTAAGTATTGTATATGTATGTATATGATATACATATTATATGGATCAACCATGACATTATAACTGCTGACAGGTGAAGACAGAATAATTATCTCGTCACAGTGGCCCCTCTCCCTGGCAGGGTTCTATCAGGTAGCAAGTTAACATTTTGTTCTCAAAGTTGATGTGTTGGAAACAGATGGAAAAGAATAAGAATCCAAATTATTTTTTAATTGCCAAATTGTGACTGCTGGACAATTGGATCAGATCATACCCAAAACTGCACTCTGTGGGTTTGTTGGGTGGTCCTGGTCTGCTACAATTTTAGCCATTGTAGTACTTACCGAAAGTGGTCTAAGATAGGACAATGGGAAAACTGCCAACTGGGTTAATGGCTTCCAAATATGAAACAAGTTATATATATATATATATATATATATATGTGTGTGTGTGTGTGTGTATATATATGTGTAAATATGTGTATATATATATATATACCGCTATATATGCTAAAATATGTATGATCAGCCATAACATTATGAGCATGTGACAATTATTGTGTAGGTTTATGTCAATAGTACCTTTAGAAATATATTAGAGATAAATGTTGATGTGTTCAGTGCTTATTTTACCTTCTGTATATATGTATGTATATTTAGAGCTGTGAAAGTTGCTCATAATTGTTTTTAGAGTTATAGTAGTCACCACAGCAGGGTAACACAACCTAATTTGCTTAATTTCTTTCTCCAGCGTCTTTCGAAGCAACAGACCAGCCCTCCATGTCTTATCTGATGAAAAACATTTTAGCCAAAGATGGCTTTTTCGGACTCTATCGAGGCATCCTGCCGAACTTCATGAAAGTAATTCCTGCTGTCAGCATCAGCTACGTAGTTTACGAGTACATGAAGACCGGTTTAGGAATCTCCCAATGATGCTGCTAGGGAATGAAAAAGAAACCGACTTGAAATGTGTGAAATCATTCCAAAGAAACAGGCAAGCCACCAAACTTACAGAGCATGACTTGTACCAGCTGACGTAGGATTTCAGTGGATAGAGAACTGTATGCCTGCCACTTTGGGATGTTTGCTACCTGAAAAATTTTATCAGTTGTGATGAGCATGCTTTAACTGTTATTCTCTTTGTCTTAATTTACACATGAAGACATATGTGAAATATAGAAAATATACTTCATGGTTTGTTAATTTTCCCACTAAACTGTGATTAAGCCAATGATAGGTCAATGGAACACACTTCTGTGCTCTTTGGTAATAAATATTTTCTCCAGAGAAAAGTGGAGCTATTCATGTTGTCATAATTAGTCATGAGACTGAAATCAGTGTCACAGCTGGAATAATTTTTGTCTTATATAATTTAATTTCAACACATAAAGTCCTCCACATAATTAACATACTCAACCACATAATGACGTTTTATTCAATGTTTTGCTGCATGTATAACCTCAAAGAGCTGTGGCTGTGGCATAAGACGCCAATCAGTTTTTTTAAAATCCTATTATATTATGTTAAAATAGATTTTAAGAAACTCATGTAGAAGTTAAAATTGTATTTCTACTAGAGACTTGCCGGAGAACGGTTGTTTAGTGGTGTCAGGTTGAGCCAAAAATTCCGTGGTTTCATCTTCGTTAATCTATGAAAATTGATCAAAGTCCTGTCTAAAAGTCCTGTCTAGTGGTTAAAAAACCCACAACACTGTTGTGTTTTCTTTGCAAACTGATATCTGTTATAGTAGTGTGACAGAAGAGAACTAGGGCAACTTAAAAGCTTTCATATGATTCTGATATTAAAGGCAGAGGGAATGTGAAAGATTAAAATGTATCAATACACTCAAATATATTTCTTCATTTTAGGAATGAAGTCAGTTCTAAAAATAATTCACAAGGCTCTTCCATACAAACTAATCCATTTCAATTAGTTTCATTTTCGATTAAATTTTTTGTTCTTAAATTGCAATATCTTACTATTTGAATTATTTTCCTCAATCATATTATATTTGGGTTTTAGTATATTTAATTCTAAATTGTAGGTGATCAAATGATATTCTAGCTAACCCAGTAGGGACTTAACTGTGCAGCAGCAGATGAATTTTAGAAAAATACAGACTAGGTAGAAGACATTAATTCCATATCTCAGGGTAGCAAGTCATGTAATCTTTTCTTGTCTCTTATTCTGAAATCGAAGAATTAGCATTTGCAACCAGTGGGGTTTCAAATTGTTTAATCAGAGTGTCTTTGTCTCACGTGAAATCACTGTCCCGTAGTTCACCATAGGGCACTTCCTACAAATGAATATAGACTAAATTTATCATGGAAAATCATAAATTAAGACCACAAACAAATTCCTCCTGTAGAGTAACACACAGCTCACTTCTCTGGATCCTTCATCAAACCCAAACTGCTGATAAGCTGTCTATAGTCATTTTAGGCTGGTTTTTTTCTGTTGCTCTGAAACAGGGCTCAGTGAGTAATAGGTGAAATGGAAACTGTTCTGATTGATGGTATCACCCAGCAGTTCACTTGCAGTATCTAATTTAGTTTTAGGGAATTCCAGAGTGATGCAACTAGTGACCATTTCCTCAGATTTTTTGCCCTTATCTCATTTTCTAATTCTTGCTGGAATTGCAAAATTGCTACAAAAGTAGAAGTGCAATTCAGTAGTATAAACCATGTACCTTATTGACTATAAGTACGTATAAGCTGTTACCATCTGGCCAACTTTTAAAAACCATTTTTGACAGAGAAACACAAATGCACATTCCTTTCTCCAAAAAAAGATAATTGCTGTTGTTTTTGACTGAGCTTGGTGATAGTAATAATCACAGTGATAGGGCTAATTATGTTGATAATGATACTCTGACAGTATGGTTCAGTTATGTTATTCTTTTAAATATTATATATGCAGTACGTTAGTATTTTGTAGTCCTACTCTTCTCTGGAGACTCCATTACAACGCAGATGAGTCATGTTCCGTTGACGGTGGTATTTACCGGAAATGCTTATGCCGCGGGATCTGATTGACAACTCTCTCATAACACTGTACTTTTTTTCAGTTTTTATTGACTATTGATTATAGTGTACAAATAAAGACTGCTCCAAAAGAAGCTTAAAAGATTTGTGATAATAGGAGCTTAAGCTAACTTATGTATGTATCGGTGTTTACTCTTATCCTATGTTACTGGGCTTTTATGCGTTTTATGCACTTCTAATGTTTTTTTTTAGCACAGACCCTCCATTTGGAATGAAGAAATTTGACCTAGCTGGACTTGAACCTTTAGAGAAAACTGAGTTCAAGTGTGGAAAGTTTCAAACAATGTCTGAGTTTCATATAAGATGAGATGCCAAATGCAAGGAGGAAAGCTGGAACAGCCTCTTTTCTTCATAAATTGAACACTTCACGCCCAAATATGTCCTTCAGACATGTCTTATAGTAAAAGATGGGAAAGAATAAAGATAAGAATCTCGAACATGCACATAAGATCACTAGAAGTAATTTGTTGGAAGATTTCATAGATTAAGAATATATTTACAAATGTAAGTTAGCCTATTTTAAAGCTTTAAAGACATTTTTACCTCTTTTAGATGTAATTGTACTGTCAGAACTCAAATAAAATAATTGATAGCTGTAAGAAAAGTTGACATGATGTTACACAGGCTTTACAGTAGATGGCAGTATGCACTGTATGCTGTTTATGACGCGCCAGTGTATTGAGAAAAGAAGAAGACCCCTCCCCCCCCCTCCCTCGGGAATACAACAGTCAATCTAAGGACTACCCTCTGTTAATTTTGTCCTAACAGGTCACTGTAGTCGGGGCACCGTCACACTGCTGTTGTCGGAAAAGGTGAACATTCGGTTGAAAACAAACACAAACTAACATCAGTTGTGTTTCTCGAACTTTTGTCAGCTCTATCTTTGCCTTATTGTGATACTTTCGTTGTTTTGACAAAGCCACTGGTGCCAGACACCGATGCTATTTTTCAGAAAGTGACAGCTAGCAGCTAGGAAGCAAGGAGCAGCTAAAAATATTCTGCTATGATGTGAGGTGTGCGCAGTTGACAGCCTGGAAACTTCGGTAGCCAGCAATTTAAGTGCCATAATCCCTGCCTTCAATCAATGGCATAATACTATCACCCATAGTGTTGGATTTTGGGGTCCAAACCTTTTCTGTTAAATGAAGCATTGTGTCGTGTCTGACAGGATGATAGTATTAGCGTTAAGCGGGTGTCTGAGTCTGATCTGCTGTTAGCTGGAAGACGACATCGCGTCTGTTACCTGCTTCTGTCTGAGGCTCTGTTCATCCCTAATCTCTCCCTGAAAGCTGTTTAGCTTCATGGGAGAACCAAAAGTGGTTCAACCAAGGTTAAATTAATTTATCTGGAAAACAATTGTCATTAGTCAGTTATCAGACCTCTGATGGCTGCTTTCATACCATCAGTGTTATGAAAGCTTCCAATGAGCTCCTTTTATAACTGGAACTCATTCTCCCTATTCTCCCTGCCACTAGTAGCCTTGTCACATTACTGTACTTTGTTCTATAAATATGAGCTGCGCAAACCCTTGTTGTTGCACTACAGCTCACCACCAGAAAACCCTAAAATACCCCTAATTGTTATGCGACCCCCCCCCCCCCCCCTTTTTGTCAACTCATCCTGTAATTAACATATTAATTTTAATAATATTAATTTGTTATTGTCTTGTTGACAATAACAAATTAAATTTCAGCAATTAGGTTTATTTGCACTGGAATGTTGTTTATGCTACCCTTTAACCTGCCGGAATATTGTGTTCTCTAGAATACTGAGAAAGTGCGTCCTCTTCGTTGATCTACCACGTTTATGTGAAAGCCTCTCCCACCAGCCCCTGCACTTCCTCTCCAGTAATTGCTGCAATATACAATAACCTTCATGTAGCATTCACAACCATTTTTATACTCCCAAATCTCCTCTCTGTCTTAGCAGCAAAGTTACTTTCATTGAAAAGAAATGTACAGAGCTTTACCTTCTTCCTGCAAATACAGTAATCATCAGGCTTCCTACCAGACTGGTTCTCTCCGCCCTGACTCTGATCCTGATGTCTTCCTTCTCGTTTTTTATAATTTTGTACAATCAGCTACCGGCTTTGTAATCTCTGCTGCTTGATCATAATAATTAATAATAATAATAATCATAATTTTTGACATGTTTGTTAGACAGTGAAGCATTATGGGTAACACAAGTGATAGGGTGACTGGAGACCGCCATGGAACCAAGGCTCAGCGCTTGGACAGCAGCAGCAGTCCAAAAGAACACGAAGCCAGCAGCAAAATGGTGGACAGCACGGATGACCCCAACATCTTCAACACCCATGGACCAGAGTCCAAGGTGCAGCTGCCAAACATAAATCCAGATTATCATACAGAATCCGCTTTATTCTAATGTAATAGGTTTCAGATTTATCTGCCATTTGTGATCTGGAAATTATCCTCCAAAAGAGCAGCTAATAGTTGACATATCAATTAAATGCTTTCAGGCTTTGGGAGAGAAAGAATTCACTCCAGATCTGAACGACCTGGTGAAAACTGGTCGTCAAGCTCGACCCACCGTCATCCGGTGGGCTGGAGGGGGAAAGGAAGTCTACATATCCGGCTCCTTTAATAACTGGAACACAAAGATACCATTAAACAAGAGGTAAACAGATTATGTGCTGTTTTTCTATTCACGCTACAAATTTCAGTGTATTGTCACTCTCACTGTCTCATATTGATCCAAATCAGATTACTGTGTGTGACTGCTGTCAAGTTCTAACTGAGAGGATAGTCCAATGTTGCAAATATGAATTTCTTTTCCTTTTTCCAAAGCCACAACGACTTTGTAGCGATCCTGGACTTGCCAGAAGGAGAGCACCAGTACAAGTTTTTTGTAGATGGACAGTGGGTCCACGATACATCAGAGGTACCTCAGTCATTTTTGTTTCATTTGTTAGTTTCATGTCGATATTGTTTCTGTTAAATATCAAAACACATCACAGCAAGAAACTTTTGGGTTTGATTCTCAGCATTAAGCCTTTTTTTGTGGGGTTTGCTTGTTCCCCTTGTGTCTGTGTGGGTTCCCACAGATGCCCCAGCCTTCTCCCACATTCCCATTACATGCAGCAAAAGAAAATTGGAGACTCTAAATTTGTTTTATGTTTTGACTGTGAGATGAATGGGTGTCCAGGGTGTATCCTACCTCTCCCTTAAGTCAGCTGGGATAGGCTCTAAACCCCCATGTGACCCTGCAGAATATAGGAAGGTACTTTATTCATCCCTTATGGGGAAATTCCAGTATTATGGCAGCAACAAATTTCTTGAGAGAAACAAGTTAAATACCCACATTGTGTAAATCAGGTAAATCATGAGATACAAGAAGCATAAACGGAGTTTAAGGCCTACTCAGCCCCTATCTAGTCTGGTTGTGGTTTAAAAATGACAGTGTTGTCATAATTAGGTACACAGTGAGACTGAATTTAAATACAGAAGGTGTAGATTTATATATATTTATCATTAATACAGGGGCATTTGGTTACCTGTTATGACTGTGACAGTAACATGCTGAGTTTGATGACATGGGTTAAACAGACTGAATGTGTCTTTCTGTGGAACAGTGGAGCACCATTAGTCTGTCACTGAATTATAGCTGCTTACAGTCTATAAAAATGGATGAGATAGTTTGTCCATGATGTCTATATGTTTTGACAGTATCATACTCTCAGCTACAACTTTCAGGGGGACTAGGAGAGCCTCAAAGACACATCCAGCTTTCTTCAACAGTTAACTATCCCTTGGGTATCAGCAGCTCAGCACAGAGTAAAATAGGGCCCTGGCCAACACTTACTGTTAGAAATTGTTCAGGATGGTTGTTGACACATTGAAGTACCTGAGCTTTCTTAGGAAGTAAAGTCGGCTCAGGCCTTTCTTGTAGATGTGTTGAGTTTTGATTATCCACTGCAGTTTATTGTCTCGAAGGTACAGTCCCAAGTATTCATAGGCTGTACCATGTCCACATCCATCCCAAGAATTGAACCGGGTTAAGGACAGGTCTTCTGTCTCTGTCTTATCATTATTTAGTGTTAGGTGATTCCTTCAACACCGATCAACCAAGTCCACAATTGCACTTCAATACTCCCCCTCTCTCATACACCCAACAATCACAGTGTCATCAGAGTACTTTTTTAGATGCCATTAGTTGGTGTTTTTAAATCTGTGGTGGAGAGTGTAAATAAGAATGGAGCAGGGACAGTCACCTGGGATCTCCGATGTTGCTGACCAGCTGGTCTGATACACTCCCTGTACTCTCACATACTGTGTTCGAGCAGTGAGATAGTCAGTGATACGGGTCACCAGGCATCTGTTACCTGCATTGTCTGTAGCGTCAGGCAGGGGTACTCAACTACAAATATTTACAGTATATTTTTATAATATCAATTTATTATAGTTGTTCAAGCCACAAGCCATAATACTGTTATATACAAAGAAAATGTCCTTTTCATTCAAAACAACAAAAATACATACTAAAATAAAATATAATGCCTGTTCCATTTTGAGATAAATTCAAATAAATACTCAAATAAAACAAAACCCTCCATACATTTAGTAAACAAATATATCAAGATATCAGGAATCAAAGTGCAATGAAAAAGTATTTTACATTGTGTCAAACACTGCTGCTTAATGAGAGAAAAGGCATCTTGTGCTTTTTGTTGTAGTGCATTATAAATTAAATGTATTATTATTAGTATTATTCTGTCAGTGACCCAGTAACAGCCTATCAGCGCATCGTTGGCATGGAGATGACAGCCCCTTTACACTTGCCGACCAGAAATGGGAGACTTTTCTCCTCTCCGAATTAAACCTTTCCGAATTGCAATGTCGGTCACCTGTGACTTCGCTTTCCTTGTGATCTTTTCCAACCCGGTGTTTACATGCATCAACCCATCTAATCGGAAACACTTTCATACATGCGCAGATCATAAGGTGTTCATAAGGATAATGCTTCGGTGAGTTTGGTGCTGTGCGCCAACAAGCGCCCAGAAGAAGAATACGACCAAGCGAATACGAAGTGCGCGGAAGTGACTTTTCGCCCATCTAACCGTTATGTCCAGATGGGTGGAGATGGGTTTAGGATAAGCAGTTATAAAAGATACATCACTGCCAACTGCACAAAAAACAAACCTTGACAGTATTGGAATGTTTAAGGAAATATAAAAATTTCAGAAGCCTTTATTTTTAAAATGTAATCATTCCAAATATGAAATTGCTGACCGACGTTAGCTTTGCTTGTCAGAGTAAGTGAATAATAATTATAAAAATGTTCTCTGTGCTTTTCTCATTTGCAGCCCATTGTAACAAGTCAGCTCGGCACCATCAACAACCTGATCCAGGTGAAGAAATCAGACTTTGAGGTGTTTGATGCCCTGCAGGTTGACTCTCTCGAGTGCTCTGACACATCAGGTCTGTGTCCACAGTATTCTTCCCCTTTATACGTTTTATAAGTGCCATGATTTTCATGATGGGGAGAAATAACGTCACAGCAGTCAGTTACATCTAGATGCAGGTGCATAGACCAATGTTTCTCAAAGGGGGTTACGCAAAACTCATCTTCTTCGTATTTCGGCTGTTCCCTTACGGCGTTGCCACAGCGGATCATCCATGGGCCGGTACCCTGCTGACTTACAGTACCAGTGATTGTATTTGTGAACCAGAGCCCCAACTTATCCAGTTTTAAATCTTTTTATGTTCCATGCTGGATGCCCTGCTGACGCAGCCCTCCCAATTTATCTGGTCTTGGAATAGTGGGCAGCCCCTTTGAAGCACACAGGGAGCATTTACGGCCCAGGGTCTTGCTCAAGGACCCTACAACATATAGACTTGCTGGGACTCAAACCGCCTAGCTTCTGATCTTCCAATTGGCCGCTCTACCCACTTAGTTCATCGATTTTCTTCGGCTTTTCTGCAGTCAGGTCGCAGAGGCAGTAGAAAAAATTAATTTACGGATATTCCTTTCTTACTTATTGTGGATTGTAGAAGTGTATTAATTGGAAACAATCATCTAAAAAATAGGGCCCTCAGTGAAATTATTCATATATTATTTATTTATTTTTATTTTGTGACAGATAGAAACAGTACACATGTATTATAGACATCAGTAGTGAAGTCTTGACTGTTGTATGTTCACAGATCTGTCCAGCTCCCCTCCGGGTCCATATGGGCAGGAGCAGTACGTCTTCAGACCGGAGCAGCATTTCAAAGCTCCACCTATACTCCCCCCTCACCTCCTTCAAGTCATACTCAATAAGGACACCAATATATCTGTCAGTGCAGTTGTTATTTGTCTTATTGATTATTGTTTACCGTGTTATCTTTTTGATACATTCAATTTCTTTCTCTCTCTGTCTCTCTGCAGTGTGACCCTGCTCTGCTGCCTGAACCCAATCATGTCATGCTTAACCACCTTTATGCTCTCTCCATAAAGGTAATCTAGGAAACCGCTGAAATGTTTCATATTCTTTTCCAAATGTAACCGGATCTCAGTTTGTGAATGACATGAATGGGATATGACACCTTATTTAACATAATGGGCATTAAATCAGCATGGCTAGAGTAACTAATTCTCAGCTTATTTTCTCAAACATTCTCAAATTGGATGTATTTCAATTTGACATTATCAATTTATACAATCCAACTAATGACTATTGGAATGTACTGTGACCATCAAAGGTCATAACAGCACTATTCTATATTCTTAAATCTATAACATTAAGCTGACTATGCCACTTATTCAGGAATTTCAATTGTGATTTTAAATCAGATATTTTCTATTCTGTGTGTTCTGTCTGTGTCTTGTGTTTGTGTAGGATGGGGTTATGGTGCTGAGTGCGAC
Organism: Lophius americanus; assembly: GCA_037951165.1. Lineage (NCBI taxonomy): Eukaryota > Metazoa > Chordata > Actinopteri > Lophiiformes > Lophiidae > Lophius > Lophius americanus. The sequence continues at coordinate 2,601,471 of JBBDHG010000004.1, forward strand.
TCACCGATACAAGAAGAAATATGTCACCTCTCTGCTCTACAAGCCTATTTAAACCTCAGATTTGTTGCACCACCATAGTGTTAGAGAGCAGCACGTTCCTATTCTGCTGGGTTTTTGTTTTTGTATCATCACCTTCAGCCAAATTTAGCACTGATATGAGTTTACAGGCAAGTTAAAGGTCAGTTGATGTAGCCCAAGTTCAGTTCAAAGTGTTTCCGTCAGAGGAAGATGAGAACCAAAGTGTCTTCTATATGCGACATTTACAGAGACTGACTGACTCACTGTGTGTGTTTGAGTGTTTGCCACACCTTTTTTAATATATGCATGTCCGTGTGTTGAAATAAGATTTTTCTTTGAAAGGATGTCATTTAAATTGCTGTGTCATCATATTCTTTTTTTTTTAAACTAGTTGAATTAAGTTTTGAACAAATTCAATTGACAGTATTCATGACAAGTGCATGCAGAGTGACATAATCTGGCGCAAAGCGGTGTGTGTGTGTAGGAGAGAGCAGCAGACATGAAGTGCAATAAAGGGCTGAATCTTCACGGTGACCTTACAAACATGAGATAATAGTGAGAGTTCTTCAACTTCACTCTTCATTCAGTAGTTTCTGTAACATGAACAAGACTTTTTTTTTTTAACGTTATATTGGACAGCTTATATGTTTCAACAGAACCAGTCCAGATTGGTAATGGCGGTCAGAGGTCGACGTTTAGTTCTTCTGTTGCCTTTACACTTACATAATTTTGCGAGAACTTCGGCATCCAATGAGCCGGAGAGTCGTCATAAGCTTCTAACTATGCAGCAGAAAAATCTTGTACTGTAGATTGTCTGGGCGATAGACTTATTTTTTTAGACATGATGAACTTGCTGTGCTTTACATGTTAATGCACGTGTTTTGAGTTTGGAGTAAATAGGAATGTACTGTATGTGTCTGATACAGCCTGCTGCTTAGCATTTATTTAATATCTAGTTAAATTATTTCAGATCGGCTACACACAATTCAAGGTGTGACGAGAGACTCGTTTCAGGTGGATTTACAGCACTATGATGATTATGAGACTGTAAAGGTTTGCTCACGTGTGCTCTTTTCAGTATTTTTGAGGTATGGTGTCTGCAAGTTATATTGTCACTTGTAAGCTGTGACGTTTAAATGTATAATCCCGTGGTTGATACACTACGGAAATAAAAGCCTGTAGGTTTCAAATGGACCCATTGAAAGTATTTTGTGAATGTGGAGGCGAGCTACGGAATGGCGCCATAAGAGTTTTTACGGCTGGCAGATTTGACAAAGAATAAGGACCCGAAGCGTGGATCTCGTGAGGCGTTTTAAGGCTTCAACCAAATCTTGAATTTTTCAAAAGTTTCTTGAGTGTTTTCAAGTGCTTTGCAAGTCCTTTGGGACGAGTCACTGTACAAGATTTGACCTTTTTTGCAAATAAAGGGTGGACCATTGTCCTAAATCCTGTCTTTGTGGGGTTTTCTTATCCTATCTGGTGATAAAAGCTAATACCCTGTGCATTACATTACTTAATTTGTTTAAAACAAAATTAAAGCGAGAATGATCAATGCAAATCAAATGAATGATTTGATCTGATCTGATGGATGCTGTGGACTATGTGTGAACACATGGGGCTTATAATACATTATGACCGCCTACATTTGCCACACACAGCTGTGTGGCCAGTATCTATATGATGATTATTATCATCATGTAGAGATGATTATTATTTAAAGCTGCCATACTTTACTTCTAAGGTAAGGTATGTCTAATAGTCTCACAGATACCTCCTCCTTGATTCAATGACGGTAAACCAAACAAATGTCTTAAGTCTTTTATTCATTATTTCCAAAAAATCTTTCAATGATAATACTTTAACCAGCACAGCAAACGGTTAACTGTCATCAGAGACAGGACCCATAGGAGTCCTGTATCGGCTTTCTAGTTCATTATGCACAAACTCAGAATAAAGCTGCACCAGTCACGTAGCGCTATATACATCCGCAACCATCAACACATAGTTTCAAGCTACTATTTGATTCCCTTCTTAGTAACAAATAGCAAAAAGGTTTTGTTTACGTTCTACCAAGATGCTCTGGATATCCAATTTCACAATCTCTCCAGTCTGTGGCTTTTTATAAATCCTCGAAAATCTTTAACTTTCAAAAGACACACAATATTAAACTTTTAATATCCAATGAAATATTAGGCATCACAAGTTTTTCTATTTTGTTTTTTTTGGACTGAAGCGCAAACCGAACCAAATAGGATAGATCTCAGGTTGTCAAGTACAACGTAAAGGCCATTTCTAGCCCAGAGCAGATTTAAGCAGCTCTGGTTCTAAATATAAAGGCAAGCAAAGCAAAATAGAAAAGGAGGGTAATGTTGTAATGACTGGTGATTCATATCAGACACCGCCTATGTGACTATTTGATTCCAAGTTACACAAACCTTTCACATAGACTGCTAATAAACTTAATAAACCACACATTGCAGGAAATAATAAACAAACTCATAACATGACAATCTTTAACATCTTTCAAAATAAAAAATCAATCAAATAGAAAAAATAAAACGCTATTGCACAGCTACCCAGAGAATCAACTTTGCAAAAAGCAAATGTTGGATGTTTGTTGCAAACACAAAAACATACACACAAACACACACACACACACACACATGCACACAGTGAATGCTTACACGGAAAGAGTGGGTTATTTACAGCATATAATGGCAAATGTACAGCAAAACACATCTAACTCAATGTGAATTTGAATTGCTATAAGTGATTGAATTACAGAACAAAGAATACACCAGAAGCATGCCAAAGTTTGCATAATTTATAAGAACTTTATCATCTATATCGCCATTGCCATGGGAATGCTGGACGGCCTGAACCTAGAGAAATATCTTGATGGCAATAGCATATGGCCTTGTTGGAAAATCCACTCTGTCGAGTTTGGTCTGAATAATTCAAAATCAACTATTATCCTCTCTGTGGTTGTGGAGGATCTTTGAAAAAAAGACAGCTCGGCCCGATCAGACCTGAGTTTTTTTTCGTAGATTCTCATGGATAAGGCAAATTAAATAGAAAGTAAGAAGTTCAAACTTTGGCACGTATTGGAAATCCCCTGTTCCATAGCTTTGATTTCACTGTTAACAATCTCTGTCATGCATCAACACTCAAGACCAAAATAACAACAACATATGATTGTAACACTGATCGTTTCTGAGTGTGACTAGTAATCCAGTGTCAAACGATGACTTGATAATAGCTTGGGGTTGCATGATCATTTAAGAAACATTATTGCACATGCTCGTATGAGAACTCCTGCAGAGGAGATTGAATACGCGTTTGTTTGGCCTGGTTCAATTGCAGTACTTTAACCTCTTTTTTAAAATCTTCTAACATAGTATTCTAGTGTTTATCCCACTTAGAAATAACAGCCAACCAGCTGAGTGAAGCCTTGTGAATAAAAATGACTTCACCCCTATGCATTTGGCCTAATCAGTATATCAAATTCAGCTGATAGTTGCCAAAAGGCCTCCGTAGGACATTGGAGGATGGGCTTGTGTCAAAATTGAACTGTTCATAAACCTCCTTCAGAAACAGAGATATAGCCCGGACACCACTACTAAGCAGTGATCATCAATCTCCTCTACATTCTCCCACCGTGTGTAATGATATATTGTGGGTGTCCATGTTCTTTGCATTGCACTTGCAGAAAAATACTGTTGATAAAAAGGCCAGGAGAAGTAAACTTGCATTTCTGAGGCAGTAAGGTCTTTGTCTTTGAGTGAGCCGTTTTCAAATACATATATTTGTCTACATGTGTATAGAGATTCTCTCACCAGCCACAATTAAACATGCATGATCATCTACTCTGTCCAAAGGCTGTCCGGCTCCCAAGAGAGGATGCTCTTAGATGCAGATCTGTGCGGTTGTACGGGGGAGAGATACGAGTAACCAGTCAGTCAGTTGAGTTTTTGGTTGATTTGATCCTAATTTCTGCTGGTGGTACAATCATCTTTAAATTTTCTGTACACCTGATCTGAGAGCACCTCAACCAACTCCATCAGTTTGACGCACATCACTGAAACCACCAGAGGCACATTTCAAATACTTTCTTCTGTCAAACACAACAAGGCAAACTCACCCAAAGACAATAGTGCACGTTATGAGAGGGGGAGAGAGAGAGGGAAAATTGATAAAAGGGTGAACAGAGTTTCGGTAAGGCTCCAGGTGCAGATTATTCTGTACACATATTGCCTAGAGTAGGGAAGGACGGAAGCACTTTGGAGGTAAAGGCTTGGTGTTTGGGTGGGACAGGAAAGGCTGGTGTGGAGGGTGCAGGTGGTGGATCTTGGCTGTTTAAGCATAAAGGTCAGAGGTGGTGGCGTTCAGCTGGTTCTTGAAAAGTCTAAAGCAGGCATTTGCTGCTACGCTTCCTCGCAGCTGGGCGTTGACTGGTTGCAGCACCACTGCACTTCAGGAAACTGCGATGAGCAAGCTGCCCCCTGGCCTCGCCTCCTGGGTCCTCACCTGAATTTGGTAAAAAACATGATGTAAGTTAATATCCATAGCTCCTTTCATAGGCTGCTGACAAAAACAAAATGCTGAAATGATGATATTTTGCACTTAGATGAGATTGATGCCTCTCATAATCTAAACTTTAAATGAGAAACTTGAACATGGAGAGGATTAACTGAGCCATCCACCTAACAAGACCTCAAAAGCAATCATTAACACATAATGTCTTATTTGTTTGATCTACATAAAGCTTGAAAACGATAGTGGAGAGAAATTCAGAACATATTGTTATTTATATCTATACTTGAATATGGTAACAACACAGAAAATGAATGTATTATGTAATATTATCATATATCGGGAGAGTACCAAGCTTGCTTATTTCTTGATTTGGTGCAGTAATTCCAAAGTATCTGCTAATCAGTGTTAATGAGTGAATTGCAGGCAGGTAGATTCTGTTACCTTAAGAAAGGTTCGGTCCTTATGTCCCCATGACCATAGCTCCATATTTACCATACAATCATGAAAGTCATATCAATCAATAAAATATTTGGCAGGAAAGATAATTAATGTATTTCACAAAATGTCAGACTTTAAAGACAGTTAACACTTCAGCAACAAGTTTTTTACCGTGTGTGATGTTAGTTGAGGCAAAACACCTGCCTACAGGTAGATGAGAAGCTTAGTGGGTACACACAAAATAAGCAAGATCGGTTACTCCGCGATTTTGTGTTTTATATGTCTAATGGAGCCCCGCCTGTTAGTTGTCATCAAGGAGAGTTTTTAAACCTTGGAGTTTTCTTAGGATTTTCAAACAAGGATGCTATTAGAGTCAAACACATCTTTATCTTTCTATTAGAGTTGGGGGATTTTATTGTTATTGCTGCTATTTGTTTGTGAATGCGTGTGATTCTAAGTAGGATAATTCAATAACCCCTGAACAGATTTTAGTTGATAGGTGGGATAGCACCACTTTAAATCAACCAAACCTGTATGGCATTTTAGTTCAGTGATGGTTGGTGTAACGGTGAGGATTCAGCAAAAATAATGGTGTTTTAGAAACAGTATTAATCTTTACTTAATAAAACTATAGCTAGTTATTTAAACTGTGATTTCAGGTTGAAAGTTTAAGTAGATTACATAACAAACACATGGTGAGCACACACACGCACACACAGACAGACTTGACTTTAACTTCATTGAATCAGTTTATTTGCACTGAATGCCGAAGAGAGACATAATGAAGTCAATCAGGGAATTATGTCTGTATGTTTGTCTGTATGTGTGTGAAGTCAAACACATACATATCATTTTGAAAAGTTTTACAAATTATTTTTTTCTTTCTAACTTCAAAGGTCTTGCCACAGCATCACTCGGCCATGTTGTCCCTCTAATAAGCACTGTAATAAATCCAAAATCTCATAAACACAAAGAAAACTGCAACTAAACTAGGATGGGATTCGCTGTCTGACTGAATGGTAGAGCAGCGATGTCAAAATGGATTGAAAAGACAGATCCACACAGAGGTAAAAGCTGCCCCAGACCACAGAGACACCATCCCATTTATGTTTACGCTTACAGTTTTAAGCAGCGTCAACCAGTACTGAGGTTACTGAAATACAAGGTCTGGGACAACATCTACCTCTTTACAAGTCCACAAGATGTCAGAGGATTACCAGCATAAGGAGAGGAAGAGGAGGAGCTTAGAGCGGAAAGTCTCTGTTCATTCTTCTGGGGGGTTTAATGGAGGAGAGGAGAAGAGCGGAGAGGAGAGTAGAGGAGAGCATAGCAGAGCAGAGTAGTGGAGTGGAGAGGAGGAAAAACAAAAATGAAGGACGGAGAAACAAGTGAGACAGACAAAAGCAATTCTAAATCCTAAAATCAGGACATTATAGGGATGGCAACATGTAATATGGATTCACATAATACTGTGGATCTATGGTTCATCACAAAGCAAATCTACATTATATCCTTGGTAGTGAGGCTTCATCTTAGCAGTGGTTTCCGCTTACCTCTAAATTTGTTCTTGCTTTCTTCAGCACATCACGAGTCCTTGATACTGCAAAAAACAAACAAGACCAAAAGACGTAAAACTCCAAGAGCACACAGATGATAACAAAGTACATACATAAGGACTTTTTTGGGGGGGTGGGGTTCATATTTCTCTGCACGTGAAATATGCAGAGACAGATGCATCATCTAGTTTGTTGTTTAAAGCCCAGCTCTAACTTGGACTGCTCTGCATTTCAAATAAATTGGTGAGAGTCTCTCTCAGTTATTCTACTCTTACCTTATTAGAGCTTCTATGTTACAATCACCCTTTTTTTTATGTTGCCTTCATTGGGGACATAAAAGGGTTACTCTTGTCCGTCCATATGTAAACCATTTTGCTTATCCACATCCCTGCACAAAAAGGGATTTACAGGTATTTCAATGAAATACCAAAAATGTTTGTGAGCATCTCATTTTTCAAATTTAAAGTTGTATGCCGAAAGCAAAGGAAGATGTTCCGGTTTATTGTTACATCAAACTTTTAGCTTCATTACACTGATTTTATATTGTTTTTACACCACCAGCAAAGATCTCTGCTATGGTCTGTTCTGTATATTTTCTGAAGCCAACAGCAGATGAAGTGTAGTTTTTAGGTGTAGGCTTCTTTCCTCTGGGTTTAGTGTTATCAGTGCTTCTTTCATGCAACTTCTTTTTGACTGAACACAGATTAAAGTCATGCTGGACAGGTGACTGGACATGGAGCAGTAACAGTTCATGAGTTCAAGCGCTGCGTAAAGTAATCTTGAAATTAACCTTCATGTGCAAACTGAATCAGTCAGCGGATTAAAATGTTGGTTTTGATCAATTGTCAAATTACTAGGCTGTTATTTAATTCATTTAAAAAACCCAAACCATCTGCCTCTGCCCGGAGATTTGGGCTGTCTGTTCACATTATGCTGCTCTGTGGCATCCAGATAATAATTTTATTTTTATGTTTCACTTCTTCATCTGAGAAGCTGTGATAGGCTCAGTTGTTTCATGACACTGAAACTAGGGATTCTATCATCTGGGTGCATACTTTACAAACTATCACCTTCACACAACTCCTACAATACGGGTGTCCTTGGAGACGCCTACCCACCCTATTGTTTTCCTTTCATGATTGAAATTAACCCCACATTCTCTCCCATCATCTCTCTTTCATGCACAGAGACACTCACGCTGGTTTACGATGAAGTGCTCCATGCTCTCCTTGGTGCGGCTGGTGCTCCTCAGTCTTTGAATTGTCCCCTTCAGAACCTCTTCCTGCTCTGAAATACGCAGTTTTAGGGACAGAATCTCTTCCTGCATGACCTGCTCCTACAAAAACACAAAACAGTAATGGTTGTCAAAACTCTGCGTTATGAATGAAGGAACACACACCACCCAATCATTTTTCTGATGTTGACATTAAAACAAATAATCACAAGCCTTTAGCTTCAAAAAGATCCGCCCAGGTGTAAAATTATGTTTTACAAACCTTCTTAAGGTTCTGGATGGAGAGATCTGTGCTGGGCAGAGCTGCTCTCCAGAACATCTTCAGGAGGGCCATTGCCTCCTCCAGGATCTGCCTCAGAGTCTTGGTGTTGGACAGCAGACTCTTCACACATCCGTTATCCAGGACCTGCAAACAGAGCTCAGTTACATTGATGAGCTCAACAATAATCACCTCCACCCAGGAGGGTCTTCTTTCACTGGTGTTTGTTGATGAGTTTGTCTCTTAGCAAGGTTAAAGAAAAACTATTTTCCTTACTGGATCCAAACCTGGTAGGAGTGTTGGGCATGAAACATGAAAAAAACATTATATTTTGTGATGGGATTGTGATGGTCTAAATTATCCTTTGACTTTTTGGCTCTCACCAGCTCACTGTTCTGTTTCTGGTTGCCCTCCAGCAGCGGTTGGCCAAGGAAGGCCTGAAGAGTTGTTTCCTGGTGCTGAACAAGGCTCCGGCCCTCTAGAACCTGCTGCTGGAGAGCATTGAAGTCATCCACATGACCAATGGCATGGCGGCCATTACGGTTTGCAAATGATCCATCAGGGGCCTCCCCCTCCAGCTCCGAGTGAGGGTCAAGAGGGTCTGCTGTAAATATAAGAGGGAGAAATATAAAACCCTCTGATTGATATTGTTGTTCTTTTTGTATAGTAAGAAGGAATTATGTAGCATTTAGAGGTGTTTGAAGTAACATTCTGTATAGAACACTGCAACTCAAAATCAATGAGAAGATTAAGCTATTGTCATGCAGAGCAGTTCAAGTCACGCCGGTGGTAGTACTGTGGCTGTCGTCCAGGTCTGAGTAGGGAGGACCAGGAGATCCACAGTTAAACAGACCAATGTCTCTGACCGGTGGAGACGGAGCTGGGTCTGTGGAGCACACAGATACACAAACCAGGCTTGGGCACACAGCAAACCACACCAACACACACTAAGCCTCACAAGCATTGTGGGTGGCATTATGTCGGTGTCATATCTCGTGTCTCACCATGCAGCAGCTGTCGCCTGTAGAAGTTTTCTCTCTGAGGGCTGGCAGTGAGGGCAGAGAGGAAAGGAGTCCGAGGAGAGCTGACACCCAGCTTCTGCTCCAGCTGCTTGTGGAGCTCCAATTGTTTGAGGGCACTATTCTCATGGACGCTGTTTTGCAGCTGGGCCCTCAGATTCCTCACCTCCCCTAGCAGCTCCCCCAGCTCCACTGGTAGACCAGGGAGCTCACACAGGTAACCTGAAGCGGAACACATAGTAACTGAAGAGTCTGCCTGGATATGTGCCTGCCTTAGAAATGTTTGGGATAAAAGAAAGGGCTTAATTGTACCCTAACAATGCAACAAATCTTTCTTGAAATCTGAACAATGTTTGTATGCTTTTGGGCTCCACCCAGTGTCAATTTTTATTTAAATGCAGATCTTCAGATTGTCAATAGGTTGAGCTGGAGTAAAGAAATTTAAATGGCAACCCAAGGCTTAACTGATTAATGCACTGACCTTTGTTGGATTTTAAGTTGGAGCACACACGATCATATACTTGTAGTTCACTTTGCAGGGCGCGGACCAGCTCCCTCCCCTCACATAGCTGCTGCTGTAGAAGAGTTGCTTCATGCTGGAGCCTGAAGATACACAAATACACTTCATTACAGTCCAAGTTGCGACATTTATCTCAAGTATCCACACTGCCAGCAAGCACTCTGACCTGTTTTTTTTCTCCTGACTGGCCTGTCGTTCCTGCCTTAAAGTTTGTATCTGCTGTCCCTGCTCCTGACTGTGAGTATGAAGTCGTCGGAGCTCCTCTTTCCACTGCTCAGCTTCCATCTCTGCTTGTTTCAGGCGGGCACGTGCTGTAAACACTGCCTCACGCAACTGCACCACCTCCTCGCATGAATCTGATGGCAGAGGAGAATCAGGGGGTTACCATGAATTTTCCAGAAGCATTTATATTATCAAAGCTTCAGCTGTCTTCCAGTGAAGAACCTGTGCTAGCCTGCAGACGTGACTGCAAACCAAAGTTCTCATCCTTCAAGACTCTGATCTCATTGGACAGCTCTGTGACAGTGTCTAGTCCTTGAATGTAGATATTTGTTGGTGTCCCTGGATAAAAAAAAGAAAAATCATTTTACGTTATTTCTAAGATAGTAAAATATAGTGGTTGTTACATAAGTGTGAGCGTGGTAAAGTACCTCCTTCATGCCCAGTGTCAGCAAGTTTCTCTTCCAGCTGCTGCCGTAGCCTCTCATTGGTCCTAATAGACTCTTCGAGGCGCTGCCGGAGACGCCTCACCTCAAGCAGGTGTTCCTCAATTAAATTCCCCCCTAAATACAAACCGCAGAGCAATAGCTTTGTAGTTGTAATACTTGCAGATAATGGAGAAGGTACTAATTCTCATCATAAGGATATGAGCATGGCTTTAGAGCTCATTATGAAGCTTTACGGACTATTACCTTCATGGCTGCTGCTTTGCTGGTGACCCGGTGATCCAGAATAGCTTCCAATTTGCTGTACCACATTCTCCATGTCCCACATAGCCCCTCCTCTCACCAGACCTGAGTCAGAATTCAGTGAGTGGCTCTCATGAATGCCATCCAGCTGATATTGTTGAAAGGCATGATGGGCATGAAGGTTGTGCTGGTTAATGGCACCAGGTGAGCGAGTGAACAGAGCATTGTCATCGGGGACCGCAAAGCCTGTGACACATGCACGCGCACACACACACACACACGCACGCACGCACACACACACACACACACACACACACACACACACACACACACACACACACACACACACACACACACACACACACACACACACACACACACACACACACACACACACACACACACACACACACACACACACACACACACACAATTTGTTTCAGTGAGAACATATTGTGGAAGTCTTTTTTACACTGTAAATTAATTTCACTCATGGAACGCACACCCCCAGCCCCTCACCCCTGTTTTGCTCATTCATCTTTTTGTACAGTGTATCCAGCTCTGGGCGAACAGCGATCACAGAAAGGGCCCTGGGCCGGGGGTCAGAAGTGACTTCAATACCCCAGACGTCAGGGCCAGAGGGGGCAAAGAGTGGGGAGGAGACAGGCTCACTGAAATGTGCTGGAGGAGAATAACAGGAAGGGAAATGTACAGTATATGAAGGAGAAGGAGGAGGAAAAGAAAATGTCGGTATTTTGCAATTTGTGGCCAGCTGTGAGTCCCATACCTCTGGAGGACCGACTGGTTAAACCCACAGAAGTTGAGGAATGCATGTTGGGACAACTTCTGCAGGACTTGAGGAATCCATGAAGAGGAGGGATGGATGGATGGACTAAAGGAGGGGAAGGCGAAAGGATAGACGAGGTATTTCACAGACAGGAGAAGTGTACATACAATCAAACTCAAACTATACCTTCTTGTTCTGATCCCTGCTCCATCTGGTGAGAATCCTGGTATTCTCGAGCATCTAAGTCGGAGCAAAGGTTCAAGTCTTCATTGCTCCTGTATTCCTCAGACACCAGGGACGTTCTGTCTGAATGGTCGGTGGTCTCAGAAAGAGCCTGGCAGCTGGATGGGGTCTGTGGACACTGCTGGAGCTTTGTATGGAGTGACTCAATGAGTTTATCTTTCTGCTGAAGCTCCTTACTCAGTCTGCATGAAAACACAAGAGAATCAACATTACATTCTAAAATCTAGGAATGATAATAATAATAATAATAATACATTTAATTTATAATGCACTTTACATTTGGATCAAATCTCAAAGTGCTAAAAAGATAATGATAAAAAATGATAAAAGAAGCGTAACCAGAATAGGCTACTAATAAGTGATATTTGACATTGACCATCAGTTTTCCAGAGCAGCGTAACATCCCAATCACATTACATAGAGGACAGAAGGTTTTATATAAATCTATATAATCAGCAGTTAACTGACCAACAAGAGAAAACATAAACAAAAGGAGAAGAGTGAAGACCTGCAGGCATCACTCAAAATTTTTGTCATTAACAAAAACCTATAATGACAACAATATTTGCTCTAGTTGTGTTTTAAAATAAGAAATAAATTAAATGAAAGAATTTAATTTACTAGTACTTAGTATTTTTTGCTTCTGGCAAACAAAAAGTAATACATCTAAATAAGTCTGCTTGTGCTGCGGGAAACAGTGCAGGGCTTTTTTTCCCTCCCATATTCATTTCTCATTTTAACATTTTATGAACACAACAATAAAATGAGGAGTGGGAAGAAGTAGAAGGGAAATTACATCCCTTTGCTTTTAAAACGAAACCATTTCATACATGTTATGAAATTTAAAAACATGTACTTTACGTGTAGAAATCTATCAATAATTCTTTTGATGATTTGAAATGAATCACCTTCTGTAGGTGGACAATCCTGAAACCATTTATAAGTAAGTGAAAATGGAACTGTTTAAGTAAAGACGGATGTGATGTCACTTCATGTATATCTCTTTTAGATGACAAAGCAAGCCCAAGCAAGCCCAAAATGCTGTTTTTCTTGCTTCGTCTCAACATGTACAAAAGACCAAAGAGACTCACTGAGTACGTATATGTTCTTAGAGGAGCCACAGAGGAGCCATTAGGTCAGAGACACTCTCTGGTGCCAAAGAGACAACAAAGAGAAAACAACAACTCAAAAAAATCTAAGCAGTTATAGATCCAAGTGAACATCGATGACAAGTGTCTTTTTATAGATCCAGCAGGAATCAGTAAAGTACTGTCACACATTATCAGTGGTGGGAAACCTGAACATCTATTCAACTAAAGCCATTTAAGAGTAAAGGCTCCATTCTGTGGCCTGTGTGTCGATTACCGGCAACCTGCTGCCCCCTACCTATCATGGTTGGCTGCTGTGAGGAACATGAGACAGTAAACTAATCATTAATATGGGGGAAGTGCTCTGTAAAAAAGAAGCTGTATGGATCTCAGGACTGCAGGTGATATTTTGATGTTGCGGTGGTTTGGAAGAGATTCTTCTGTTCTGATATTGGTGATTGGCAATTCTTCATGACAGACCATCAAACCACCCCCAGGTTGAAATGAATTATTTTGCATTTACATATAATAATACAATGAAATAATACAATAAAAGTGGGATTTCAATGTTTTGTTATTGCATACACATCAGCTCTTGATGCAGGACTTTGAGTAATAGGGTTTTTCTTTCTTTGAAAATCCCTACAGACTTTCCTAAGTCCCATGCAAGATTGTATTTATCTTAGTAGGCTCTTTAATTTCAGTATCTGTTATAAACATTCTATTAAGGTATGCTATTTCATTATTTTTAATGTCTTCTTTACTTTTTTTGTTTGTTTCTGGATAGTGTACTAAGTGATGGACAAAAGTGATACGACTTTAATTTGTATGTAAATATTAATTTATTAAATTATATGTATAATTAAATTGACTTACCGCAGGGCGAGGAACTCATGCCCTGTCTTGTCATCATGGCTCGCTGTACGGTCACCTGTGGGAACAAAAGAGGAAGCAGAAGAGTGTGGAAGAAGGAGGACAGGACGGGATGGTGGCATTATTAACGCTGACGACCCAGGCTTAGAAGGTTCACATGAATGTGAATGTATAAAGAATAGGATTTTTCTTACGCCCGCTGATCTTGGTTATCACTCTTTGTGTAAGAGCAGTGTTCTGTGCCAACTGCTCTCTGAAGCTCTGACCCATGTAGTAATCTATGTCATTGGCACGCAGCAGCTCCTCAAAGGCCTAGAAAGCGTCAAGAATTTTAAAAAATAAGAGAATTTAGCCTGGAAAACCATGTTTTTCAACTGTGGTGGTTTGAATAATTATTTTTTTAGTGATAAAATTACCTTGGTAGTGTCACTAAGGTGCTGGGTGAGGATATTACAAACTCCTCGCCCCTCCTTCATCCTCTGCCTCAGGCTGGACAGCTCACGAGCTTGTGTCTGGATTAGAGAGTTGTACTTGCTATAGAGGCAGGAAGAGCACAATATTTAAGGAGAAGTTAGTCTTCAGAACAGCAAGGACAAAAACTAAATGTAAATAATCATTTTCCTGTGCTCTTATCTGTTTACAGATATAATAAATGAGGGTATACAGGGAAATAGAGTATGTTCATTCACCCAGGCCAGGTGGCACATTTCCCTTCCTCTACTTGGCCTTTGCACTCCAGTCTGGAGTTCTTCAGTTGTTCCTCCAGAGATGCCACTCGTGTCATCAGTTCTTGCAGTTCCCTACATGGTTTGAACCCTGAGTGAACCCCTTGGGTGTCAGACATCCAACCCTCATCCTCTTCCACACCACTTGGGGCCAGTGACGTCTCAAAGGCCCAATTTACCTAGAAGGTGGGCAAAATAAAAGTAAGAAAATATGAAACTAAAATGGATGTTATAAGTCAGCCAGTTATGTAAAGAAAGTAGTCAATCTCACAACACCTTGCGTGGAGTGCGCTCCAAGCTGGAGGCATAGTCGCTGGTATTGGACAGGGAGCGGACACGCAGCTGTAGCCCACGGATAACCTTATGACAGCGGGTCAGCTGTGAGCGGAGATCCTCAACCAGATGCTGGAGAGTGGCCGACTCCCCCTCGCTTTCATAGGTATGACTGTTGCTGCTGGAGTTACCCTGGTACCAGTTACCGTCTGCACCCTTGTAGTCCTGTTGATTGGACAGTGATGTGCACATCTCCAAGTCGTCAAACTCTGAAGGAGGGAGCGATAAAACAGACATATTGAAAAAGATTCCTGGGGAGTTGTGACTGTTTTTTCAGGAGAGGAAAAATAATGACTGTGAATTTTTAGAGAAGTTTATCCTGTCACCTGGGCTGCTGGCGCCCTCTCTCTCTGCTTCGTTCTCACTGCGACCACAAGTCTCATAACCCAGATCCTGAAGATCCACCTGCACCTGCTTACTGGCTTGCTGGACTGATGAATCTGCTGCAGAGACATGAGCAGGACAATTCTCAGATATTAAATGTTAAGTGTTTGATTGAAGCTATGAGCATGCTTGGTTCTTATATGGATCTAATGATATTCCAGCATTCCTTCAAACATGTTAGTCAGAGGGACTCACTGAGCAGATCTCTGTAGTCCTTGAGTTGTTCAGCCTGAGCGTGGACCGTGGCCTCAGAGACCATTAGCCTCTCCTGCAGCTCCCTATTTTCCTGGTGGCTCACAGACAAATCAGACCTCAGACGGGCCATCTGCTCACCAAGACCCCCCTCTATATCCTGCCAGAACTCTCCCACCTCCTGCAACGGCAAAGGGAAAATTGCCAATAATATGCCAAAACATGGGACTAAACACAAACAAAGCACCCAATAGACAGAGACTAAAACTAGAGGCATCCAGTGATCAGAGATCAGATCAGAATGATCACTCTGATCAGTGACAAAGAAGGAGGACATGGAGGCAAAACTGTTCCAACACAACAATAACAAAGCACTTTTGATACATTTCATACACCTTTATGCATCAATAACGTGACAAGTGTCCAATTACATTTGACATCTTTTAAAGTGATATAACCATATTGTGCAAAGACCGGCAAAAGAACAACCCCCCATATTAATTAAAAATCATTATATACATTTTTTCTTCAGTTCAGTACAAAGACTTGTACAGTACAAAGAACCCACTCAAAGTTAAGTATGTCTTAATTCCAGTTTAAAGGTATAAGTTACCGTCTCAGGCTGGTGTGCATAATGATGGGACCTCAGGGGCCTCGTGCACTGCCTCTTCCCTCGGTCCACACTCAGAATAACAGATCGAGGACCTCGCTTCCCCAAGGGCACATGCTGCAGAGATGTCTCCACCTCCTCATCTTCTTCCTCAATATGCTCCTCCACCTCTTCTCCCTCTCGATCCTTGGCCTCCTCTTCTTCTGCCTCTTGCTGTGTCAGACCCTTCAGATTCTCCTTTGAGTTTGTACCCGGCGCCACAGCTCCAACTTGTCTCCGGCTTTCTCTCAGAGTCTGGTTCTCCTGCAGTAACCTCTGCAGCTCACTCCTGGCAGACAGAGTGAAAGACAAAGCCAAAATTAAGTTTGTGCATAAAAGCTGTCTAAGTTCTTAAAACTGCTTATAGAGCTCTGATGGAAACACCATCTGTGTAACTCATCCGATTAATGTTCTAATGCCTTCTTAGACAATTTAAAAATTAGTTTTTTTAGTAGCCGATCTAAATACAGACCTCATTTGACCCACTGAGGTGTATCCATCTAATTCTAGTTGTAAATGTATTTCTTCAAGCTGCTGTTCAAGTGTCTTCTTTGCATCCTCTGGCTGCTTTACATCAACCCTGTGGGGCATCAGCTCCCCCACCAGCTCTCCTTTCACACCCTCAGTTCCATGAGCCTTCAAAGAAGTCAGGGAGAAAGACGCTTGTTCAGGCACTTATTATGTAAGTCATGGGAGTTAGCAAAGGATTGAATAGGTAAATAAATACATCACTTACAGCTTTGGATTTAAGAATGACATGTTAATAAAAGTGTGTTTACCTGAATGGAGGACAGACTTCTGGCTGTCACTTTATCATCATCCTCGTCTATGCTATCTGTGAACTCATCACTGCTGCTGCTTTCGTCGTCTTCCTTCTCCTCCTCATCCTCTGAGCTGAGTTCTGGGAACACAACAACCACATAAGGACAAAATCCACGTTTCACCTCCTTTTGTTTATAACTTAGTCTTCTGTTATTCTAACAATTATATGAATTTTAAGCCTCGCCCCAAGGATGAAGAAGTCTATCATTTTTTCCAGAACTCAGGATATTGAATCATCGCTTTGGAAGTCATGAGACTAAAATGGAAATGTTATGTCACACCTTGCAGTAGCCAGCCAAAATCAGACTTGAGGTAGTTCAACAAAAAGAGTGTGGTAATGTTTGAGCTCAAGAAAAAAGTGAACCTGAATGAGTCTGGCTCATTTATGTTCACTTACAAGAGAACTTGTTCTTTGTTATGTGTTTTAAACCAGTGTATGCACACTAATACACATACACACTCAGGTACACACTCCAGACTGGAAAAAGTGGCTATGTAGGAAGTGACTGTCAGGAAAATGTGTTTTACATAACAGATCTTATATGATACCCACATGCACAACACACTTAACCAGATTGTGGAACTAGTGGTGAATTATGGGTGTTTATCTACAATTAATGAGTTGTTGATACTTATTACTGGATTGTTTCATAAATCAGGGATGTTCAAAGGCAGTCAAATTCTATAAATAGCTTCAGTCTTTAAGATGTCCTTAAGTTTTTATGTTTCAAGTGACATAGCAGGGTGCAGTGGTTGGGATATTAACCTGTTTATAAACTGTGGCACTACATACTGTCACAATCTCATACTGGGAACAAGGAGAGATGTATGTTGTTGGCTTTTTGTTAAATAACCATTGCTATCATGTTTGACACGCTTCCTATATGTGTGTTATCTATATCTACTTAGGTGTTATAACAGGATAGCCATGCAAAAATGAACCATGCCATAATCTCATGCATGAAGAGCACTGACATGAAGACAAAACCCCACTAATCTAGACTTGAAATACCTGAAATGACACGTTATACATTCCAGTAGATGTTTATTTCTACAATCAAACTGAGTTTTCTTACTAAATCTGTTTCCAGTTCTGATATTATTGACCATATCTAAATGTTTAAGGTTTATAATATATGTGTTGTGATGGTTAGATAATTGCATATTTGGACAAACTAGGGGCAAACATGAGGGTTTCTGTAGATAATTATGGGGGAAAAAATGGAAGGTATGGCAATATCTGAGTGAAGGATCTTAGGTTATCAATTATACACAACAAACAGAAGTGCTTTTGAAAAAAAGCAAGCACGTTTATTTTTCTCGCATTTAAAATACAAAAAGGTGTTGACAAGAATTCTCTGAGGCTTGATGAAATAATAAGAACGTCTTTCAAAGAAGCAAATGTGTCATTTATCATTTATATTTGATATCTTCATAAGAATATATTTTACTTATATGGATTATTTCTATCATTCATATCTCATGTGATTGAGTGAGAGCACAGTGCAGACACTATAAATAATGTATTTTCTTGGTACAAGGCTGAACTGAAGTCCAACAAGCAGATACACTTTTCACAATATCTATCATAATAAATTACCATGGTATTATTTTTAATTGAACCGCACACACTTACCAATTTATAGCAACTGAGGTTCTCTTATGTTTCATGCATGTCTGTCCGATTAACATGTTACTAATGTAAAAAAGGTTTTCATTAAAAAGTACGTAGGAAAGCAATCCAAGGTCTAGCTGAAGTGGAGGAAACTTTTGGATACTGGGCATAGTTAAAATCCTGTTCACAAACAGATGATCTAAAACAAATGATGGCCTGTGAGACGCTTTGCTGTTAGGCATGAACTTGAGGCGAAACTTTACTGTGACAGTGAGGCCAGGCGAGAGACTCCGGTGAGAGACAGTACACACAAATGGTAATCAGCAGGCAGTATTTCAAACACAATATACAACATTTTCAAACCACACTCAAATATATAGATATATTGTATATGCATAAATAAGACTCTGGGTTGCACATTGCAGCTTCATACAAAGCAGGTTAGTCCGAATGGCTTCTGCTACTGTGAGTAGTGCTTGTGTAATTTGGACGAAGCTGCCTGAAGACTGACAGACAGATTTTTATTGGTACTTAAGAAGGGACTTTGCTGATAACATTAACTTTTCGACCTAATTTCTAATGTAAACCTGACCATCAGTGGCTACAGACAGCTCCATCTCAAATAAAGAGCTTCATTGTCACTCAACAACGCGGTGTCCGGACAGAAAGATAATCACAGAGCATTAGTGACAGTGCCCCCCTGCGTCCCTGGAGGTTGGACCCTGCCCATCCCCACCTCCGTAGTCTGGCTCCATATTTGCAGCCCTCTCCAGCACCAGAGCCGTGTTTCGGGTCCTGGCCAGGACCCCCTCCAGCTGCATGCGCAGTGCCTGAACTGAATCTAGCTCCATATGGAGGATCTGGATCTTCTCTGATCTGACGGAGGAGAAAAAGTTTTTTACTATAATGAAAGGAAACGTGTGAAACCTGTCACAAAACCTGTGGGAAGCTTCCTTACCTGTCACTCTGGTCATGCATGTGCACAAGATTTTGATATAACGTCTTCTCTGCCCTCAGGCCATCATTCAGCTTGTTGTGCTCTGACACAAGTTGCTCCAGAACACACTGGACCAGAACATTATAAATACACAATTCTTAAGTAAATACACGCAAGGAAACAATGTCTAATCAGTAGAGAATAAAGAAAAATCCTACTTGATGAACAGAGCTGTCCTTAGATTCCATTCGTATTGTCTGCTGATGTGTCAAACGCAGAGCCGAGAGCTCCCCCTACATCACAGGGATATGACTTGTGAGATCAGAAAAAAATGGACATGAATTGGTTCAAGTCTCAGTACACACTGATACCTGAGCCTCTCTTTCTTTCTTCATTACAAGCTGCAGCTCATCCAGGACAGCCTTCATCTCTGTCTCACTCTCTTTTGAGGATGACAGCATCATCTCTCCCTGACCCTCCATCAGTTCCTGATGGAGACGGTACTGTTTACTATTAACATCTGGCATACAGGATTACAGGAACAAGCCACGAAAAATGCCCAACAGATACCTTGATAAAAGCTTCCTTTTCTTTGAGCAGATTCCGCAAATGCTTTGCCTCTCCGCTTGTCTCTGTCTCCTTGTCCCGCTTCAGCTCGCACAGCTCCTGCTCTCTTAACAACATCTGTCTGCGCAGCTCTTGCAGCTGGCTGGTCTGCTCACTGATCACTAGAGAGAGCCTGTAGGAGTAATCCTGAGAGAGAAAACACTTTGAAGGCTTTTAGTGCATAATCATCTGCATTTCCACAACCATCACCTACACCAGACTCATGGCCTACCTGCAGATACTGGTCTTTGGAGCTGACGGTGTTGAGCAAATCTTGGAGCTGGGCCTGGTGTTCATTAGACTGACGGCTGCGATCTGACAGCAGTTCCTGGAAGAGCTTCTCTTTTAGTGCCAGCCGAGCCTTCAGCTCCTCTACGACCTCAGTGGGACCTGCCTCGACTCTGGCGACTAGGGCAGCTGTAAGATCCTGTAAACGCCCCCACACATAGACACACAGACACACACACATATACATACAAAGCAATATACACCCAGAAGAGGTTGAGTCAGTAAACCTTGTAGTGGTTAAGAAAAAACATTTAGCACAGGTTTTGTATTATTGCTTTGATAATTACACAAACAATTGCACCAAAGGTATAAATGAAGGTGAGTGTCCAACCTGTGTCTCTAGGCTGCGTGACTGTAGAGCTGCTTGAAGCTGGCAAATTATGGCTTCCTTCTCTCTCAGGGTGTTTCTCTCCTTGTCCTCACTCTGCTGCTTCATCCACTGGAGGTTCCTGTAGGCCTCTGCTGCCTGCTCTAACTCCAGCTCTTTACCGCGCATCAAGGTGTCCAGACTCTGACGGATACAGACGCATGTGTCACCACACAAAAACAAACACATCATAAAATGGTCACAAAGATAGCTGTAAGCCAAATCTCAGTTCTTAAAATTGTAAACTATTAGAGGTAAAGAAATATGAAATCACTTATACTTGGAGGCCAATGTTTTAACAAAATAATTTAAAAAAAGACTTTCTATCTGTTTGCATGTGTATGTGTAATGAGCTTACCGTTATGGTCTCCTCGTTATTAGAAAGGATGCAGCGGAGTCTCTCCAAGTCTCGTTCTTTCTCCCTGAAGGCCAGCTGCAGCCTCCTCACCTGACCCTCGTGCTCCTCCACACAGCGGAACTTCTCATCGATGGAGCGCTGCAGCAAGCAGAGAGGGAAGAATACTGCTAGTATTCGGGGAAACCTTGACTGATATTCATCGTCACACTTAAATTCATCATACCAAGTTCCGGTTTTGTGGATTAAAGCAACAGTTATATCTTGAATTCAAAGCTAAATTAAATAAATCAAGTGGCTCAGGGAATTACATTTTTTCCCAGGAAAACCTTCATATGACAGCAAACTGCATTGCAAACTGGAAATTAGCCACACTCTGGTCCTCCTACTATTTTTAACAAGCTGCCATGAGTTTCTGTTTCTGAAATGGATATGAATGTGTTTTTGTGTATTACCTCCAGAGCTCTGTCTCTATCTTTTATACGCTCTCTCAGTTTCTCCAGTAGAGCATCTCTTGGCTGGGAACTGCTTGCTGACTCAAACATATCTGAATACTCCTATAGATATGAAGATTTTAAGCGAGGATCAGAAATACAGGCTTATCTACATAACCACATACTTAAAGAATTGAAAGTGTGTGGGGATTGTGTGTTTTACCTGTAAGTGTTGATCCTTGTCCTGCAGAGAGCGTTTAAGCTGGGTGATATTATTGTCTTTTTCCTGCACCACAGCATGTCTCTTTTCCTCGCTCTCCTTAATTGCTGCTTCTTTAGCCTGAAGCTCTGAGCGATTTTTCTGAAGGGCAGAGCGAAGGTCCTGCAGCACAGAAAAAACAAAGTTCACATGTTGCTTCATTCACACTGTGACACTTCAAGTTTGATTTGGACCCTCATTCACAAACCTTACTAACCTGGTTGTGTTTTTCAGTGACCTCATTGTGCTGCAGTGCCTCCTGCAGATCAGAGTTGAGTCTTTCTTTGAATATCATCAAGACGTCTCCCTGCCTCTGGCTCTGCCTTAGACTTCTATGGCTGGCCTCCAGCTCCAGGCCAAGAGAGAACAGGGAGCTCTGCACAACCACCAGCTCACCCTGCAGCTGGGTGAGAGTCAAGGACTCACTGACGCCCTCTGGAGCCTGGAGAAGCATGCCCACAGACAATGGTTAGATGTGATCACTAAGGAGACAGGACTTCTCACCATCCTGTCAGGATTCAAACTACTAGACATGCACCATATCTTACCTTGCTCTTAACGAGCTGGTTGCGGTGGGCGATTTCTCTCAGCTTACACAGAGAGGTGTTTTGTCCTTCAATCAGCTTGTACAACTCTTGGGCCTATAAACAGAATAAATGATAGGTAGGACCATCCTCTCGAATTAAACTATCATCTCATATTGATTGTCATTCACTAATTCCTGTGCAACAAAGACCTATACTGACCTCTCGATCTTTGGTGCTATTGGACTCTGCGAGTCCATCAATAGTTCTTTCTTGATTCTGAGCCGCCTGACGGATGGAACGCAACTCACGCTCCATCTCGTTCAGCTTCTCTTGCAGCTTCTACAGTTTAAGACAAATATAATTGTCATCAAATGTGCCGTTATCAAATTCATTAAACTGACGGGAGGTGTTATTAAGTGTCGTACCATGTTGTTAGCCTCGCCTTCATGGATCTTGGCTTGCAGGGATTGGACTTGGAGCTGGGCTTTATGCAGCTCGCTGACACACTGACTAGCTGCACACTCATACTGGTTCAGTTGACTCTGCTGCTCCTCAACGAGGCTCTACGTTGAAACATCAGAAACAACTCATTTTATATAGTGTTAACATGTCTCTCCTGAAATCCAGCCGCTGAATTATTTGACTGGCATAACTAATGTTTTAATATGCAGACTTCATAATTTACATTGTGGATTATACAATATGCCTAAATCATTTAGAAACTGTGAGTACTTGCTAAAATGTTGCATTTGAATGGGAGACTCAGAAGTGCTTTGAGAGTGTGTGCATACACGAGTTGGCATGTGTGCGCTCAAAGTGGTCTGTGCTACGTACATCTTTATTTAACCACCAACATTAGCTGATTAGAGGTACCATGTCATTATGATTTACATTCATATAAAAAAGGTAATTTTCTGGTTTAATGTGTATGAAATGAAATGAAATGCCTTTATGTTTTCAATGTAATTACTAAAAGGAATGATTAAGAAAATATAATATTTGGAGAACGCTTATCATGCTATCGAATCAGTGGTGAGATGTTTGGGTGGTCACATATGACGTGGAACACTTTGCCTCCAGGGCTCTGAATGAAATTAGGCCAGTAGTGGAGTCATCCTGTCTTAATGTCTGCCCACATCTGACCTACTTCAATCAGATCAGTACACACTCTTGCCAAAGATGCATGCTTCTAATCATACTTGAGCAGAAAAAATCCTAACTTGTTAAACTAGTTTCTAACTGGAAAAACTGGGAGCTTTTGTTCTGTTTACAGGCTGTGTTGAAAGTCAAGGAGTTGCTGAGAGCTCACTCTTTCACAATATGCTCCCTAATTCATCAACACAATTAATAACCTTTTTATGCATGCGCACCATCACAAACTAAGTTGGTTATTTAGGCCAAGTTATGTGTGAGTTTCGCCACACCTGACTTTTCATGTTATGTAATCCCCACACAAAACTAAGCCAACATACTCTGGCACTGGAGTTTACATCCTCCTGCTTAAAAACTTAATTGAAACGTTGTGGGTATGATTTAAGTTACAGACAGTTCGATTATGAAGCTATTAAGCTAAAAGGTGTTGAGAATAATAGGTCTTTGGGTGGGCAGCACGGATTTTCTTCATGAGGCTGTGAATAAGACAAATTTTAAGTGCAAAGGCGATTTTCGTCAGTACACTGTCATTACTGTGAAGTAGTAAAATCCTTGTATTACAGCACCATAACCCTCTTCGCCATGTTTTATACCTGGTGCAGAGGTTGGGGAGGATACTCTTTGTACAAATCATCCAATAAATCTTCCATGTCAGCCAGGTTTGGAACCGGATCGAGTCCTGCATCTAACATTTTCTCAGGAGTCTCCAGCGCAGATAATGGCAAGTGGTTGTCTCTTTCTTCTCTTGGAATACCATAACACAATCCTAGAACTGGATCGGAGAACTCAAGTCTTTTGTCTGTATTAGTGAACCTCCGATGGAGCAGCACTGGAAGCTTGCTCCCCTTACAACTCTGGACTGGTCGGTGGACCACACAGCTCTTCAGTAAACATAGGGCCAGAGAGAGGCTGGGCCCCGGTGAGACTTGGGCATGTGTGGCTCCCATGTGTTCCTCAGAAAGGCAGTCAAATACCCGGTCATCCATTGGTTCCCTAGAGTATATAAACCCCCCATCTGTTATGGCACTAGGCTGAAGATATTCCTCAGTTGCCTCCAAGGATGCAATCGAGGGGCTGGAGCTGGCTCGTTCAGCCAGGGTGCAATCGCTGTCAGATGCTCTCGAGGGGTCCTGAGAATCAGGGACCAGAGTTGGAGAGGATATGGCTTCCTCTGAATCCTCCGCATTTTGTCTTTTTCCTTCTCCAACACTTCCTCCAATAACACTGGCTGAATATCTAGTTGATGGTCCACACGAAATACTCCTTGCCAGTTTCCTGGGAACTTTGCAAACAACTTCATAGTCAGAATCCGCCACCCGTAAGTAGGAACACCCTCGACACCTGCTGGGAGTGTTGGGCACACGGCGTTGTGAGCTAGTAACCTCTGACCCAGGACCAGAAGTACAATGAGGATGGTGGGGGTGATAGTCCAGAATGTCATCGGCCCAGGACTCATACAGGGAATAGACTAGATCATCCTGAAGCAGGGCGCAGTATTTTTCATGAGTGAGACCTGAAATGTCCACCATCCCATCTCCTGATCCTCCATTAGCTTCAGTTAACTTTACAACACTCTCCTCTGAATTGGTTTTCCGGTAGAGCCCACTGATGCAATGCCTCAGTCGATGTTTCTCCTGCAAGAGCCGCTGCAACCTTTCAATGGACAGGGCCTCAACACGGGCAATCACTGTGTCAAATCGGTACATGCGATCCAACATGAAAGTGCACTTGGAACAGGCGAACTCTCCTCTGCCATCCCGGGTCAACTCACATCCAAGAGCGTGAGACAACAACACCTGTAGGTTAAGCTTCGCAGTGGGGTGGAAGAGCCATCGCCTCTGGTTACCATAAAGCTGACGTCCACAGATGCGACACGTGTCCTTCATCTTGAGACCAAACATTCCACAAGATTACAACTACCTAGGTGTTAACTCTTAATTTCAGTGCACCTCAATGTTTTTGGTGAATCATTCACGTTGTATCAGAGTAAACTGATAAAGAATTTCAACACCTCTGTAATCAAAACTACTGTGTAGCTCTTCATCACACAAATCCTTACAATGGCATTACTTTCAGTGGCTTCAAAATAATATCAGATGAGGTAGACTAAAACAACCCCAGGCTTGTAGAGGAATGGCTGCACTTGTGTTTTTGGCTGGACTTAAACCATGAGGTAGAAATAAAAAAAAATAGTTAATGTTACTATCATCAAAATGAATCCATTAACCAAAGTTCACCATTAATTCCTCGTAAGTGAAGGTGCAACGGGAATATGACGCACAACCCCACTGTCCAGTCATGTCATCAATCAAATGTCGTCTTTAGCCGTTTATATTCCTCGCCCTGTCACCGAAACGTTGTCTCGCATTTCAAAATAGAGCGCACGCGCCTTTGCACCATTCGTCGGCTGCGAGTTAATCATGACCGGGGTAGAAATAATCCAGTCCGGTTGACGGACATAGAGTGGAACGTCCGGCTATAATCCTATGAGTTTGTAATTAATTCATTTCACAACATCTACAGACTGAATGTCAGAGACGCGATTCTTGCGGTGTCGGATCCTCCCGGTTGATAACGAAGACGAGGCTGCCTGAAACAGACCTGCATCGACGGAGCACACCATTCGAGAAGAGAAGGGGGGGCAGTCCCCAGTGTGGTCAAACACAGATGCTCGCAGTTTAATACACGCCATGAATTGGATTAAAAATGTCTGTTACCTACAGTAAATAAATAATTTAATTTAGAGCATGCGAAAGTACGAATTGTATTTGGTATACTTATAAGAGACAGAATGATGTTCCCCTGTGATATCGTTACTTCCTCAAGTCACTAAGCTCTGTTCGTCTGACCGCACTGATGAAATGCTCACTAACGTGTTAACAAACATTAGTGACGCCCTGTAAATTTTAGTGAAAATAACAGTAAAACCAATATATTTGCAGGGGTGTTGCTTGACATGCAGCTCTATTAGTTCAACCACCCATTAATATATTTCCAACATTGTTCTTGATTGTATCTTCTATGGCTACACAAACAAGCCTCAATCACCCCCATATGCATTTCTGCAGTTTAACGATATAACATCACAGAAATGTAAAATCTATATAATGATTATCCGGTACAAATAAATTTTACTTTATGTCTGCTTTGTCCTGAATAAAATGCTCAAATAATGAGTCATTTTTAATGCATCTTGTGTTGATAGCTAATTTTAGCTTATGTTAGTTATCAGTCTTATAACGTTTCTGGATATAAAGAAAAATACCAAACATACAAATACAAATCACTATAGTATTTCAAAGTTGATACAAATAAAGCTTTATATATACTTTTAGAACGTTTCTATATCCATCAGATGCTATAAAATAGCAGCTGAAGGGGCAAAACTCTGCCAGTGTACAACAGTACCCTAGGTTTACGAGAAATTCATGCAGGTTACTCCATTTATTTGTCTTTTATTGCAAACCTCTAAATCTACCGAACAACTCCAACAAATTTTAAGTATCTCTCAAATATTCTGTATGCAGTCTTGTCTTGCCTTCCACTTTAGAATCTCCTTGGCGGAGGTTATAATTCGCATTGATGCTGCTTATTAGCACCTTCTTATAATTGCTGTAGTTAGTGTCTGTGATCATGTTTAACTTCAAACTGTGCTAATGGGAGCTAATGTTTGCTGTCAGTAAGGTCAGTTTTATAATACCTGATACTACCCTCAAACAGATCATCATTCTGATCTAAAACAAACAAAAGCTAGGACTGAGTTGTTTCAGTTTACCCAGCTGTCAGTTTAAAAACAACCACTTTGGATGATTTAAACCCTGAGTTTTGGAGGCTCTGTATAGTCGTACAGTCTTACATTTGCCAGATGCGAAACTAAGCTGTACTAACTAGGTTGTTTTATGTCTCCAAAATAAGTTTTATTTAAAGTTTTTTTTAAATTATTGATTATCTTAAAAGTTTCCTTATTTGTGTTAACACACCCCAATTGCAACGCTTGTTACATGTATAAATCAACATGGATTGTTGCGTAAACACGCTCAAAAATTAGCATTAGTGTATGAGTTTCCCTTTATATCTAACTAAACTAATACAATACCTAATATAGGGGGTTTTATCTGATGCACAGCAGTATAAATCGGGGGCATGTGTGTGTCCGGTTGAATGAGTAACAATAACCCAGTTCTATTCTATTCTTTTAGACTGTACAGTATTACTAAATAATGTTATAAGAGGTCATATAACTCAATGTATGATTATTTATAGGACACCATATACTCTTCTCTACATCACGTTTACTCATTATTGCACAATTTACTTTAAAAACCTATTTCTTTTGTTAAATATCAAATCAGTACGCACTTTACCAAACACTAACCTACAGGGCGGCTGCAGCTAAGTGGGTTTTCACCGCCCTATCAGAAGATCAGCAGGTCGAAGGGTCCATGAGTAAGACCCAGAACCCAAATCTGCTCCTCGAGCACTGCAAATAGCTGCACACTGCTCCTCAGAGATGAATTAAATGCAGGGAACCAATTTCGATACGTTGTACAGTATGATTGTATGTGACAAATTAAGGCTTCTTATTATTATTTTCCCCACTATGTCAAATCTTCAGAAAAAACATGCTGTAGAGCCTGAACGAAATGATCTTTGAGGTCGTCATCTTACTTGCAGGATAATCAGTAGTTGAAAATTATAACTTGATAATCAATATTCAAATAGAAATGTAAAGCACTGTTTGTTATAGCTTCATGGAAGTTTTTTTCATAGAAGGTATGGGTATAGGTGTGATGTATGTATAAAGAATTTAAATTTAACAAGACCAAATCAATAGATTTTTAGATATTCAATAAAGCTCACTAAGTCAGCATAAGTTAGCATATTAATGATCATACTGAATTCTTAAAAATAGTATGATGACACTTATCTTATGGTGTTGATCTTCTATTGTACATTCATTGGCTGACTTCCTTGTGGCAAAACATGTTTCCTGTTGCCATGGTGAAGGGATTTCACACAATGATTTTACTGTGTTAACCAAACAACTAAGCACCCTTTGTCTCTTTCTCTGCAGTTGCCAACATTTTTTGTTTTTGCATAACCTGATGGTTGTCCACAGTCCATAGATGTAAGAAAAATGTAAAAAGTGTATAACAATTACTGTGTCTTAATTAAGACAAATTACTAGTGAGAAGGAAACACAGGAAACATTTGTGGGTTGAGATATTTTTTTCGTGCTTCCTCCTCCCTTTCCTCACTTAGATTTTATCTAAAAGGATGTGGTGTCTGGGGAACTAATTAAGAGCTCTAATGGCAGTTGTCTGTATGAAACCACACAACTTGATATCAGCGCTGTGGCCTTTGTGCGCTGAGAAGTCAACCTGACCTTTTTACGACCCTCCTGAAATCAGACCCGCTAAACTGCTAACCAGTGAAGTGCTTGCATACACACGCAAACACGCACACACACACACGCTTACACACAAACACGCTTACACACACACACGCACACGCACACGCACACACACACACGCTTACACACAAACACGCTTACACACACACACGCACACGCACACACACACACACACACACACACACACACACACACACACACACACACACACACACACACACACACACACACACACACACACACACACACACTGTGTTATCTGTAAAGAAAAAGCATTGCTTATCAGAAACTCCCCTAACAACAAACATTCTTACAGGCACTGGGAGACAATCAGGTTCTACAACAACCAACAAGATGAATCATAGAGATTAAAATGGTTATGATTATTAACCCACTGGGAACCATGTTTTCACCAAAATTTATTCCCCAAATTCTTAAAATCTTGGTGAGAACACATTTACTTCTGGGGTGCTTCAAATTGGTTGAACAAAATCTTATGTTCCCAGAGGCCGTGGAATGTTTGAAAAAACTTATCGAAAGACATTAATTAACCAGATAAATGTACTCATAATAAAAAAAAATTTTTTTAGAGTAAAAATGTGATTTTTCCGTGTCTGAATAATGACATAATGACAACCACACACAAATCTATCAATCCACTTAAGAGGAGGCAGATGACGAGAGTGTTAAGCTCTTCTCCTGGCATGCTGTAGATTAATGATGCGCGATCTTATGATGGAAAAGGCGAGGAGAAGGCTTTATATATATCAGATTCCAGCAACATTAAACCACATTTCTATGCTGTTTTCTCTCAACAAGTATATTAATAGAAACATCGGATAAACACACCAGACGCTATAAGGTTAATTTGTAGAACTCAATATTGACCTATGCTGATAAGTCTTGGTATTAAGGTAATGGTCCCCAATCATCTGTTGCTTTGCTATATATCATAAGAAATATAATAAGGTAAACCTCCCTGTTTATTGAACCTTGCTTTCTCTGGAGGATTAATAAAATCCTTTGGAATACCACAGTAGTGTGACACTGGTGCAAAAGTCACATGATGAGTCTTTTGCATCATGTGACGTGCCTCTGTGTATTGTATTTTGAGGAAAGTTCTGCAAAAACCGGTCAGCATTGTTTGACTCTCAGTCACAAATAACTTACTCTGCATGACTCCTTAAACATTCCTGGTCACATTGCTCTGTTTCACCTCACAACAGGATGTTTCACTTTGGGTTTATTTCGCTAAACTTTTTCTTCAAGCTGTTGTATAATGATGTATTTTTAATGGAAAGAATAGAAAAATGTGAATATTTGTAGTTTCTGTACCCCTGCTTCTCCACTTATGGTAAACGAAACACATATATCATATCACATTTTTCACATATTTCCCTTTATCTGAAATATTATATCGTTTCTGTAAATAATTTATAAATATGTTTTATATCTCATCTACAGATTTTAGCTCTGGCGTGAAAACGCTGTCATCTATTCTATATAATGATCTGTCCGGTAGTATAATGCATAGCCCAAATTCACTTTTTTATGTTCACAAACCTGCATCTCCTGTTCGATGCGCAGCCTCTCATGACCGAATTCCTCCTGATAGAACTGTAATAGAGGAAACAGAGTATAACCCAACTGGTAAGTACTATTAGAAGAAAATAAGAATGATTCATACGTTCAAGTTTAATATCAAAAAGATACATTCACCATTAGTATCTTGTCATGCTTCATAGTATATTTGAGTTTGTCGGCACACTTTTAAACCTTAAATATGTTTGTGTTTACGTTGTAAACTGTGTGTGGAAACAGCTCTAGTATGTGAATAAGTGGTTTAGGAATGCTACTTATGTGAATTCAGGGGACTGCTTTCTAGAAGGGAGTCTGACCAGAGGAGACATGGCGGTCCAGAGGAGTGCACTAAAATTAGTGTGCAAAATAAGTGTTTCGAGATTTGACTATTGCGTTGTACAAACAAGGAAAAACTAACTCTTATAAACACTGATGGGCTATATGAAGAATACGGTGGGCGTCTGTTTGCTAAGACTCAGCTGCAGAGATGCTACGAGGAATTTAGATGTTAAATGTGTTCAAATCAGGAATAAAATGTGTTTATACCTCCACATCCTTTTCTTTCTGCAGCAGTGTTGAAGACAGCTCGTGAACCTTTCCCTCCAGCTCTTCCACCCTCAGTGTGAGAGTTGTCTTGTCTCCACTCAGCTCTGTGATGAGGGTCTCCTTAGAGCAAAGCTCTTTGGTCAACTCATCTATTAGCCTGAACACAGATAGAGGGAGTCAGTGAGACAGAAAGGTGGGTATGGTTTGTTTCATTGGTAGGTGGTTTTACTGTTTTTCACCTGTCTTTGTTAGTAATGGAGGGAGACAGGATGCTGGGAGGCCTCTCATCTTCTGGGATCTCCTCCATTGGGGTGTCTAGGGAGAGGAGGGAGGCTTTGGAGTGTGATCCAGCCGAAGAGACCATCCGCTCAGCCTCGCTGCGTGCTAGCTGGGCCTCCTTGAAATACACACATGTAGAAAAGTGATGAATTCTTAATCTGTAACATCTTTGTATCATTTTCAACTATGCTTAGGGTTTGTGGAGACAAACCTCCTGCAGGAGCTGAATCTTGGTCTCGAGTACTTGCTGCATGTGGTCAATTTCCTGCTGTCTCTGTTGACACCGTCTCTGTAGCTCCGCCTCATTGTGATTGGTCAGGCTCTCTGCTGTTGTGCTGTTCAGGGACATCCACACAAACAAAAGTGGTCATAGGGTCAAAATAGAACGTGATGGATGCATTAGTGAGAGCGAAAAAATAATATGATGTCACTGTTTTCCTGTCTGCTGCAGTGCTCATGGGATACCCAACAACCACCCACTATTAGAAGATTAAGTAAGCGACCTCGCCCATAGTGTGGGCTTTTATTGTCGCAACTAATGCCCACACATGTTCTCAGTGAAGTGACGTTTATGTAGTGTGAACGTGCTGAAAGGCTGGATGTGGATATAGTGGTGGACGTAATACAGATCCCACAGAATATTTACAGAAGCACTCAAGGTTTAATCATAGTTGTACCATCCAGACCAGCTTCAAATCCTACACACTGTGAAAGCTGTATATGCAGGAAATATTTCAAACTTTTATCTAAAATTACTCACACCCATCCTTTGACGACTAAGCAGTTCATGACGTAAGCATTTCTCCCAATCCTTTGGATTCCAACTGTGCATGCATCTGTCTTTATCACTTAGTCAGTCAACAAAACTCTACCAGAAATTCTGCTCCAAGAATGGCTCACGCCACTCTGTCGCCACGAGTCCTGTTCTGGGCCCTCTCTACATACATTTTTAACCCTGTCCACCACATGCAACAGCTTGAATAACTGGGATATTTTGAACCAGTCTGAGTAATGCAAGTGTCTGTCTCGTGGACAAATGGTTTTTATATGTGGTGGCACAAGACCTACAACCTTAAGCACCAGCCATTCTACAAGACGTTAGGGGGAATATGACTAAGCATTCTTGCTCTTTGGACCAACACACTTTGTAGTAAAGAGGAACGACTGAACTGTCAATTTAAGAGAACGAGATTTATGAGAGGTACAGAAATGGCTTGGACCTTGGTGGTTAAAAATCTGTTAATTTGTTTCTAATATTTCACTCTTTTCTCTTGATTTTCAAGAATGAAAGTGTTGGCCAGTAGCTCCTGTTATTGACCTGCTCTTCCAACTGACAGAAATTAGATGAAAAGTCTTTTGTTCTTCTCATTATTGCATCATTTTGCATATCGTTTATCATGGTTCCTTCAAGCTGATTGTTACATTATGTCTACAATAATCCAACAGAACGAGGTCCATGTTGTGGATTGAATTTAGCCATTCATTAAAGTTTGTGTATCTCCATAGTGCCTGCGTGTTTTTGTATGTGTGTATCTCTTTGGGATGTTAAAAGATTATGTAGCGGACCACAACTATAGGGACTAATTACCTTAATTAAATGCATAAACACTGCTCAATATAACAATTAATCATCACAATATATCATAGAGTCAGTTAAACTTCTGGGATATCATTCCAAACAAACAATTTCTCTCTCCTCATCCTTCCTGACTGATTTTTCTATAGTATTCATTTTGCTAGTGCCCTTGTCACTATTGGTAGCATGTTGTGGTACCTGCAGCTCATTGCAGCTGTGTCTCCCAGCACAGTCTCAAGAGCGTGAAGGAGACACCAGGAGACAGGCCTTAACACTAGGAGAACTGGACAGGGCCGTAGAAGGGCAAAAACCCAGCAGCAGAACCAGAATCGGCTCCTCACCGCTAGATCCCTACAGAATAACCTCCAGTGGGCTACTGGTGTGATGTTTCTGACCAAATTATCAGAACAGCAGAATTGGCAGGTTCTCTATTTGTTCCCCGTTCTCCTCACAGATGAGAACAGGTTCAAGCTGAGCTCACGTGACCGACGTCAAATAGTCTGGAGACATCGTGGTGGACATTATGCTGCCTTTAACATCATCTAGCAGGACCGGTTTGATTGTGGGTCAGTCATGGTCTGGGGAGGCAGATCATTATATCCTCGAAGGGTCTCACAGACCTCCAGCTGTTCACGGTACCCTGACGGTTTTTAGGTACCAGGATCATATCCCCAGACCCTCGGTCACTGATGCAGTGGGCCCTGGGTTCCTCCCCTTGCAGGATAATGTCCGGCCTCATGTTATGATGAAGGTATTGATACCATTGACTGGTCTGCATGTTCCTCAGACCTGAATACATCTGAAAACCTCTGAGACATTATTTATCCGTGCTGCAGATGCCACCACCACTGACCACAGACCACTGGATAAACTATGATATGTTGTGTTGAAATTCACTCATTAATTCAAGTTGGATCAGTCGGTGATTTCAGTTTGTGACTTTGGTTTTTGGTTTGATTTAGAATCTGGGCCTCAGTGGGTTTATGATTTTAATTTTCATTGACCGTTCTTACATCATGTTGTTCTCAATGAATTACATACACAATGTTTATCAATAATGATTTTGCAATGGATATTTCATTAATCGAGATCCAATCTGTGATTTATTTTGGAGCGGTGTTTATAATTAGAGGCAGAATCTGTTTTGGTGCCAACATTCACACCTAGAAAGGAGCAAACCTTTAAGCTAGAGGTTTAAATGTCTTCATTTAAATGTCCTGATTTTGTACTAATTTCATACAGTACTATGGTGTTACACCTGATTTTCCCCTCTGTGGGATCATTACCAGATTAATTTACCTTAATTAATAGTTATAGTTAATAGTTATGGACTTACAGGGCTTTATCCAGAAGCAGCTGTTTCTCCTGGAGGTCCTGTTTCAGGCTCTCTACTTCCACCTTAAGCTCGATGTTCTGCAATAAATGAAAGCAAGAAAATTTAACATCATTACAATTCATCTCCTCCACCATCAGCATAAACACCTTTCGACAGATTTGTTACCAGATTGCACTTTCAGTGATGGACAATAATAAACATTTTACACTGAATAAAATATATACAATATTGCAATATCTGCAAATATGTATTACATGTTTCCTACATTCTACAATTTACAATTGTGTAAATGAAGCTTTAGCGAAAGTTCAGTCAGGAAGACTAACACCTTGCACATTTGGGCCACAGTCACTCCTGATACCACTCATTCTAGCCTTTCACACATGCACCGTCTCCATCACCCACATCCCAGTGGGGACATCAACTGATATCAACTGTGCACATTCAGGCTTCCACATCTGTCTAATATCATGGTGACATGCTTTCATACTTTACTATCATCTTGCTGCTGTCTTTATGAATATGGTTCAATTAATCTAGCTGCTTCATTCTGCTGGTCTGCACGCCCTTCTTCACTTTCTCATCTCAACCTCTTCACCCACAGATCCATCAACCTCATCATCGGTCTCAGTAGAGTCATCAGCAACCACCTCCAGTATCTAAACTCCAACAGGGGATGTATATATATATATATATTATATATATATATATATATATATATATATATTATATATATATATATATATATATATATATATATATATATATATATATATATATATATATATATATATGTACAGTATATAGACTTTCTAACCGAAGAAACTTTCAAGGCTTTCTAACAGACGTCCATCTATTCCATATCTTCTGTAATAAACAGGAATCTTTACTTTATTCACTGGCTCTCCTGATTGAACAGGTTTTCATTATTTGACTATCCTGACTTAAAAACTGATTTTCAGGTCAAGTAAATATTTATTTCCCCCCTTTTTTTTAGTTTATAATCCTGAAACTTTGAGCTTGACAAGAATTGGATCTGCAACATCACCAAGTTTCTCAATTAATATAAATAACATATATAGTGTACTATGATATATTAACAGACTAATCAATTGAGGGCATAATGTGCAGAAAAAACTGGAACATGAGAGGCCTGAAACCACTGCCTGTAATAGAATACTTCCTAGCAGCTATTTTAACTTGTCACAACAGGAAATGTTTTATAATATCTAATGTGGCAATGTCCTAGTATATAATATAATCTTTCCTTATGATGTTCCCTCAGCCATCATACGTCCCCATCGCTGCCCAAGCCCCTGGTCTCGCCCGTAAGAAGCAGCTTGTTGTGTACACAGGGACAGAACATGTGACCCTTCTGTCATGGTTGTTATATTTAGAGGTGGTGAATTCAGGGCAGCTCAGATACTCTTCCCTGGGACCAAAGGCTAAAATCCAGAGTTTGTTTACCCTCTATCGTTCACAGGGAACATTTTAGGGTCAATGCAGGCTCTTATATTGGGCAGATGATTTAAACAGTCGAAATAGAAAGACTTACTATTTCCATTCTGGGGGTCAGTTTTTGTCTGTCTGTGTGTGCTGGTCTCAGTAGAAAAATTGTTGCTCTCAATGGTTTTATCATTCGAATCACAGATGTTTTTCTTATGTTCAACTCAACAGATTGGCCACTATCACTTGTCCAATATTTTGGTTTAGCTGCTGTGCCCTCGTCCCTCTCATGTATCTCCACTCTCTTCTTTCAGTTCCATCCATTATCTGTCCTAGAAATGCGTGTTGCCTTTCTATGTCCCTGCCAAAGAGATTAATGTTTTTAACACTCTCAAAGATCCACACAGCACATGTATCAACACTAGCAGTCTG
This sequence comes from Lophius americanus, assembly GCA_037951165.1. Classification (NCBI taxonomy): domain Eukaryota; kingdom Metazoa; phylum Chordata; class Actinopteri; order Lophiiformes; family Lophiidae; genus Lophius; species Lophius americanus. The sequence goes on from JBBDHG010000004.1 coordinate 2,637,204, forward strand.
AAAGCGATGGACATTTCATGAGAGGCACCAAGAGGGTTCAACATATGCTTACTGTTGGTTACTCCACACGCACACTATCACTCTGCACCCGACCAAAGCCCATAGTAATACTACACATTTACTGCTGAAGATACATTTAATACAATGTTATTCATGATTTACCCCGATTTGGACAGGTTAAAGCTGCAAACATAATGAGTATCAGTTACTAGAGAGTATGTAAATATTCTGTTTGCAAAGGGACTCTTTTGTTTCTATCCAACACGGTGCAGTTAGTGACTGCACAACTCTTAATAAGAACAACAATAAACACAAAAAAACAACAACTAACTGTTATTATCATTATTATTATTGTCATGATGACGATCTTGAAAACTGGACTCAGTGTACCATATAGAAAGCAGACTATTTTATCTATTAATAAATGAACTATGAAGTACAGTAAAGAACTCACTTATGCAGCAGAATAATGGTAATAATAATGATGGTGGTAAATAATATTTTTCAGGGCTTATATAATAAAACACACCATTAAGAGGTTGCGTGTGTCTGTACGTGTCAACAACTTGGCCTCCAGTAAGAGAAATTTTCCCGTGTTGAAAACAGGGCCATATATAGAAACCCAACACAGCTCACCCGCTATTCTGGCTCCTCCTGTCCTGTTGGCCCTCAGCAACAGAACCCCTAATAACCAGGCTATGCAACAGGAGTGAGATGGCTGCATTTATAAACACAGGCAGGAGTGTCACTCATAAAACAAACACACCTGCAACACTATGAGTGATCACCTACTGTAACGACAGGTTTTATCATTTACTCTATGCTCTTCTGTTGACAACGTCAATATATTTGCTCTATCCCACCACACCTTTGACATCTCTGCAGGAATAAGCTCATTTACATGCTAGAAAGATTATGCTAACATGTTGCAAAACCGATGGATACTTAATACTGTCATATATGAGGATGAAAAGCAGAACATCCTCTCAATTTCAGAGGCAACTACTGTATGTTTGCCATTTTCTAAAAGATTAGTGATTCATTGATTATTAAATAATTAATTGTTGCTGGAGATATCCAATAAAACAGTAGCCATCAGATTTCCCCCTTGTAGGATACATAAAAATGACTGATAGTTTCTGCTCTGTGTATAATTCATATTAAAGAAATCTATATATTTAACATTGTTAAAGTAAGGGTTAGGGAAACACTGACATGTTTTTATAATGCTTATGTAATCAACCAAATGTTGAGGAGAGACATCCAAACGCACGTATGAGGCACGAGTTTTATGAATACATGTGATAAATAAATCAGGGTACTCAGGCCTGCTCTATAAATAGAGGCTCTTGGGCTGTGAGAGAGATCACTATGTGCCCAGGACTAACACACCTAGTTTGCACTGTATCACACTGAGGATAGGAACCCTGACACTCAGCCGTGATCTCTTGCCAACCCAGCAATGTGCAGCTCAGGTCAGATAACATCCATGGAACAAAGATTTAGTCTCCAATTAAAAAGTGTTTGGATGGATTAGTGTTTAGCCACAAAGAGTTGGAAATTGCAACACAGTAGGTTTAAAATCCGTCGGGATATCTGTACAGTATGTTCCTAGATCAATCTAGTCAATCGCTGCTGGTATGAAGTGATTGTGGAGGATAAGGGTGACGCTCAGGTCTTTTTTGGCTGGATCAAACAGGCATTGGTTTTTTCCACTAATCAAAGAGTTGTCAATGATCCTATGGGATCTAGTACGGAGAAAGAGAACAAACTTAAAGGCCAGCTGACATGTGTTGACAAACAACAGCTGAACTGAGTCAACTTATGTGGGAGGACAAATAAAGGGAAAATGGAAACAGTGCAAAAAACCCCCCAAATATAGCAGAGAATGTCAAAAATGCCTTCACCAAATTTCCTGTGCCCAGAGTGGAATCTTTTTCAAAAATATTCTCATATTTCTTGTTGAAAACCAAAATATATGTAATTTACGAAAACTGTATACAACCAGAAAGAAGCAGTGAACCCTCGCATTTAAGAGCTAGAAAGATTATAAATTACTAAAATATTTATCAATTTTGCTGACATTTCTTTTTCAAGAGATTATTTAATTTATTTCAGAACTCTTTTTAAAGAAATGCCCCAAAGCGACAAACCAATGAGACTGTATTGTTGCGTTTCAATGCAAATAACAAAACACTTCTTCTATCTATACCTCACTAAGCCTCATTCAGCACCCCTGATTCACAACTTGTATGGAATAATCTATTAGTTAGCATCATTATTTACATATTAGTTGTGTCTTCTTAAGTATTTTGATACATGTCTGTTTTCCTGAAATTATAATTAATTTGTCAAAGGTGAAACCAATGTTTAAATCCAAAATGCTGCCTTCGCTTGTCAAAGTCAGAGTTGGATCGAATAAGTGATGAGGGGCAAAGTATGCTGATTTTAACATTGTTTTCATCCTCCTAAAACCTTTTGTCATTTCGGACAAAACGTGTGCACACTGTGTGGTTAATAATATACATTTCAAGCCACAATCTGCAGCTAAAATAAAGTAAAGTAGAGAGTTTAGGTTTTTAGGAAAGGCAATGTGGCTGAATCATGGTGTAACATTATCAGTGCGGAAGTCAGTGTAAGAGCAAGAGGTTTGCAGATAATAAATATTGTCTAAGCACAAGCTGCCATTCTAGATTTTCACCTCGATGAGTAGGTGGAAACACTATGTTAAACTGGCGTTTAAAAAAAAAATCAATTCAGTTAGTATTTGATGAAAGCAGGGATGCACTGGTCCAGTGTTTCTCCATCAGATTGCAGATATACAGACTTTAATGCTTCAGCTCACGGTCATTCGCCACGGTGATCTTATTTCAATGCAAAATGGGCAGGAGACTGTTGTAGTACTAAAGCCTAAGTCAGTCGCTGAATGAATGAACCTAATAGAGAAAACTCATAATTTTGTGATGGGATTTTTTCCACCGGGCATTATGAGCAAAACCTTTAAAACATGTTACCAATCTGGCACACAGACATAGCAGACACAACTTCATTTAATAGGACTTTTTCGCACATTATTAACATTTTTAATATTATATTATTGCATTTGTACCAGTATTAACATTTTCTTTATCGTGCATTGCTATTTTGTTGGAATTTAACAATTATATTACATATAATTGGTACTATTATTGCTGCAGTATCAAGGGATGGAACAGACTATGGTACAACATATACTATGGTATATTTGTATAATATGAGGTAACAATGAGAGGATAGATGAATCTGCTATGTAGAAAAAATGTAGAATATGAGTTATAAATGTCATGGCAGACACACAAGCTGCTTCATTATGATCCCAATTACTTGCTGAGATTGAATGTAAACTTTCACCCATTCAGACACAGTTCAGTCAGTACCTTAAGAATAATGAGGTTCAATAATCCTTGAACAAACTTATTTTATCTTATTTTATTCTATTTGTACTGAAGCTGAGATACCATCCAAGGCTGACGGGTATATCTCACTGAGCCTCTAGATATCCAGTGATAGCGTAATATCTGTCACTTTTCTGAAGCGTAAGAATAACTGTACTCTGTCTACCTTAATATCAAAGAAATTCCAGTACATGACAAGGGTGTACAGTAAGACAAAGATCATAAAAACTGCATCAAACACCATCTCAGGAGCAATGAGCTTGGTAATATAGTCCTTCACCACACAGTTAAGAAAAACAAGCACTTGGTAAAACAAACACAAGGCAGGTCACCACGTCCAATCGGTGCAGGAGCTGGGTCAACAAGCAGCAGTGAAAGCAACTCAGTTAAGCACATCTTTTGGATAATGTTGCTGTATGATAAGAATGACCTATTATGACTGACAAAGCTCCCTGCTCTCCTCATAGTCCCATTCATCATTCCACACACCACCAGTCATTCAGAACTCATTTCCTCACCCTCGCTGTGAGACGTCTTACTCACCGTACGGTAGACATCTTCACTGCTCTCCTCGTACTTCTGCTGTATCCTCTCCTCCAGGAAGTAGATGCGGAGCTTGAGGCTGAAGTTTTCCTTCTTCAGGTCATTCAGGTGCTGTGACAAAGTACGGTAACCGTTAGACATGACCGTCAAACAGCACCGTTACCTATTGACATGTCCGTTATGGGTCAGAAATGAAAAGTGGTCTTCATCCTCTCCGTATCATCGGTGAAAACGGAGTCCATTTTACTTTGGGTTATAGTCTGGTAAACATGCTTCTTTCTTCTCCAAACGAGCAAAATGATAAAATTATTGACAAAGTCGCTGCACAGCCTCCATTTCCAATAACACCCTAAATCCTGCGCACACACACACACACACACTAGCGATATAGAGGTACAAGGATTTTTGCAGTGCAGAGGGAGACTCTGCAGCCCAGGCAGTCAGAGATGTAGGTATGTCAGATCCATGGTGAGTTGTGGTTTGCTCGGGATCGGACAGGAGCTTATTTTACAGGACGAGACATCCCTGGAATTCCAGACTGCCAGGGGAGATGGGAGGAAAGGGAGAAGAGGGGTGGAGTGAGGGCGGGTGGGAGGGTAAAAGGATCAGGGCTCACGGGCAGTTGCGATATGAAGGATTTCTCACCCCTCTGTTAAACAGAACCACCAAAATGCACTAACTCAAGAACGGAGGGGGTTAGGTGCCTGTCCCTTTCTTTCTGTTGGCTTCATATCAGATGTATTGAAATACAATGCCCATTTTTTCAGTATGGAGGTTAAGGAGTACTGACTAGTCAGCTGAAGCTCGATCCACTTAGACAGCATGTAATATAATCACAGCAGTGACTCGCTTTCATAGAGTCTGTACTGACATTAGGGACATTACATATAATCTCAATAAGATCCTCATTTCTGTAATTAGCATATTTTTAAGTAATAACGTTTTGCATGATCATCAAGGTAAGAAAACCATGGGATTAAAGAAGAATTTTCCTGGTTTCTATATTATTGAGACGCAGTTAACCTTCACTTTGCAATGCTTCGCTATGCGAAGAAACTCCCCAATAATCTAATATTTTAAAGTAGTTAAAAAAGGCTCCTATGTGGTGTTAATTAAACTTCAGATGCCAAATGGTATATTTTCAGATGTCCCCTGTGTGGAATTTTGCAGCAACTATTTGCATGCAGATAAAACCAAAGCGAATATCCCCAATATCTAATCCTAAAGGTGACACCTATGCCCCCTTTACAGTCCCTGTTTACACAGAGATTGTTCAACTGAGATCTCTCTTCTTTATGCGGCCCCAGAATAAAACAATAACTCTCTTGACGCCCCTCCATTGTGTGATTTTAAATAGTAGGTCGACGTTGAGTCTAATAATAAAGCGAGTCTCATAATGAATAGATATTCTTTATATAAATGTTATCACTATGTCAACTGTAAAAGGACTCAACCTGAAGTTGGGCTCACACCAGTTTTAAAATCCTAACTGATTGTGAAATTGTGTTTCATCACACACATAACTAGGATAACTCTAGATTATATCAATTCGTAAAATTTACACACAATATTTGAAACTCAACAGGATTTCACATTACGTTTCTCTCGCAATGAGTGCAACGCCTCACGTGAGCTCTCGAAAAGGAATAATATTGTCGACCAGTAAGGTCGACAGTAAGGTCGACAATATTATGTTAACTTCAAGGGCTAGAATTTTAACAGATGCATGAAAGAAACATCAGCGGGTTTTGTTTCATTAGCTAAATTGATGTCCGTCCGACTGTTTCCAGATTTTAAGTCTCAAAAAACAGCCAAAAATTATCGGGGCTTGTCCACAAACATATTGGGAGGGGTAAACTGAAACTTGTAATGACTCACACTATCAGATAATCTGGACCTAACATCGGGATCGTCCAAAATTCAAGTAGTAGTTTTTTCCTCCATTTGTCATCCATCTCACTAGTCTTAATACATTCTGTTTTTTAGCAGGGTTCAGACATGCCATATTAAGAAAAAAAAAGATGATTAGCCAAGTACAACTTTGTTACCTGGAGACAGTGTTAGTAACGACAAAAAATGAGACATTAGTGTGCCGAATGCCCATCATTTTATTTTTCTTTGGGCAGACATGAAAAGAAAGTAAACATTAGGTCTAGATTTATGTTATGGTAATAACAAGGGTAAAAAAGACCTTTGTCACATGTGCGTCCAAAATGTGAAACTAAAACTGTTGGCTAACATGTTAGCTATAACAATAGCCAATAGCTCATAGCTTTTAATGGACATACAATGAGATATTTGATTTTGGTTTCTTTATTTGCACATTTTTATTTGTTATTCCAGAACATTTTTATTTGTTGAAGGGGATAAGATGGAATCTTTTGTCCATGTACCAAAATCAACTCTGATTTTATCACATGCCAATAACTTTTGTACGCAAAATTCTGAAACAAGGCTACCAGAGAGAAGGCAAAGGGGCTAATAGAGACAGGTTAGTGGTAAGAAGCTGGCTGAAATAGGAGACCTGGGAGCTGTGAGCCACTGTGCTATTAATAGGGAGGTATCCTGAATCTGACTGGTCGGTGCATCCCTGAGTGTACCTCAGAGAGACGATTGAATGGCATAGAAATAAAGGCGTGTACGGCAGGCTACACATTGTTCTTTTAATCTCATAATAAAAGCAATAACCCTGGCTCAAATCAGTTTTCATGAAAAATGTCAGATCGATGCAAAGCGCATCAATAATTAAAAAACTGAGACACACTTACGTCATTATCAGTTCCTGAGTGTGTCCATTTAAGTGTCAAATTACGTGCTAAATAATTCTGAACTAAGACCTGATAAGATGGAGAAAATCCGGGATGGCAGGATGTTAAACTGTGTATTTCAATTTTTAAATTACACACACACACCAATACCTCAAAGAAAATAGTCAATATGTGAAAACATATATGTGTACAGTGTTTATTGAAATGTGTCACTGTTAGTTTTTTTTTCAGTGTTAAAGTCATACAATCAAGAATGTGGCTCCATCTTCTAGTTGGTTGCTGCCTTTCAGAATGTGACTAAAGGTTTGGTGAAAAGATGGTGACACCACTATCAAGAGGGTACTGCAGCACCTCCGGAACAACATTAAAGGTCAGTCTGTTCAGGAATGTACAAGGCTATATGATGCCTATATCCATTCTGTATTAAAGCTAGAATGGAGTATGGGCCCTAATTGGGGTTCTTGGGGTTCTACCGCCTAATGGACTTAGTAACGGTGGTAAATCAACATCTGTATAAATAGAGCAAACATGTGAGGGCGCACGAATGAATGCGGGTTGATATTTTGCTGATGAATTATGAGTGCGTCCGACATCACACGGATTAAAAACTTTTCTTGCAGTAAGAAAAGTTAAGAAAAATAACCAATATCTTCTAACTAGGGAGACTTTATGAGTCTGGTTGTTCCTCACTCTTCCAGCAGAGGAGGAGATCTACTGCCATGTACCAGGGAAAGTAATTTGTTAGCATTGATATAAAATGCAGCTTAATGCTAAGATAAAACATCCTGCTTGGTATTTAGAGAGAGACACTGCCGTACCATTGTGTCACTGTTGGGTCATTAAGTGTAAAATAGGGAAGCATCTTTGTTGCAATGCTATTACAAAATCTGTTGTGTAATAAATGGCTACTAACAAAAGTGATTTTACATGTGTTTTATTCTGATCTTGACTGTCTCTAAGCCTTCAACCAGTTTTGTTGGAGGCACTAAGGTGTGTCTTGAAGAAAATGTGGGATGAACTATACTCAGCAATTCAGTGTTAAATGCAACAAACTAGTCATCTACCTCAATACACACCATGTGTGTATCAGATAATCTTCAACTGACTATACACCATGTGTGTTCCTCTAATTGCACTATTGCACATCTCCACCTGGACTAGTAAGGTTCATCTGCAACTGAACAATTTCAATTCATATTTAGATATGCCATTGGAGATCGGACTATTTCCTTTTTCTTTATATTTGCATGCGCTTTATTCTTTTATTTTAATGTAAATGTGTATTTTTGTTTCTTAATTTTTCCATCCCGTGTGTTTATATGTATGTATGTACATGTTTATCTATATATGTCTCAAAGATGTCCAAACATATAGTACGTCTTCACTTTTAGTCACCTTTAGAATATCAGTCTGTTGGAGCTGCTGTGACAACTAAATTATATAAATAAAAAGAAAAAAATAAAGTTTCTTCTATTCTATTCTGAACCGCTATAGGAATACATTTTACTTTTGGACAAATACACGTATTTTATGTCTTGACTATACTTAGACAGTCACGTCCCGGGATTCATTATAAAGTCAGAGCCAGTAGGCTATAAGCTCAAAATGGCATAATGACTAAACACAGGAAAAAATAATATGGAAACTTGATATTAATTTCATAAATAGACTAAAAGGTGGCACTGCTTTCATAGATCTAAAAAAACAAAACTATTTAACCAGAATTTGTCTAGCAGAAGTATAAAAAAGTGAACCAAAATCTCTTAGCATCTTCTAAATGACTTCCAATCTTTAGTATTTCTATAATTGACAGGAACATTTTTCAGATTCACAACATTCCGCTATATATAGAGAATGGATCGGTCACTGAAGTAAACTTAACCAGAAAAAATGCTCATTCTTTATATTGATTTGGGTCTCAGTTTAGCTTGATCATCAAAATAACATTAGTGGAAAACATGAAGAATTTATAATATTGTCTTTTACTGAAATGCAACTGGCCAAATAAGAGAGCAGCAGAGAGTGATGAGAAATCCTAAAGTGATTTACGATTTCTGTTCTGGTGGTACAAAATTAAGTACCACCAGGGGCTCAGGGTTTTTTTCTATTTAATGTACTCAATGGTAGGTGTGTTCCTTTATTGCAAAGTAGATTAAAAATAAATTCCAGAGATTATGGATATGAACATAGTTTTCTGAATTAGGCAGCCCTGATTTTCTCGGCACTCAGAGATCTGGTCACATAGTGGGGACATCCAATAGAATGTCGTGTCATTTTGACCTCCGCCAAGAAGCAAAGGCTTACACTGGCAACTGTTTATTTGTTAGCAGAATTACACAAACACTACTTGAAATCACGAGGGAGGAAAGATCTTTTGAAATTCTGAAGCGATAACTTGGCCTCTTTTGGAACAGTAATAAATAAATAAATCAGCTAATTGTTTCTTCTGCTTACATGAAGCCACAAGATGGCCCTCTAGAGCAAATCTTCATTGGCATATTAGATTTCGGGGAGTTACATTCACTATGTTGAAGTTGAAGGATGAAGAGTGGACATTTACATCAAGCTCAATGAAAATTTGAAATCAAATCTCACCTGTTCAAACCCTTTGAGTGTGTGAAGCTGAAGTGTAGGACAGTTCTCTGTTTCATCACTGCATAAATCTAAAGAGAGAAAAAACAATGGAATTAGAAAAGCTTCAGAAATAAGGAAAGCCACAGAAGTCTTGTATTTTCTCTTGAGGACTACATACCAGTCATGTGACCTGTGGTCTTGGATGAAGACTCCTCTTCGACAGCACTGTCAAGATAGACAAAGAAAATAGCACTGTCAGCATGTGAAACACACACAGACACACGCAGAATTAACACAAGAGAAGAATGTGATGAAGCTGCAACAGCGAGTCAACTCTGTGTATTTTGAGGAGGAAGTAAAAGGAGGAGGAAGAGAAGGGATACAAATGAGTAATATAGAATGGACCATCAGGAGAAAAGTATAACCAAAAGGATCACTGAAACTTGAAATTATACCTTTAATCTGACAAAATAAATTTCCCTAGTAGATATAAGATGAAAATTATTGTACTATTAACTTCTGCAAGGATCAGGCAAATGACCCGCCAGAGCTAAAGATTTAAACTGAGGATCCTCTATCTAAAGCATAGAGGACACAGCCTGATGCTAGATAAGATATTGGATGTTCTTTTTGCACCACTCAAACTTAACCTCACAACTCTAAGGGTGAATCCTCATCTTGTAGAACTACGTGGGTTCTACCTAAGAGAGAAACCATAGATAGGCAATATGAACCAGACTCACTGGTGTTGCATCTTGACGCTGGTTACGAATTGCTCCATAAGTGACGAGTTAATCCTTGGATACGTTCTATAACCATTGACTGCAATGGTCTAAAATGAGGATAAAATATGATCCAACATAAATTCCTCAAATACTAATCTGAACTTCACCACAGCCATTCAAACATTTTAGATTTTTCATGAATATAGTTTCTAGTATCTCTCATTCTAGAATCTCTTTGCTGTGTTGTCAGTCATTTAGATGCAGTTTGCTCAATTTTTGGGAACTCAAAACTTTTAATTAACAAGATGAAGAGGATCCTAAAAACAATTGGCAGCAGATTCATAGAAAAAGTTCAAGACCAGTGGGTATCACACAAAATTAGCTTACTGACTCTGAGGAGCAGATGGCTTTCTAGAAATTTTAAAGCCACTTAGACCTTTCACTGTAATGGCATGATCTCATTTGCCCCTCTGTAGGGAATTGGGGGTCAGTTGGGAGTACCAGCAGGGGAGAGGGGGAGAGTTGAGCAACCGATGATCAGTTCCTCTCAAACACTATCAACTATCAACAATTTACCAACCACAACTGAAGATAATACATAACAGTTGCAATCAATGGAATCAGTTATCTTGTGATAACCCAATGATTAGAGTGACAGCAAACACATTCAATGAAATTACAAAATAACTGTGTGTCCTCGTCATAACCTAACAGTAGCCTGAAAAACACTATCTTGACTTCTTCTGGCAACTCCACTAACATGGCTGCACTAGAACTCCCCCTTCAGTCCCGAGCCCATTTAAATTATTCTGACAGCTGCTCAATCCAAGAATGTAATAACAGTTGCTGCATACCTAAGGAGTATAAGTTCACCAGGTGGGTAAATAGTCTACATTCTGTACTACTAGTAGTCAGCAGGCCGTCATTAGCATATGTCACACTTGTTCTAGGGACAAATATCAAGAGTTCATCTCTGTATGTAAGAGGGATTTGATCAGGGGTATCGATATATTCATTTTATGAGCCCCTTACCCAGCCAGTTCATTGCAGGGCTGCTGCGCTTTTATTTATTATCATTATTCACCCTGCCATTCTATATGAACGCAATGGAGGAAGCAGAGTTAGTAACAGGGGGAAATCAGACTCTGTATAAACGCAAGGCAGCAAAGCAGGATGGGTGTGGGACATTCTGATGACCAATGTGTGCTGCACAACTGGACGACTTGAAAAGCAGCTGGTAGCAGATATAGCATAGAATAGAATAGATCTTTACTGCCATTGTTTTAAAAATAAGGAAACTCCGTTTAGCAGCAACTGTAAAAATCAGCTTATTCCGATTAGACGAAAATCGACAGAAAATATAATCTACTTACATAGATGATATTGCGTGATAGTTTTTTGCCATATGAACTTATTTTAATTAAGAGCTGCACATTGCCCTTGTAATGCATAGATGTAGACGGTGTTGTGTTTTTATTCATGTCTCTTTGTACTTGGAAATCTATCTTACTTTTTTAACAGCAAAAAAAAAGCATTATGGAGAAGGGTGTTTGTTGTGGCGCCACTGAGCAATCTGCAAAATTGCTATTGGGATATTTGCCCCAGTTTTGATCGATCTTCTGAGCCTCAGACGAGTTCCTGTATTCGGCAGTGGATTCATTTAGGTTGATATTAATCGGAAAAGAGATCATATTTAATCCAATGCAGTGCAGGTCCACAAAATACAAACTCTACTGCATGGACAGAGCAGTCAAGGTACCAACACCACTGCGTTTATGTGCATGCAATGTAGGATGGACGTCATAGCTGGTGCACGCAACAGTCCATGTATGTATCAGTAAAAATCAAGAATCTGGATTGAAGTATGATAATATGATGGGATTTGAAAAAATGTAAATAATACAGTAAATCTTATTTTGGTGATAAAACGAGCTAGCTATAACTAGCGTCAACCTGTTTTAACTCTTTGCAGCTCCTGTAAATGTTAAGCCTAAGAAATTGTGAATGTTGATAATCTGAATTAGCGAGACATCCTGAGTCGAAAACACCACAAAGGCTTATTCATAGTTCACCTATGTACAAAAAACAACACCGTCTGTTTTGAACAATGATGTTGCAACATGCCTGATTCTTCAATGCATTATTCAGTATGGGACGGATTCATCAACAAGAAGTCAGTGAGAGTCAAATGTTTCAACAACACATGTCTTTCTTCAATTATAGCTACAGTTCCCTAAATTATTTCCAGAGGCACTTCTCTAGTTTGTCTTCATTTGAAACTTACTGAGTACATACACAAATGAAAAGACTGCATGCGGACAGAAGTCTCCTTCTGTATCTGTCTACAAGCTCTGTGCATCTATGAGTCTTCATTGGGTTTGTTGTGACTTGACCACTGGGTGAGTATGGGACCACCCTTTACATCGAACTGACATTAAAATGACACATAACAACTTAAACATTGGATGCATTTGTGGCTATACGTATTCGTGACGAGAAATAAATATTACCCAGAAGACAACTATCAGCAGCTAAAATGATAGATATGAACAAATATGTTAAGTAACTGCAATAGTATTAATTATGGATCATTACACTATGGTAAAGAGTAAGATGAGAACATTTAAAACCTCAATTTAAGCAGCCCAGAATAGGCAGTAGAATTCTAGGCAAAGGTAGTTTCGTAAAATATGTTATAGCTGCCCCCAGCTTTCATTAAAGAAAAATAAATTGTGATGCATTTGAGTAGGTACCCAAGTGGAGATGTAATTCTTGCAACGCCCCTGGATTTGGTCATGCAGTAACCTACATTCACATTGACACACTACATGGTGGAGGTGCTGTTTTATGACGTTAAACGATTTCTGGGGGTTGAGATGAAAGTGTCTAAAGGAGTGCAATTTTAGATCAGCTTTCCTGCAGAACGTCAAATCTCCCGTGCAGGAGAACAATTGAGTCGTGTATCGCAATGTGTATCAATTTGTGGCAGGAAGGCCCCCCAGAAAATGCATATTTAAAACTTAGACAAGCGATTTCATCCGAAATAATGATCATACACACGCGTGTCGTGTAATTTGGCAGGCAGGCTAAATCCATGCAGATGCAGATGCTCCTGCTGGAGCTGCAGCCACGGCCTCCTTCACCGACACCGAACACCAGACCGTCTCATAAAAGACTGAAGCGACCTTCGGCATTTAACACCAGCATTGTAACTGAAATGTCTTTTCTAATCACTGACGGTGTTTTCTTAATAATCTAACCAGCGCGCGCTCCATCGCTGCGGTGTCCCCCCCCTTCACACACAATACGCCTCACCTCTCTGACTCTCCCCAGATTTGCTCTGGTGACGATGAGCTCCAATCCATAGAGGCTATCCCTTTAGTCAACAGCCATTCCCTTCAAATCGCCGGTCCATTATTCATTTGTAGAGCAATCCAAGCCACACAGGAACGATGTCCACGCGCGATCGATGCGCCACTCCGGTCTGCAGGGGGTAAGTCAGGGTGAGATCCTGGCAAAGGAAAGCATGGATGTTACACAGCGCCCATCCCACCCACCAGAACCCCCGCTGATCGACCAGCCCACCATCAGAGGAGGTACACGGAGCCTGATCCGTATATTTTCTTAGATTTGACCTGATTGTTCCATAATAAAAAGCTTTTGTCGAAGGTAACTGTGTAGGCTTCCAGTCTGCGCCGTGTTATACACAATTTATCAGATTACAACGTAGTTCTGCTACTCTACTTGTGAAATGAGATTTGGAAATACCGGTGATTTATCGAATAGCATCTGAGAGATATTTTCTAATGCTGAGAACAAATGATAAATAACCAAACAGCAGTGTTGGATGAAATGAGCTATTAAGATACCAAGTGACTAATGAAAGTGAAGAACTTAAGAAAAGATGGAGAGACTGGGGTTTAGAAGTACAATGCACACCACTTACAGCCTTATTATCACCAGTATAGATGGACTGTTAAAAAAAGAAGAAAAAAATCATAAAATAAAGATAACACAAACGATAAGATGTTGGGGAAAGAGAATAAAAGTACAAGATACGATAGCTTAGTAATGTGTTTAGTACTTTTAAAATGGAATGAAATCAAATCAAGATAAAAGTAGTCGTTATTTTTATTTTTATTTTACCTTTATCTAACCAGGAAGTCCCATTGTGATCAGAAATCTCTTTTACAAGGGAGACCTGGCCAATGTAGCAGCCATACAAAATCAAAAATATATTAAACACTTACATGATAAAAAAAAAAAGTAATAAAGCAGAACAAATAGGGATGACCAACAGACAAAAATATGTGAATAAATATTTGAACAGTACAATCAAGACGCTATAGAAGCTAGACAGAATAGATAGATTTTTAGTTTATGTTTGAAAATATCATCTCCTTTCTGGTCCTCTGGAATTTTATTGCAAGGAATAACTGAAAGACAAGGATTTGAGGATTTTAAGTATTTATAGGGTTAATAAACTAGTGTAAGAGCAGGTGCACATCTGCACCTGGACAACTTTTGCACGTCTTTAACTGGACTATTTTAATGCATATCATATATGCCGTTAGAAATCAGACTCTTTACTCTTTTTTTATATTTGCATGCACTTCATTCTTGTGTTTTAATTTACATTACATAGTATGTCTTCTTGTTTAGTCATCTTTGCCTGTATGCTGGAGCTGCTGCAACAACTAAATTTCCCATCTTGGGGAACAATAAAGTCTCTCTATTTAGTAGCAACCAGCCACTACACTACACATTACAAACCATGCATGTAAAATATAATTGAAGCAAAAACTATTATCAGTATTATTCATGTATTTGAAAGAACAAAGGTAAAAGTTAAAGGATGCAGCATAATGGCTTCCAACACACATTACTCATATTTTAATATGAATTAGGCATTATATAATGGCTTATATTTTATTAACCACTCGTGTGTTTCTTTTATGTAAAATTTAATTTGTAAATTTAATTGTAAACAGAGATTACTAGTATTTCCATGTAGTACTACAAACAACATTTATAAATGAAATGTGATGGAAAACACATAAAAAGTTACTGAAATTTGCCATTTATAACAGGAGCTCAAAGTGTATTTAAGTATAAGTCTATTGTTGATGTATGCATATCACTGACTTCTAAATCAAAGTCTTATAAAATCTGTGTTGTGTTTGCAGATATCATCAAAAACACACACACTTAATCACATCGTTTAAAATTCTTGCAGAACTTGCAGAATTCTTGAAACACTTTCCCTCTAAACATGCACTTATCAATCTAACAGCCCCATGTTTTATTATAGATCCCACTCAGCTGTTGTCTGGGTGCAGAAGCTACTGATTATTTTATCTATTGGAGGTTGTGGTATTTGAGTTGGCGGTCCTGCTCTCAAAGAGCAGGCGGACTAGGGACAAAATTAATGAGATTATTTTTTTGTCTGCTTTTGCAGTCTCTCTTCTCCTGAGGAGTGAAGGCATTTTGCTAATCTTGTTAAAAGCAACAGTGTTTCTGGATGAATTTGTCTTTAAAATCATAGTTTTATGTCTTCATTTGATGCATTTGGCTAGTTGCGGGTCAATAAACCCAGCGTACTCACATGAGAGGCCTGTCAGTGGAAAAGTTAATCATAATTGGACGTGCAGGGGCATTTTTTAATATAGCGCCCTCTCCTAGTGTCATGCTTTTCAATGTCACTCACTGACTACAATGCTTGCTTCTTCAAGGGGAATTCAGATACTTGTTCACACACTTGGATGGATGGAAAGATATTTATTAGTCATTATATAATCTTTTTCAACTTGCTTTGACAATTTTCTTAGGGCACAAACTACACAAACAAATTTGTGAATAAAGAAAAAGAAACATTTTTAACATCTTGAATTAATATTTCAGAGAGAATCTTCTTTGTTTTCACGTTCCCATAAATTGTTCTGTTAGTTTTTGGCAGTTTGTATTAAATCAAACATTTTAGCCCATATGGATTTATATTTAAGATACATCTTTACATAGAGACTCAGAGTACATTTCTTTCTCAGATTTTTATTTTATTTATTCAAACCTAGACTACTTTACATCTCCATTACGCATTATCTATTGATGATTTAAGATATATCATTGTGTGTATTTTTTTAAATGGCTTACCGGTCAACATGCTGCCATTTACAGTAAGTGAATGAAAAAGTCAGTCTATGGCTTAAAATCAGCTGTGGTGAGCTCACCAGACACTAGATGTCCTCACAAGACCACTTTCCATCAAGGATTCAGCTCTGAAGCAGAGGATAAGCCCTGTGGCTATAATAATGATAATAATTATAATAATAATAATAACAATGGACCATTTTCAGCCTCGGACAGACACGATTCATTCATCTCACTTCTCAGTGAGCAAACAGACACGAGACAGATAATATGTGCATCAGCATTGAGTGTGCTTCCCAAAGACAACACGAGGTCCTGTCCTGCTTCCCCGAGGTTCTGTAGAGATTATCCAAATGGCAGGTGCTTTCATGAAGTCTCTGTCGACCACCTTGTTCTCTTCAGCCCGGGCCATCGCTTCAAGCTCGGGGGATGTTTCTGGGCACCAGTCAACCATGAATTTATCCTTGGCCTCACAGTAGTTCACAACCACTTCTTCAGGCTGCTCCCCCAACAGCCAGTCTGGAAAGCAGAAAAGAAGGAACAGCCAATGAGAATCACCTCAGACAATGTGAGAGTTGGTATCTATTAATGGAAAGAAGTACTATTATTATCTTATTACTTCAGAAGAAACCAAATTTCAGTCACAAACCTGCACAGTCATGGATGAGATCTTTGATGAGGTGGCCAATGATGGCGTAAAGAACTCCCAGCAAGATAAAGACGGCCATGAGCAGATATAGAACATAGGTTGGCAGGTGTATGTCATCCCGAGAGGGAGGTATATAACTCTCAAAGAACACCGTTCCATCTTCTTCCTTGTAATGAATCTTTAAGTTCTCCCGCGACACATCCATTGCTGTCCGGGTAGTTTTGTAACTGAAGTCAGCCAGGTAATCCACATAATACCTGTGGCACTGCTGTTCAGGTAGATTAATCCATGCAAACCTCTGAGAAGCATTTTCTAACTTTAGGCAAAATTCCTTCAATGGGTGTCTTTAGACTCCTAGATAGTCACACTACAAGAAAGACTTCAATTAAAAGTAAACCCCTCACTCTGGCATTTCTTCATTTTGTGTCATTTTGCAAACTCCCCATCTGTGTGTTGGAGCTACACAGATGGGAAATAGATTAGATGCAGCAGCTTGGGCTGCTCAAGGTCATTGGAACAATGCTGCGAGCACATTTTCTTAATGGGGTAGATTATTAACCTCAGGCATACAGCTATCCATCCATCCATCCATCCATCCATCCATCAATCTATCTACCTCTATACTGTCATCAGCTAAAATCCCTACTGAACAGTATTTAATATGGCTAATGTACAGTAATCCCTGACCTTCATAAATAAGGTCTTTGCCGGTTTACCAGACATTAGAGGCAGGTGATGTAGATTAAGGAACACAAACACGACATGACAACTCTCTTGTATTAGCCACTTGTTTACTGGAGATTAGCGTAAACCAACAGAATAAGAAAACTGATGACATAGTCTCTTTCTCTTTAACACATTACAGCAACATCTGTGGCATAGTGGAAAAACACACGTTATGACTGGTGAGTGGGGAAAAATGCACAGAAAAGCCATATCATTTAATAAAATCTTCTTGATGTTTCTTTGGGTAAACTGAGATTGTCATTGGACGTTTATTTAAATATCAGCAATTGAAAATAAGGAAGATAGTCTTCTCTACGTCTATGATTAACATTTTCAAGTTTACATTGTTCAGAAAGTTACATTTCTAAGCATGAACATTTGTTCAGAGTTCAAAAACAGTATAGTTGTGTTTTTTTTGAATGACTGATAATATAGACAAGGTTAAGGTACATTTTGATAAATAATCAAAGCATTTGTTTTCAACAAAATTATATATAGCAAACTAAAAATGTGCTTATTTAAAATGAAAATGCTTGCACTACTACATAATATCTACAGAGACAGCACTGATTAGCAAAACAAGAGGAATGCCAAAAAATTCATAAGGAGGTGACATAAGGGAAAATGGTGCAGGCAAAGGTCACACTATGAGAAGACATCTGCTTTTCTCCGGGATGTGAGGGAGCAAAGGAGCTTCTCAGAGGAGTAGGAAGGGTTGGACGGATGGAAGTACTGTGGAAACCAGGCAGCAACCCATCCTTTTCCATCTCCATCTTCAGATCATCATTTTCCATCGGATTGCTTGAAAGGTTATGTCGCCACACTTCTTCTAATTCTACTCCCCCTTCCTCTGCATCATTACTAACTGGTTTTGGGCCCAGAATCCAATCTATATGGGGAGAAGGGGGACAAACAACATGAGCATGAAATGAAATAAAGATAATTTCTTAATTTGTATTTTTTATATGGGCAATGATTTTAAACATGAAGTCCAGTTTACACATGGAGAGGAAGTTATGAGTCACTCTCTACAGTTAGAAAATAACCTTGATGATGTCATCAGGGTCATCTTAGGATGAGTTTGGAAGTCTTACATACTCAAATCTCCCGCATCTGTTATCCCCTGTGTCAGGGCTGGAGAACACTCTGGCTACATTCATTATCATTCCGCAATGGAAAGAAACCTCTTTGTGCAATTGGTTTCTTTAAACAAATTGCACTTTTTTAAATGTCCTCTTAAGCCCACAAGGCATCTGTCATGCACCTGCAAAATATTTTCAAGGGGAATAGCAGCTGGTACTTTGTTATGAATGTGATGTAAGTAACCTGCTTAGTTATATAAAAGGTGGCTAGCTAGGAGGTTACCATTGTTAAATGTAGCAGCAGAAATTTTGAATAAACAGTAACCTGCAGATATCATAAGGCAGGAGTAGCATTACATCTGGCTTATATGAACATTCGACATTCGGGGTCTATGGTCAGACTATAAGTCTCTAGCAGTGTCTGCATTACAGAAATAATTGTAGAGTACAAAATAAGTGGGTATTTATCTGACAGTGGGTTTAATCTACAACTCAGTTGCATTATGGGAAATTCACTCTCCAGTGCTTAAGGGTTTAAAAGTCTATATCCTGTCTATATCCAATTTTGAAAAATGTAATATAATATTGCCAAATGAACATTTAAGATGTTTTGAATAGAAGCTGTTCACTTAAATTGTTCTCAAAGTTTTGATATTCATCTTAAAGTATAAGAAGTAGTAGTACAACTTCGAGTATTTAGGACCACTACTGAGTACGCCATCCAACAACATGATCACAAATAGGGAAAAAAAAGGGGAAAAGACAGTGCACTGATTAATTTTTGGCCAATTAGTTCATGGAGACAAAGGGACTCAAACACAGCAACAACATGGACACCAGAGAGGGAAGAAGTACTTGAATGAGAGGTGACCACACAGGGGTTACCTGCCAGGTCATGCATCAGGTCTTTAATGAGATGTCCCACTATGGCATAAGTGGCCACTAAAACCAACACAACCCCAATTAGGACATAGACCACATTGCGTGGCAGAGATATAGCGTCTCTTGCTGGAGGTATGTAATCCAGGAAATAAGCCTCCTCCTTCCTTCTGGACAGCTGGAGGAGCTGCCGGTGCTCAAACACCAGCTGTGAAAGGTTCATTTGCAGAGTCTGTCCTGAGACGTTCAGGGAAACGACTGGCTGTTGGTCCATGTTGGAGTCAGATATGACTGGCTGTCTTTTATAGGACAGCGCGTTCAGACAACGTGACGTAGCTCCAGGGCTGTTTCTTTGGAGGTTCACAGATTTATTTTCTTGATGCAGATCCAAGATCCTAATTGCACTGTGAAAACTTGGGAAATGGGAGGGAGAATGACTGAGCATAAAAAAAAATCTCATACAGTTTTCACACTTTGTTTGTATGCTAGGATTGGTGACAGTTGAAAAATATCAAGGTGCTTCAAAAATGTGATCATGGTGTTTTAGGATTGACAGCTCTCTGTCACAAGGTGATGCTTTGGAAATGTAGTCCCATAAGCATTGGAATGTGATACCATAAGTGACAAATCAATTAATCTTTTGTCTAGACTTGAATACCAGCATTCCTCCTTCCAGGCTTTTGGAAAGGAGTCGTCATACAAAATGTCGACATGAGTGAAGAGTATGAGATGTAAGAGAGGTGAATATAGGACAGGCAGAGTTAATAGGATTGTGTCTGACACAGAACAATACAGCTTTCCATCTGCAGGGATTAGAGATATGAGCGAAGAGACCTGGGCAGTATCGCACAAAAGAGGCTTATGCGCTTCCATGACCACATTGCTCTATGGATATTCCACGTTTTAAATTCATCTTAACACTCTTCGACTAGTCTATAAATATGTTGTCACATAATTCTCTGATAATGCATCTCACTCCCTTGGCTGATTTGTTTATCAAAGAACAGATATTAGAAAAATTAGTTCTGAGATGTAGGGCAGATAAATTTCCCCGTGGGTAAGAAAAAAAAGTATCTTCGATATGAAGCTACAAAAACTGCTTGGGATAACAACAACATATCGACACCTTTTCTAATAGTATTTACGAGAAAATTACCACATTCTGATGAAATGATGGAGTCTGTAGATACTGCAGAGAAGTGTAAGGCCATAAAAAAAATTACACCTTACCTTGTAATCAAAACTTGAAATGACTCCTCTGCTCTTTTCTTTCGACCATGAAATAAAGTAATTCCAAATCCTTATGTCATACACAGCTCTGGAAACAAACACAAACAAATGGCAGAACATTATATCATGATAACAAAAGTCTTACAGTAACAACATCTCTATCGTGAACATCTAAATAAAAAACACACCATCAATATTTTCTCTCTACATGCAAACAATGATCAAAAATAAAGTTTATATCCTTGCAGTTAATCCCGCTGAAGAAACAGGTCGTAGAGTGCTTCTCTATGGTTTCGGATCTTGTTGCTTGTAAACTTTCATAAACTGGGAATATAGAAATCGCCATTCTATGATAGTGATGGCAACATTCGCAAAAAGAATGAACCAAGAAACTGGGTGCAAGCCATAATAGAAGTTATCTGTCATTCTGCGTACAAACTGGAAAAAGAGCTTAAACTTGAGTGAGAATAAAGTCTTCCAGTAAAGAATTAGCGGCGGAAAAGGGGAACGAAAATGGAAAGCGTTGTGTGAAGTCTCCAGAGTGTGTCTCAGGATGAGGCTGTCAGGAGTGTAGGGCTGTCTGTGTCAGTCCTTTTCTAATCCCTGACAGGATTTGATCGATAAAAGCCGCTCTCCCCTGAGTCATCGGATAGCAAAGTCCACTGTGTTTATTTATGAAAAACACTCACAACAAGAGGATAAATCATGTCGAACAAAATAGAATTCAACAAATACTCAATGGCCATCATATCAGATATACCCGTTCTTTCTTATTCAATTACTTTACCATTTTAAACTTTCCCAAGAAGGATGTTTTTGATTTGTAGAATAGTACTGATGATGATAATAGAGTAACTACATGTAAAATTGGATTAAACAATACAATATGGAGCTCACCAACAATAAAAACTAAAATTAAAACAGGTAGGAAATGTCCGCAATAAAAACATGCACTAGAATTCCTGCGCTGTACGAGCTTTGTTCTGTGAAATATTTATAAGACATTACTGATTGTGTTTTATGCTCTAGCAATGAGCTCATATTAACTGCAGTCGGTGAAGTTACCGCCTTACCTGCCTGCATCATTTCCAGATAGGTTACTAAGATTCCACTTCCCCCATGTATGCAAATAAAATAATTACATTTCCAATTCAACATTTAATTAAAAGCTCCTCTCAATATAATAATGTCCAGTATAACAACACTCTTATTTATGACATCAACAGTAAGCATATATCTGACCTTCACCTTTCAGATCATGTCAATAAAAGAGAAAGTAGCCACTGAGTTTATGTTCATCCCAGACATTACCTTGAAAATGACTCTTCTTGTTCTCTTGCAAGATCAGTTACCGTCAGTAAAAACTTAAAGGCAACAAAAGAGGGGTTCCGCGTCTTCTCCAAGTTAAGCAGTCTCCACTGGAAGCACTAAAAGCGAATCTATTTTTGCAGACTAGTCCTATTAAAAAATGTGATATCATGCATTATCTCAGTCCATGACTGGGACATCCTCAGGCAGGGGTGACCACCTTCTTGGGTTTGTCTTCCGGCTCCAACACCCACTTGAAGTAGGCATCCCCCAGGATGAATGCCCAATAGACGACGGTCAGAGAAGTATTTACTGTCAAAATGCCAATGATTAACGGGTGCATCATGATGGCAGACTGGGTGGACTCTTTCAAGAATTTGTGTCAGCTCGAAAACTTTGTGTCTGCTGTGTGGCAGAGGAATGTCTGTGCCTGTCCTTTCTGTGTGCTTCTACTCTCCCCATGGACTTACCACCCCTCTCCACTCCCGCTTTCCACTGGTCACCAAGTTTCTGTGGCAACAGCAGCATTAATCCTCTTCAGCCGCTTTGTAACAGAAGATAAAGTTGCATTAGAACGAGGGCTGCTTCACAAATGTGCTTCATCTATAGGATTCTCTTGTGTAATCAGGACTGAGGGGGAAGGAGGCTGATTAAGCAGGGCAATCATATGAGGAGCGTTGAAACAAATACCAGGCCTGTTAGGCCTGGATGCAGACAGGGACTCACTCTAGAAAAAAACCTGTGTGCAGAATCCCCAGAGGGTAATACACATGGTCACTATTTGAAATATGCAGAAAAGCATGGCTTGAACCTTTTGTAAAGACACTGTTTGATCAATCTTGTTTTAAAATAAAGTCCAAACATCTTCGTTTGGACTTAATGTTAGATATAATCCAGAAATTAATCATGAACAGAGACATAAGATGAAGGAGTTATTTTTTTAATCTTACACCAAACAGGGCAGATGGACTCCGGATTGAACCCCTGGGGTCACAGCAGCCTAAAGCACTCAACATGTGCAGCTTGACTGGGTTCTTTTTTTTTTTCATCATTACTTCCATTATTACAGAAGAGTCTCTTGTCAAAAACTGAAGGGAAATAAAAAACCAAAAGCACAATCAGGAAATTCAGTGTATGACGGTAAGAGTCCAGAAAATGGTAAATATCCACCAGATGGCAGTACACGCATACTTTGAATTGTGTATGATGATAGGCTGGTTATTTAGATCAGTTGTTCTCAATCTTATTCAACAATGTACCCATTTTTAATCATTTTATCAACCATGTATCCCGTGATCAACGAAAAAAATGAAATAAATTAAACACAAGTTAAAAATTCTGATTGCCTTATTATCTTCAGAACATACATTTGAAAAAAATATTTATTTCTGGAAAATAAAGCTGAGTTATAAGTCAGACTTTATTACCAGATTTCTGACCAGAATCACCATTTAGAAATTAAAAAAGTTTCATGTTTACTTAATCTTATTTGGTGCATTTAAAATAGGAAAATGTGTACAAAATATCATAGTACATAGTTACATGCATCATAGTTGCATATTGTAAATAAAATTTAGCATAGTAAAATTATTTTAGAATTAAAACAAAAACCCAGCCACCAAGGGGGTCACAGGTCAGTTTACTTTTAGTGCCGGTCCCAAGCCCGTATGAATGGGAAGGAAAGGCATCCGACGTAAAATCTGTGCCAGCCCAATATGCAGAACACAATACTAATTTCCAAACCGGATCTAAGCATCACGGTAGTCGAAGACGTGCCAGGAAACAGTGAGAGATGAGGAAAGGCATCAGTGTAAGGGAGATAGCAGGAACTTCAAATGTTGGTACAATGACAGGAAAGCTAGCTAATATGATGGCGAGAAGAAAAGTAGATATAATGTGCGTCCAAGAGACCAGGTGGAAAGGCAGCAAGGCTACCCGCATTGGTGGAGGGTACAAACTGTTCTATCATGGAGGAGATGGGAGGAGAAATGGGGTATGGGTGAATCTGAGGGAGGAGTATGTGAAGAGTGTTCTGGAAGTGAAGAAAGTGTCAGACAGAGTGATGAGTATGGTGATAGAAATTGGAGGTTTGATGATGAACGTTATCAGTGCTTATGCCCCACGAGCTGGTTGTGAGTTGGAAGAGAAATAGAATTTCTAGAGTGAGTCAGATGAAGTTATTGAGAGTATTACCAGGGATGAGAGAGTGGTGGTTGGAGCAGACTTCAATGGTCATGTTGGAGAAGGGAACAGAGGAGATGAGGAGGTGATGGACAGGTATAGTGTTAAGGACACAGACATGGAAGGACAGATGGTGATAGATTTTGCGAAATAAAATGGAAATGGCTGCGGCGAACACTTATCTATAGAATAGTGAGGAGCACATGGTGACATATAATGAGGCGCAAGGAGCACGCAGGTAGACTACATCCTATACAGAGGATGCAACCTGAAACTGATTGGAGGCTTCAAGGTGTTGACAGGGGAGAACATAGCCAGACAGTATAGAATGGTAGTATGTAGGATGACTCCGGTGGTACAAAAGAGGAAATGAGCAAAGGTAGAGCAGAAGATCAAAAGGTGGAAGTTGAGGATATATTATTACAGCTACTGTGGGAACTTCAGAGAGGCTTTGGGACAGGCTATGGGTGGTGGTGAAGAACCGCCAGATGACTGGGCAAACACAGCAAATGTGATAAGGGAGACAGGTAGGAAGGCGCCTGGTGTCTCTTCTAGGCAGAACATAAGTAGACTTAGTGGTGGACTTAGGAGGTTCAAGAGAGAATAAGTAGGAAAAAGGTTAGCAAAGAAGAAGTGGAATAGCAAGAGAGATGAAGAAAGTAGGCAGGAGTACAGAGAGATGCGGCATAAGGCAACGAGTGAGATGGCAAAGGCTAGACGAGAGGCTTATGATGAGTTGTATGAGAAATTGGACACTAAGGAAGGAGAAAATGACTTGTACCAGTTTGCGAGGTAGAGAGATCGAGATGGGAAGAATTTACAGCAGGTTAGGGTGATCAAAGAATATGTTGTTCGCGGATGACCTTGTGATCTAAAGTGAGAGCAAGGATCAGTTGGAAGAAAACCTGGAAAGGTGGAGGTATGACACGATGGGGATGAAGTTCAGTCACAGTGAGACAGAAAACATGTATGTGAATCAAAGGGAGGCAGGTGCAATGTTGAGGATGCAAAGAGTAGCATTGAGCAAGCTGCAGGAGTTTAAGTCCTTGGGGTCAACTTTTCGGAGCAACGGTGAGGAAACAGGTGCAGGCAGGATGGAGTGGGTGGAGAAAAGTGTGAAGTGTTATCTGTAAAACTTTGCACCGGGACAACTATTGCACATCTCTAGCTGGACTATTTAATTCATATTACATATCCCATTGGACATCGGACTCTTTCCTTTTTCCTTATATTTGCATGCACTTTATTCCTGTATTTTAATATATATGTGTATTTTTTATTTCTTAGTTTTGAATTGAGTGTGAATTGAAATTTAGTTGCTGCTGCAGCAACTAAATTTCCCCTTTTGGGGATTAATAAAGTTTCTTTCTATATATCTATTTATCTATAATAATAGTAATAATAAATTGGACTTATATATCACCTTTTTTATGAACCCAAATATGCTTAATCTATCTATCTATCCATCCTTCCATCCATCCATCCAATAGAACTGTAGCTGCAGGAATGAAGGGAAAGATTCACAAGACAGTAGTGAAACCAGCCCGTCTGTATGGCTTGGAGACAGCGGCCCTGACCAAAAGACAGGAGGAAGAGTTGAAGATGATAAGATTTTCTTGAAGAGGGGACTGACAAGGATGTACAGGATTAGAAATGAGTACATTAGAGGGACAGCCCAGTTTAGATGTCTTCGGGGACAAAGTAAGAAATTATATATTCGTAGAAGGATGATAGAGATGGAGATGCCAGAAAGGAGAAAAAGGGGAAGACCAAGGAGTCGATTTCGGAATGCGTTGAGAGAGGACATGCATTTGGCTGGTGTGAAAGAAGGAGATGCAGAGGACAGGGCAAGATGGAAAAAAAATTATCCTCAATGGAGACAACTTAAGGCAACAGCCGAAAGAAGAAGAAGATAGAAAAATTATTTTATAATAATTATCACATGAACCTCATGCAGTACGCAAACCTACCGCTAGGGGTACCCCCATTTGAGAAACACTGTTTTTCATGGCCAGTTTGAAGTCTGTGGATTCTCCTGACAGAGAATGTAACTGCTCACAATAACCCCCAAAAACATCCACTGAACGTGCCGTTTTACGCACTACGCACATTATCAAAACTCTGCGCTGCTCTCCCTTTAAATGCTCTCTGAGCTGTCACTCTTGAGGTGAACTTTGACCTTTGCTAGGTAGAAAAGCACCAACCGAGCTTTGTTTCAACACAGATCAAAAGGCAACACTGCATGCAAACACCTCCTGTCTTCGGAAGTGGACCAACCCCTTACTTCTGACATGTGTCGCTCCGACGCCGAACGTGTTTGACTTACCAGATTTTTCTTTTTTCGTTTTTTAGGGGGAGTCCAACAAAGTTATCAAAAATGGGGCTGCCAGTTGAAGTCTGCGTGCTTCTCGTCTCTCTCCTGGCTCCTGGAGTTTTGTACACTCTGAACAACGTCCCTGCGCTCCAGGAGTAAGTCTGTTTGTCTGATATCTGTGAGCACGTTTGACCCAGTGACGTTAAAACCCAGGAGGTTTAATAAGGCCGTTACTTTATCCTGCGGTAACCTGGATTTAAATTGCTGTTGGATGCCTTAATTCCTACATTTAAAAAAAAAAAAATCACTAAAAACTCGTTTATTAAACACAATAATGTCAAGGGAAATGTAATCTCTCAAAAGTGAATAAGTAAATAAGTAGACTGACCTCGGTGAAAGGCTTGTGTAATTTAAATAAATTCAATATCTACTGGTTCCAAAATCACTGCCAAGTAATGAGTCATTTCCTGACTTCATCAGCTCACCTGACTTGCACAATATATAAAAGAAATTTTAATTTAAATCCTCACATGAAAAAGTCTTTGCAGGGATAAAAGGACTATAATGATAATCAGAATATTTGATTCAGCTCAAGCATAAGTCTCTCTGATAAACTGATCACCATCTGTCACCTTCACCATTACTTCTCAGACCTCTCCCTATCCTGGGAATGGGAATTGTTGTACTGGGAGGAGTTCTTCTCTTCCTCTTCCTCATGGTGAAAAACAAAACAAACGTGGATCCATTATTTTATGGTAAAACAGACTTAAACTAAACATTTAATTTAATTTAAACATCTACCAGTAAAGTAAAGGTGTGGTGTTGTCTTTTTCCATCATGCCTTTTTGTGTGTGTCTAGCATTTGCAGAGTTTTCCTTCACCAGCATGGTGGGTCTGACTAACGCTTTGGAGCAGGATGGGTTCATCTCTGGCTTCATGGGTTTCTACCTAAAGAAGGTGCCAGGACGTACACACTTCTCCCCTGCCTATGACAGACTACATCTTAATGAGGGTTGATATTTCAGGATTTTATGTCAACATCTTAGATTCAACATGTGTTGCTGATGTCTCCTTAGGGTGAGCCTCATCTGAGCACTGCTTACGCTGTGATGATGTCTTACTGGGAAGGCATCGTTCACTTCACTCTCTTCCTCACCATCATTCACCGCATGTTTAAAGGGTAGGTTGCGGTGTCTCAATTCACCAGCTCTGTACTCATTGAAACTCCCTGAATGAAACATGTTGATTTTCTGTCTGCACAGGAAGTCCTATCGTAGCCTGGGGCTGCTTTGGGTTGGCTCCTCCATCGGCCATCAGATTGTTCTCATCCCCGGGGTAGTCATCGGTGAGAACGGCCAACAAGATTTGTACTATTTATCACATTGTCTGTTGTCTGTCGATGTTGATGATCTTCTTGTTCTTTCAGGGAAATATGGGTCCAGTCTTCGGCCAGCCTTTTGGAGGAACATCCCCTTCTTTCTGGCGCCTTTCTGGGCAGCGTTTGTGCTCCTTCGCAGACCCCAAGACATGCCAATCATCAAAGCAGACCAAGTCAGTTGCCGCAGTTAAGACGCATAAAATATATTATCCATAAAATTGATCAAATAGAAACATGTCGATTGCTTAATTTGTACCGTTTGTTATGAGAAAATTCAAAAAGGTAAAACTGATCGGCATTACAGAAAAAAACTAATCCCAACTAATTCTATGAAAATAGTGAACAACAAAACATGTTTTCTTTGTTTCCTCACTGGTATTGTGAGATAGTCGCCAGTTTTTGAAAAAATAATGAACTTTACATCCATCCATTTCCTGTAAACACTTATCCTGCTCAGGTTCATGGGGAGGTTGGAGTCAATCCCAGCTAACCCAGTAAAAGAGGTGGGGTACACCCCGAACAAGTCACCAGCTTAGCACAGGGTCAACCCACATAGAGACAAACAACTATTCACACCCACAGACAATTTAGAGTCCCCATTTCACCTGTACTACATGTTTTTGAACTGCCGGAGTACCCGCAGGAAACACATGTGAACATGGAGAGAACATGCAAGCTCAGCACAATGTGGCTCCCCGTCGGATTTGAACCCAGGACCATCTTTCTTTGAGCTGAGAGTGCTGCCCACTATGCACAATTGATTTGTTCTAATTAATGTGTATGGCGAGCGACTGTTTGACTGATAATGGATATTTGAATCTGATAACGATATGAGCTTGGATTGATTTTAAACCAATAACCAGATATATCATCAAATATCTTTTTGTATCAACAGTATACTTTATCCAGATCGTTTCTGTGTTCACTAGATTTCAGCGGAGCAGAAGAAAAGCCTGCTGTCTCGACCCGTTGACATGCTTCTGTCACTTCTCTTGATTGGAGCAGCAACCTTTTCTGTTTTCAGAGGCTTTGTGAGTTGAACCACGTTGAAGCTTTTCTTTCCTGTCCAGCATTACTGCTCGCTTTCTGAATACTGAAACATGAGGTCATATGCAAAACATAGTCACTTAAACTCCTCCTGCTTTGCTGCAGGTGGTGCTGGATTGTCCTCTTGACACCTGTTTCACCTACATCTACCAGTACGAGCCCTACCTCAAAGACCCAGTTGGTTTTCCCAGGGTTATGGTCAGTATGTGCGAATAAACACTAAAATCAGCTTAACGGATCCAAATATTCTGGATCAAAATTGTAATTGGTTTTTTTTTGGTGCAGATGTTGGCGTATTTGTTCTATGCTCTTCCCCTGCTAACGGTCTTCATCAATGGGCTGAACACACCTGGATGCAGCTGGATGTTGGACTGGACCGTCGTCTTTGCTGGGGCCATGGCTCAGGTGACTGTGTGTGTGCGTAACTGTGTGTTATTATGTCACTGCACAGCATAAAGTGAACTTTCTCCTGCCGTTCTTTCAGACTCAGTGGTGCCATATCGGAGCATCTCTGCATTCCCACACTTCTTTCACGTACCGAGTTCCAGCAGACAAGATGTGGCCTGTTATGACCCTCAATGTGTTGCTCACTGCTGCACCGATTCTGCTTGCCCTTCGCTGCTGCACCAACCCTGCTTTCTTTATGAAACCTGTTCTCAATGGACAGCTCCCCAGTGAGAAAAAGAAAAACTAGACCACACAGAGTGGTTGTTGACTGTTGGGGAATGCTTCATGCTCTGGCAGGGCTATTGTTTTCTGGAGACTCTAGATGCAACACAAAACTGTATTAAATACACAATTCTTCAACCCAGGGGGAAATCTTAAATGTTGCTGCATGAGGGAACTGTTGAAAATCAGTCACCTTGTGCTGCAGCAGCACTCCCTGTATGAACCATTGGACCCTGATAAGAAGGCTGATCGAGATGAGGACTATAATCAAGTTGCACAGCTTTAAGGTGACTCATGCTGATTCCCAGTCTGTTTCTTCCCAAACTAAGACTATGAACTTGTATGATGTATGTTGGCAAAGAAAACCAACAAAGGGTCAAATTCCACCCAAGAGCTTCAGTCTTACTGATTGAAAACTGACAGTCAGTGAAAAATGTTGCAGGATTCGTTGTTCACCACTGTTGATATAAAAGTGTTCATACGATTTGTGTATGGAGTTGCTGAAAAAGGAAAAAGAAAAAGTCCAGATGGTGCCTTAAATTATGGAGCATATTTCATATTTTTGTAATTTGGGTAGCAAACAAGTTAATTCAAGATTTTTGCTTTCATATGAAATACAAAAAACCCTCACGCACGACTTATAATTGGTAATCAGATGAGTTTTTTTGTCATCTAGCTGAATTGAGCTGAACTATGTAACTAGCTGTGTTTAATTAAAACGAATTTGCATCAATCTTGTCTTCCATCTGTATTTTTTGTATTGGCTGTTTCTGAGTTTAAATCGGGACAGATGACTACTCTTCAGCCAGAGTTAGCTCTTCAGTTGTTAATATTGTCTCCAGCAGGTGATGTTATTGGGCCCTGAGTTCATGGAGACACTGGCCCAGTTAACTTTGTTGTTAAACTGATAACACATGAACTCCAGCTCAACCTGATTTTAGTTGAGCTGACACAGACACACAAACATTCACAGATTAAGAAAGTTCTTCAGCCACTGTTATTATCTGCGTAGGGGCTCTATAGATTTGCAAACGTGAGATTTATTATGTAGATTACCTCATCTGCTCTCGTATTGGTCGAAATTCTTTATGAAATTTACTTAATGGTATGCTATCATACAAAGCATATTCACTGATAAGCCATAATACTACAACCAAACAGTGAAATTGATTATCTCGATATAATTGCACAGGTCAGTGGTTGGGTTACTGTAGGCAGAAAGTGAACATTTTCAATATTGTCCTTGAAGATGATTTGTTGGAAGCATGAAAAATTGGCAAGCGGAAGGATCTGAGCTACTTTGACATGGGCCAAACTGTGATGACTGGGTCTGATTATTTTCCAAACTGCAAACCTTATAGAGCGTTACCAGTTTGCAGCGGTTGCACCCAAAGTGGTCTAAGGAAACAAAGTCATGGGGAATCCTAGACTCATGGATGTTTGTGGAGAGTGACCATCTATCTGTGTTGTCCCACCCCAAAGAAGGGCTAATGTTGAACAAATAATTTGGAACACAAGTTCAAGTTGTTGACCTGGGCTTCTATACTCTCAGGATTTCAATTCCAATGAAGTCTGTGGGACCTACCAGGACAAATCAGTCGACCAATGGGGACCCCATCTCAAAACTTAAAGCAGTGTCAGAATCTACTGCTGATATTGTGGTGGTAGGTCACTTCAGAAATGTTGAGTCCATTCCTTGATGGGATCTACAAAATATTTTTTCTTTGGTATGGATCAGGAAGTGCATAATTTGCTGCACATTGACATTAGCGTTCCTAGTAGATTGCCATAGTAATATGAAGTAAGCTCTCTGAGGTGTATCTGCTGTGCAGTCGTGTCCAGTTATGCTGATTATGGAAAATAATTGAAGAAAGTTCACGTTGCAGACAAAGTTGTATCCAGGCTTTTTTCTTTACTCATTTATCAATGGATGATTAATGCTAGAATAACCATCCTTATATTAGTATATCTGAAATACTGGCAAAATTGGATAACTATTTCACTTTGGTCAACATATGTTAATGTCAAAAATTTACATTATGACCAAATTGTGGTATCATGTTGATCTGATTTGGGCTCTTTTGGTTTATTTATTGTCTGGCAAAAACACAGTTCTAAAACAGTCCTGTATGTCTGAGCTGCCTGGTGGCCTCTTCTTTGAAATATTCTGCTCACAGACAAAACTGAGATGAGAAAATTGTTTTTCGCACTAAACGGGGTAAGACACTCAATGTGTATAGTGAAAAACAAATTAATCAGAAAGGCTAGAAAGGCAAAGGGACTATGAGAGGTTTTGATTAACTTCTGTCTGCTGGAGTATCTTGGTGACTCGATAGAAAAAAAGTCTCTACATAACCTTCCTTTCAAAAATGAACAGATAATGGGAACCCTTATGTTCCAGGGCAAACTACAAGAATACACCCTTTCTAGAAGATCTATATGAGGGTATTATTTGGTGGCTTCAGCTCAATGCTACTAGAATGCAGTTTATGTTTACATCTTCACAAAGACAAAGCTAATATTCAGATGTTTAGCAGGTATATGTGAAGAAATTTGCCACTGACTGTTCCTTCTTAGTCAAGGCATAAGCTTAATACCCCCATCCCCTGCCTAATATCCTGTACCCAGATCGACTCTCTCCATAAATGACAAAACTATAAGTTCTATCAACAACATATGACCATAATAGGCATATCTACATTGAACAGGGTAGTCAAGGGCCAGTGGAATATATTATTTAATTCAGTGTTAAAGGATAACCTTAAATGGGGCATACTACACTCTTCTTGAGAGATTAAATACTTAAATAATAACAGAAATCTTCCTTCAGAATCGGCTTGGCATCATACTGTTTCATTTTGGATAAACTCTCCTCAATTGAGATATATTAAATACCATATTATATGACATAAAGTCTCCAAACCCTCCTCCTTCAGTTGAGTTGCTTCACCAAAGAAATTCCTTGCAATGTTCACTAATTTGCAGTAGTTAATAATATTGTAAAATATTTGAGAGCAATACATCCGATCGTAGTCCAGATGTTTCAGTCAAAGCCACAAACGTGAACGTTATGGTGGTGCTAAAGTAAACGTTAGGGGATCTGAGGATATGCCCTTAAAATGCCTTGGCGATCAACTGTGTAAAGATTAATACATTGGAAAAGTTCATTCTGTACCAATAGAGATGGTCCAACCAAATGACACAGTGCTGCATGTTACAACTTGAATTAAAAAAAAAAATCACAAGTGTTTATTTTCTCACTTTATTAAGAATGGAATACACTAGCAGGACAAAAAGCTATAAGAACACAACAAATTTGATCACTGATCAAATACCAAAGGAACCATAAAAAACAGTCAGACACTGACACTGTGTGAATGTAGCCATGCAAAGATCAACCCTATTTAGCAATTCAGATGTAACCAACTGATTTTCTTGAGAAAATATGGAATGATCCCATCCACACAATCTGTCAACGGAGCATATTCATTAGTTGAGTTCTTATGAGGACGGAGGAACTGCTGGATTGGACAAGGTCTATCTATTGATCAAGAATAAGCCAATAACACTATATTTACAATACAAAGATAAGAGGCAGTCAAACGGTTAGTTTATTGTTCAATTTAGATGCTGTTATAGAAAAATTATGTTACATTGGCTCTCTGAAGTACACAAAACAGCACTAGCAAAATGGTCATAATAAATAGTATTAAAACACAAAAAAGTAGCAAATATTAGGGAAAAAAAGCATGTCAGTTGAACTAAACTACTGTGCTCTATGTAAAAGAAGCATCTAGGTAAGAAGGAAAAAGCAGGAAGTGAATACTATCTTGCATCAATTACTTCTGTGCTTTGTAAATGGAATACTAGGCTGGGGTCATTTTTTGTGTAAAACATCTTTTACAAAAAAGTGAATCAGCACTTCTCTGAGTTTCTCTCTGACATGCATACGTTCACACACATACACACACACACACACACATACACAAACACGCACGCACACACACATACACAAACACGCACGCAAGCACACACGCACGCACGCACAGACACACACACATAAGCACACGCGCACACACACAGGACAGGAGGAGGGACTGATGGAAAAAAACTAACAGCAGACATCGTTATGGTTAGTTTTTGTTAAAAGAGTCGGAGGGGAAACAAAAAGAAGCATGGAAACACCCAAACTCAAGGGACGAGGGTTTTTGAGATAAACTGTTGGTTAGAGTAAGAAAACCTTGACAGGCTAAACAGCATGACGATGCAAGCTACTGTCTTTATGGGCTGTGTTTAGCACCCAGGCATTGCAGATGTGGTATTATTTGGTTCAGTAATAGCCGTGTGCCGCCTCTCGGGCCTTGTGTCCCTCTCCACCGTGTCTCCGGTGGCCGCGGTGTTCGTGATGCTGGTTGTGGTGGTGGCGTCTGTAGCGGTGTGATCGCCGGGCTAAAAGAATGGAGGGAAAGAAATGAATAAATGGGTTGTACCTGTGTTTAGACATGTGTAGGTGCACATTAAAGCTATGATTTATTTGTGTTTCTCTTAAAAATTATTCAGTAAAACTACTAATTTTATAAGACATCATAAGGTTGTAGTTTAGCTCAATTGATATGAATAACAAGGATTTAAATCCTTGTTTGTTTCTACAGTATTATGATACTCGTTCTAAAGAATTGTACCCACGACCCTAACCAAGATAAGTGGTTATGTATAATGAATGAATAAATGAATGAATGAATGAAGAACTGTGATAAAAAAAATATGACAAACTTCTCCAATATAACTTTTTTCTTTTTTTTTTTACACAATAACACAATATCAATCTGTAAAGTGAAGTGAGGTAGTTTTCTGTCAAGGTCAAGTTCTTTTATTAAGCCTTGTACCCACAGCTGAACTTAAACCAGGAACATTTTAGTTGATGGTTGGTGCCCCCACCCTCTTGGCCACCAGCGGGCCTAGTTTGCACTCCTCACTTTGACTTTATTGAAAGTAATTTTTTTACACAATTTGAGAAGAAAAGAAATGGTAGTATATCCACACGTAGAGAAGGTTATCAGTTAATTTTCGGATTTTTCTGAAAACAATATCTTTTTGAATGAAATGGTCACTTTGCCTTATCCAACTAGTCCTAAATGAGAATTAATAAAATAGATATAGTGCTGTGTTTTAAATCCCTTGTGTGCAATTTCTGTGATAAAAGGAAACAGATATTTATTTACGACTGCGCTGACTGGATTGTAAACTGCTCTTGACATGAATATCAAGTGATCCGGAGTTAAGACTTTAGGAAACAAGGAATCTTAACTAAACCAAAAACAAATAGTATTTGCAATGACATTCTAAAGTGAACCAAAAACTAGTCTAAACAGAAAAAAAAGTTAGAAGAAACATCAAAACGTGACAAAAAATTGATTAGATCAATCAAAAATCCTGGAAATATTCTTAATTTAAAAAAATAAATAACAAGACTTCTAAGACTCACACTTTGTGCAGATGATCCTGGGTCTCTCCCAGCTCCCATCAGCCCTGCAGCGGACTGTGGGGATGTGACGCTGGAAGAAGCCCTCAGAGCACTGGTAGCGGACAACTGCATGGATGTCATAATGTGACCTCCGCCGACCTACCAAATGGGCATTCTCCACTGCAGGCGGGGTCCCACACAACACTGCAGCAGAAAATAGAATTTAACCATCAGAGAAATCATACAGATGAAGTTTGGCATGTGTCTCTGGTGTCAGCCTGTTGTCAAACAGCCCAAATTTACTTAATGTATGAAACCCCTTACAATGGAATACCCACTACAACAACCTCAAGCTCCAAGTTATTATGCCTCGGATACTGTCAAACTCCTCAGTCCTTCTTTTCTAACTCAGTTTATTTAGCATGTCCTTTGTCTTTAAATTTTCTTGCTTCCTATAAAGTATCACCCTTGTATAATAATAATAATAATAATACATTTAGACATATAAGTCGATCGAGTCACAGGGGGTGAGTATTAAATTACTCAGACGAATCTCCGATCCTCAATCCTTAGTTAGACCAAGGCAGTGATTGGCAATAACCGGGTCTGCATCTCTGCTTGCTAGACAAGTGTAAGTGAACCCCAAGGAGAAAGATTGGCTGATAAGAGGAAGATTCTGATGGATGTTTCTCTCTTAAATCAATACATCTTTGAGATTGTCACAATCTCATCACATCACAATCTTCGCTTAAGTTTGTATTATTTGTCAATATTTGGAGAATTTGCTGCCATTGCCTTTAATAGAGAAAAAGTGCAAGGGATGCAACATGGCCTGAAGTTTGACAAACCACTGAGGCTTAGTGAGCATAAATGGCAAAATAGACATTAAAGAATATCAGCAAAAATCTCTCCTAAAGAAGTTGAGGAGGACCTGAATGTGTCAAACAAGGAAGAAGACAAGTTATGGTTTGTCCCTGCACTCGGTCCAGAAGTAATGGAGTACCTGTGCCTTTCTTGCAGATGTAGGGCAGGTTGTAGTTGCAGGGCACATCGTTCCACTTGCCGTCCTCATGGGCAATGGTCACCACGCAGTCTTCTCCACCTGCAAAGAAATTATCCGGCTGGCTCTCCCTCCAGTTTTCATAAACCTGAATAAATGTAAACAACATCATTCAGCTTCTTTTACGTTTGCCAGAATAACAGACGAGGAATCTCCAAGTCCTATTAGTTCCAGATAAATCTAATTTGCCAGATTGCACATGCAATTTTGCACACAAATTGAGACAATTTATTTAAATCATCTTAAAAATTTGTTTTGAAGAGGCTGAAACAACATTTCTCATCCATTATCCACATAATATCATACCATGTAATTTATAATAACATATCATTATGTCAAAATGATCATTATGAGAAAATAATGGCGAATGATTTTTAAGGATTACCATGTAAACCTTAATAACTATTACATGTTTTTCCATAGGTAGAACATTTTAGGTAGACGTGGGTGATGTTGCATAATTCTTCAAACCCAGTCAGGATTTAGGAGAACTGGAATCAAATCTGACATCAGGTGTGTGGTCTTTAATTCAATTAACTTTCGAGAATAGCAGGTTTGATTTCTGCTAACACTGTCATGAACATTTAATTAAAAATTAAGGTTTCAAATTAAGGTTTTCAACTATTTAGAATTTTTCTAAGGCAGCACGATTAGTATGTAATGACTGACCAGATCGTTGCCATCAGTCCACTGAAAGTCCTCCTCCACTGTGCGGTCATTCAGTCCGATCCAGGCGTTGTCATGACCCAGACCTGTAAAAACAAAATAGATCAATATATTCTAATATGTCTTCATTAAATTTGTAATACGATATGTACACACTCAGATATATCTTAAATCTCTTCATTTTACCTGGTAGTCTCTTGTTTATTTCAACATTTTTTACTTATTGCCTGGAAGCACATATGTGTAGGTGTACATGGAAAATGATTGAATGAATTATTTTGTTTCGATGTACATTTTAACTTTGTACATTTTTTTTATTAACGATTTCCTTCCTTTGTTCTGCTTTCTCTTGAAAACTCTCCCTTTAATAAAATTATAGTCAGGAGAAATATAGAAATAGATTTTATTAAATTTAATCATCTCTTTATTATATATCTTTATAAATATATACATATACTGTATGCCCAGGACTCATCTTCGACTGAATTTTCTGTAATTTTTTGTCTTGTAATACTTCTGTATTGTAAACGCACACATACCGTTGATAAACTCTTGCTCAGTAGCAGAGATGACACTGCTGAGATGGGAACTGTGCTCTCTGCAATC
This sequence comes from Lophius americanus, assembly GCA_037951165.1. Taxonomy (NCBI): domain Eukaryota; kingdom Metazoa; phylum Chordata; class Actinopteri; order Lophiiformes; family Lophiidae; genus Lophius; species Lophius americanus. The sequence continues at coordinate 2,674,654 of JBBDHG010000004.1, forward strand.
TTTCTCTGCATCCTCCCAGGTGTGTCTGTGATTGAAGTATCTGTGGGAGGCATTGGGAATGGAAATACATATTCCATATGTTCATGTTATGCAGCTAGACATCTTTAAATGGTAAAGATGCGTTAAGTATGTCATAGATAACTCCAGGGTATTACAGAGTAATGCAGATGGATGAAGCACCTGTGGTCGCAGGTAAATTTATAGCAGTTCCATTTATTTTAAGACAAGTTTTTTGTACCTGTAGCAGTGGCCATGGAACTTCCTCCACCCATGCTCACAGCCCTCTATGTCTGTGCAGATAAAGAGAAAAGAGGAGGGACAGTAATTTCATGAAGGCCAGGTAACTCAGGTAAGAGCCGGAACGCAAAGTGAGAAAAATACATGGAGGTGATGAGATGGGAGGAGATTAAATGCTTTGTCACTGAGTTTTCTATCTCATTTTGCAAACAAAGAGTGAAAAATATGACTGTGCTATCTTGAGACAATGAATACATGATAATTATTTTTGCTTTAATATTCAATTTAATTTAATTTATTTCCCCTATATTTAACCTTTTTCTTCAAAAGACATTCTGTTTTACTTGGACAAATACTGCATGTATAGAGAAAGTTTATGCATGTGCATTAAATAGTTTTATCAATAACTGTCTCTCCCTAATGGAACTGTGTAATTTATTTTACCAGAAGTTGCATTAAGTTATAAACTATGAATGCATTTAATTCTAATTCTTTTTATTTTTCTTAATTTTACATTTACATGTGAAAAAACAAGCGGGAAAAACAAATTTGTGCCACAGGATTCAGACTATTTCACTTATCAACAGTTGGTGGCAGTAACACATAAAGAAGCATGGCAGCGCAGCAACAAGCGTTGGAAATCATTGCAGGTTAGCAAACAAAAATATAAAAAAGTCAAATTTGATTCATTAAGTATTGCTTTAAAGAGATTTTGCAGAGAAGAATATTGACAGTTGTTTGACCTTGAGAACACCTCCAGTGCACGTAAAAATAACTTTAGTTTCTTTACATAGGATCCTCCAGAAACATATTTAACATACATCCAGATTACCACAGCAGTACAGTTTGGCAGTAACCATAAAAAAAGTAAACAACAGTAAAACAGTAGTTTTAATGAATCTGTTATTCAGAAAAATGGGGACGACTACAAGTAGCATAGATAAGAAGTTTGAAAAGAGTGCTAGTGTATATTTTTGAGCCTGTAGAAGTTTTCTCAGCTACTGTCAACCTGCAGCCATGTTACACAAGCAGATACACAAGCTGATAACTGCAGAGAGAACGTTGTGGCATGATGTGCTGTAAAAAATGCTGATCAGGCTTATTTCCATTTGCACAGTTTGCAACAAATCTTTTACCGCTAGCATCAATGACTGTAAATAACACAACAATATAAAAAATTTGTTGGCACAGTAAAGCAAAAACTGAATGGTGATTCCACTGTTACTCCATTGCAGGGAATAATTTGTTCTCTACTGTAAGTGCATGTGTGCATTATTTTCCCTCTCACCTTTCTCGCATGTGTCTCCTCCATAGCTCGGCAGGCAAAGGCAGAGGAATGAATCAATCTTGTCAATGCATGTGCCTCCATTTTCACATGGCTCTGACTGGCAGTCATCTACATCTACAAGGAAAGAAGAAATAGGGAAAGGCAGACAGGTTGTTGATATCAATAGGGTTTACATTAAAGGATTGTATTCTAATGAGGAGATACAGTTCATAAAAAAAAAAAGCTAATTCACAATGCTATTTCAGGCTATGAGCAGGTCAGTAATAGAAGAAAATCCTTTATTGATCACATACAGTCATACACAGTGCAACGTGGTGAAATTATTTCTCTGCATTTGATGGGTCAGGTTTATAGGGTTTAACCGTCCAATGTTGAGGACTAAAGTTTCAGCATTCATAAGAGGAGCATAGAGTCCCATAACATCCCTCTCTTATTTATAGTCTTTCTCTCACAATCATTTCTAGTGTTATATTTTCTTCTTATGTATTTATAGGGCTCATGGTTTACTTTATGTTTGTCCAATACTTCATTTATTGTCCTTTTCCCACATTTGAAAAAAAGGGCTGCATGGGATCCAAATAGTAAGCTACGATTTGCATTGCTTTTATACACACAGTCATCATGCACCTCACTACGGACGATGTCATTCTACAGCAATAATTCCTACATGTAAAGTTGCACAATAAGCTAGGAAGGAGATCTGAGAGGCCTTTGACCTTCACTAGGAGGGTCGGTAAAGCATCACTTAATTTAGTGAATACAACAGATATTATGTACAAACATTTCATGATATTTTGATTAGCCGTGGTAGCTTCGCTTAACTTTCGGGTCAGGCAGTCATGTGACTGAGAGTAAAACTCTTAACCACCATCACGCATACCGACTTTGAAGTTGAAAGAAAATGACTATTTCATCAAAACGAAGTTGTTCAGGCCTAACATTCTGTAAAATTAAAACACACCTAAACAGGATAGAATAATATAACTTTCCTCACATACCCATGCAACATCAGCTGTCTGTCAGTTTGAATATCTGCCAGCTTGTCTTTCCGTGACAGAACAGATTAAACTCAGTATGTAGCCTTTCACTGGCCTACATGATTACATACTTTAGTAATAGCAACGTAATAAGCTGGGTGAATGTTTGGAAACCAATTAAGAACCTTAAGATAGATATCTACATGTACGCCAAAGTGTGTCTGTACCTCTGTACAGACGTCTGCTTTGAAAAACAGATAATGAGAAGTAGAGAATTCCAACTGCAAGATTTGTTTGTCTGGGGGGAAAGATAACTCCATTATTAAAAAAACTCTATTCATGCTAATGTGGACTGACCAAAACCCCTAATTTCAAAAAAAAAAAATTCTAGCATGTTAAATACTCATAAAAAACAAAGGTACCCATCACATCAATGCAAAGGTTCTACTTAAATCTGGCATTCCAACACTCCCTGCTGTGATCAACATGCATCATTTTCTTATCTAAAACAGTATGAAAACATACAGCAATTCAACGTGGATGAACTGAAATGAAAAACAACCTAAAGACATATTAAACTGTAACAAATGTACATGTAACAATATCAATAGATATTTTTTAGTCAGGTTGTTGGTTATTATTAAAAAAGACCACTACCCTTAAATTGAAACTAATACTAATAGGCTAGTTCCAGGTAAAGGCTTATCTCTCCCCAAAGGATTTTTAGAGAGTCATCAATGCCTTTACTTCCTCATGACTGGACTATTTCAACTCCTTATATGCTGATGTGGAGCAGTCAGTCCTCTGCTGTCTACAATTGGCACAAAATGCTGCTGCCCATCTATTATATGGAAGAAAAGAAAACGCGAGCACATAACACCGGTATCGGCTTTTCTCCAGTATTGGCTTCCTGTTCAGTACTGCATAGATTTTGAAGATATGCTGCTTGTTTTTAATCCTTTAAATGGGTTAGCACCATTTTATTTAACGGAGATCTTGCACCTGCACTCTCCAGTTAGGGCACTCCGTTCTATCAACCAGATGCTCTTGGACATCCCTCGGTCAAAATGAAGAACCAGAGGTGACCAGGGATTTGCATAGTAGACCCGATCCTCCGGAACAGTCTACCCATACACATAACAACGGCACAGAGTCGAGTCTTGAAATGTTTTAATCTTTGTTGAAAATTAACCTTTTTTCTATTGCTTTTAATTGAGTTGAGCTTTGACACTGCGATTTAATCATTTTATTTTAAATGTTTATTTTAATGCTTCTTTTCTTTTCTTTTGTTCTTTTAGTCTTGCTCGGCTTTAACTGATCATAGGAACTGATCAAACTGATAATGTCCTTTTAATCATCACGATAACCTGTGGAAGATTTATATGTTTCATTTGGTCATGCCAGACACTTTTTATTGGGATTACTCGTAGTTCAATTATTAAGTGTCATACCATAGAAAGCTGCCGGACCGGACCTTTTGCTGTGTGTCAAACTGCACAACACTCAAGCCATTTCCTGTCTCGCTCTACATTATCAGATATCCAGTAAAAGGATAAAAACTTAGAACAAAAAAGGAGAGCAGCAAAGGATAATCAGGTATGACAATGAAAGTCATTTCTGCTGGTCAACCAAGTCTCTTCACAGTTTCATTGTTTTTTCATGGAAATTCCAGTCTTGCTTGGATCTGAATTCCAACACAGCTAGCAGAAATACAAATATGAGAGTTGGGCGAGGTTATGCAACCTCCCTTATTCGTTTGTTTTGCTTTAAGATATCTTTAAAGCTTTTCAACAGATGTATATTACATTTTGAGTAAGAGGTGGATCTAACGCTGAGGAAGAGTTTATTAAACTTTGATGCGGATTCAGGTATAGGTACAGTTTCAAAAGTAATGCAGCATCACCTGTGACATCATCAGTCGTTGATGCTCTCCTCACAGTAATACAAAATGGAATGCACACGAAAAAGTTCACCAATTTCTACTTTCAGAGGTGTGAATGCTGAGTGAAATTGCCGAAAGTGCTCTTGTGTGTGAAAAGTTTTTTCTGATAATTCAGGTTCTGGTAGAAGTAGATGTAGGTGGAGGTAATTTTCTTGAGTGCCTTTCTGGTTTTCAATGCTGTTTGAACACAGATTTGAGAGCTGTCTTTGAGCTGCATTGAGTGTTTTGGTTGAAGTCTGCATTAGTGAACTCTGCAGTCTGTACTGGTTACATATTGCATCGAAATGTCTCAACTCTTTGTGTCAAGGTGTTTCTTCTTACTTTGAAGATCCATGATCACAGAGAAATGAATTGTCATTCCGATACAGAAGAATATACAGGAAAGACTTTGAATTCGGACACTACCACTTTTGCGGGGCACAGGTGGTTTTGCTCAACACGAAATCTTATCCTGACCCTTGCTACCTTCTTCTTCTTCTTGTAGTTGAGTAATCAGAAGGCCTCAGCTGTCTCTATAACTGAATGGGTAGGAAATGTTTTCTCTGTCTGTTAGTTTTTCTGTCAACAGAACCCCATATAAAATCCTAAAAATTGATTTCGGTGAAGCATACACAGTATTTTAGCCATTGGTTATGAAACAATTGATTTGTTTATGGTGCTAAACTGAACCTCTTCTCTTTTTTTCCCATTAAAATAAATAAAGGCATTTTGTGAGGGCAAGAAATCAATTTGGCTTAAAAATTCAGGTGACTGCTAATTGATTTATTTGATACATGACAACGTTTTTCAGAATTTGATTTGTAAAAAAAAAAAAAAAGGCAGAAAAAGCAACCAGTAGCTTGACTCTGTGAGATCATCACCTTTACAGCAATCAAAGTCTAACTCCAACCTGTGAGCCCTGCTTATGTTCAGTCTGGTATCTCAATGTGAGGGACACTTTGGCCTTAGACCTTCAAACTGTTCGCTGGGGAACCTTACCTTAATAAGTCTAGACAAATGCAGGCAATATGACAATATATGCTACTGTGTGAATGCATGCATGTGTGCAGGATGTGTGAGTGAGAGAACATGTGCATTTGTATGAGAGCATAACTCACCAATCTCACAGTTCTCTCCAGCATATCCTTGTGGGCAGTAGCAGCTGTAGCCTGTGACCTGAGGAAGGCACTTTCCTCCGTGCAGACATGGATTTGTCACACAGGGCTCCAACTCGACTGAAAGAGACAGACAGAGAGCGAGCAAGGTAAATGTAGTAATTCAAAACAAGTGAGCAATTTAATGATCGGATATAGGACTATTTTTCACTGTCAAAATTTGGATAGGATAAAGAAGATGCATCTAAACTCACTACTCAAGTTATTAATTTCCATAATCATAGCCTAAAATTGAATAATGTTCCTCACCCTTGCTCTCATCATGACCAAATTTAAAATCAATGTACAGTGTGACTAAAAAAACACTCCAATTTTTAATTATTGTTACCATAACCAGTGGCTACAACACAGCAATATCAATTTCACACTCTCTTTTCAAATGGATAACAAGCCAAAGAGCCTCAACCTTGTCATTTACTCTCAGTCGCAGTTGTCATGGTTACCATATGGAAAGCAAGTCTCTGGCTTATTTCACAGAGCATAGTGGGCATCGTGAGAACTTCAGACATTAGCTTTCCTAAACAGAAATGAGAAGACCTCCCACTGAGCGCCTCGGCCCTACTATTCACCCCTAAATGTGTGTGTGTGTGTGTGTGTGTGTGTGTGTGTGTGGTCTCCTTGCATAATTACACATTTCCATATCAATTGACACATTTCCATGTGTTTCTAGCCTGGACTGCTCACTACAGAAACTTAAAGTCTTTGAAAAATACTGCTTGTTCATCCTGGCTGCAAAGGCTCGGCTGTAGCAGTCTTTGTTCTATTGCCTGCACTCTCTGACACTAAAGGCAGTGGGGGTAGTGTGAAAGTGAGTATGTGTGTGTGTGTGTTTACAAGGCGCAATGAGCGAAAATCAATGCTTGTCTATGATTGGCCTTGAGGCTGATCCTGTCCAATTACTAAGCAGAAACAGACATCTCTAGCTCACATCCTCTGAATCACCATCTCTCGTCGGCTGCTGTGTGGGCAAAATAAACGCATAGGGACAAAGACAAAATGACGGAGGCTTTTCAATCAAAACTATTCCTAAAGTGCAGAGCAGACATTCTTTATGGCATCAGTTCTATGGATTTATGGGAAGTTTTTGCGAGAAAATCATGATTTGGATTCTACTGAAGTCAGATGCCAAAGCCAACCATGCATTTTATTTAATATACACCTGTCCCAACGATTGCGCTCATGCACCAACTGCGTCAGTCAAGGTCATGGCACGCCTTGACAAATATCAAACTGTTATGACAAGCAATATTACAATGCGTGTGTATGGGTGTGTGTGAAAGATAAACCTAGTGTGATTGTCCTTTCGTTAAAGCAAGTGGTGCAGAAAACCAATAGTCTGTAGAAAGGAGGTGACGGGGGGGAATATCCCTTGCCTTGCACAGCAGCTGAAACCACCAGCACCTAAGATGACGATGACGACAACACAACAACAGGCCCACAAATAAAAATACAAATAATACGTTTACAGAGATATAACAGTAAAGGGATACTACGTTCCAGCAACACTGCTGGAATACCTCCAGATATTGATCGACACATCAAATCACAGCCAGAAACTGGGTGGAAATATGCTTAATATGAAAATTGGATTTTAGGATAAGAGCTCTCAAACTCACAGACGGCATGAGCATTTCTGTGAAGGCAGGAGAGCACAAGGAGGAAGTTGCAAAGGAAGAAATAGCAGCAATTTAAATTTTATGCAAAGATGGTGCAATAGAAATCTATGTAAAAAAGATCGGATCATAGAAGGAGAGTTGATGGCTTTAAGCGCTTGTGGACTGAGCGTTTGCGAATGTGCTACCCTTGAATCCAAGGCCTCTCCTTTTCTCTTCTTTTTCATTGATTGAGCTGGCTGATGAAGTGGTCCGTGATCCAGCCAGGTGACAAACTAATGACCACCATGAGCCCAAGGACTAGCGGCTGCACTGGAGCAAAGCGTACGCACCTTTGAGACAGACCCAGTGTGTTTTTAAGATGAAAATCATCATTCTCGTATAATCTCAAAAGGTGCTTCTCTGTCTGTGTAGCAACAATATCACCGTATGTTTGTTTGTTTATGGCCAGTCTGCTGCCTCCATTACCTCAGGGACTCAGTCAATCAGTCAAACCTCATACTGTACACCAGCAGCCCAGATAGCTGCCCTTGCCTTCCTGTCTATCTAGTTTACAGCCTTTTTTCCATCCACACGCCCCTCCCCGGCAACTTGGCCATGCCTGCCGCAGACTTGCGTTGCCTTCAGAGGAAGCAAAATAAATCACCACAGAACGTGTGATAGCATGATGCCCATGGGGATTCCGGACACAGAGTGATGGGATGTTTTCAGTATGAGCTCTCATTATCAAACGAACAATAAGTATTAAACCTGCTGGCCAGCCAGGTGCTTCACTGAGACAAACCGCGCCGCAGACTCAATCAACAGATTTTCTATAGCGGTGGGAATGTAGTCTCTGCTTGTGGTAGGACCTAAAGGCAGCCATGGGAATACAAATTGGCTTTTTCAAATAAATATATCAGTGCAAGGTCAGAGAGAAAATGAAGATGCAATCTGCAAGGGATGGTGATGGTTATTTACATCTGCCTTCATATCTACTTATCTTACTTATGATAAGAGTGTATGCACCAATATGAGCTTAGAAGGCATCTAAGAAGAAACAACATATATATACAGTAACTTCAGAGTTCCCAGAGAAAAAAAAAATCCATTTGTGACTAAGGGCTAATTCTTTCCCTCCCACCATCAACTGGCTAAATATAAACCTTAAATTAATAAAAAGGAAAAAGAAAAAGTGATCACCTTAAAATGTTATTAATAGATTAAGACATTTACTTTCACTACTTACTGCTGAAAAAAGAATTGAAATGATCATAATGCATTATTAGAGTTGTGTTCTACAAACCACAGTACTGACGGTAAAATTAGAATTTAATTTGCCCTGTACACAAACTCAAATGTCAATAAAATGCATTCACTACTCACAATTTAGTCTTTAGTTTAGTGGATAGAGACTTTCTATTTTCTGAGATTCACAGACGTCATCAAGGAAGTTGGTTAGTGAAGTTTTACTATTCCCAGTAGATATGAAAAGATAGAACCAAGTTGTTTAAATGTCCTTCCAGGCTCTTAATCTAAACCTAATACTTATGTGGATAGATCATGCAATCTCTTTCAGGTGAATGTGATACTAAAGTTCAAATGAACCTCAAAATAAGCAAGTAGAAGAAACTAATCATGAGATCTGCACTTTTAGGACCAATATTTAGTAATTAAGAATGTGTGAAATTTAATTTCAATGAATTACCAGAGGTTTTTCAGGTGTGGATAAACCATTTCCTGCTAAGTACAGACTTACAGGCGAACCTACGAATGGGCAACAAGGGTGACCCGTATGAGCCTGCTTGACAGGGGCATAAAATGAACATTTAATAATACCTAAACTGTTGATGATTTACAATCCATACATGGACTCCACTTAGTGGAAAATCGACCAACAGGATGACAAACCACGTGATAATTGTCACTGCTAACCTGTTGGGCTCAGAGTGATGGCACTCATGTTGGCTCCTCCTTTGCTGCTCTCCTCTTCCATGTTGCCAGGTAACAAGGCCCCTGAGCCGATGGCGTGAGACCAAACAGGCTCTTCATCTGGGGGTCCTGACAGTAATGGAGGATAATCCATGGAGCTGTTCAGAACTGCCTTCTCCACTGGGACCCAGCTAAGTGGTATCAGAGGAGTGGAGCCACCCTGGTTGTCTGGGTAAGGAGATGAGTCTCCTGATCCCAAAGTTTGAGCTATGGAAAATGGTGAGGGTGAGCGAGATGAAGATGCTGGAGAGGGGGAAGGGTATGATGGATAAGAGGGGGACTGGGATTGAGATGAAATTGGTTGGGAAACAGATGCAGATTGGTATACGGACGCACTGACAGAGGGCAGTGGAGATGAGTTGAGGGAATGATATGGATTGGGTGAGATTGATGGCGATTGGGTTCCCACTGATGAGGTTGACGGGGATTCAGATGTAGATAGGTCAGCTCTTTGGGAAACAGCGGAGGTATTCCCTATATGCTCTTGAGGACCAGCGGTGGTAGTAGTAGCCATGGTAGTAGTGGTTTGTCCCCTCCTGTGACCCCTCTCTCTAGATCTTTCCCTGGATCTCAGTTTACTCGTTCCAACTGGTCGGCGTGAAACTTGTATCTCCCCTCTTGCTTCTGAGTTGGCAATTTCACCACTGCCCTCGTCCTCTCCTTTCCAATTCTCCTCTCCTCTGCTCCGGTCCTCACCTCTGTTCTTCTTCCCTCTTCCTCTGCTTCCTTTACCTCCTGCTCTAGAGGTCACCGTCTCTTCCCTTTTGTCTCCTGGCTGGGTTGTGGTCTCTTCTTCAACACTGACCCAGGTTTTGCCGCTGGATGAGGTGATTTTGGGCGCAGCACTGGCAGTGTTAGTGTGGGTCTCTGAATTCTCCCATCTCTTGGTGCTCTCTGTAGTCATCTTGTCACTGGAGGTAGTAAATGCAAAACTAGTGGGTGATTCATCCCGGGTCTTTGTAGAGTTTTCCCTTGTGGGTTCTTTGAACCATGAACTTCCCCAATAAAACAGACCTGCAGAGAAACATAGTAAAGAAACAAGGAAAGCAAGGGGAGTCAGAAGTGCAAATATGGAGGAGGAAGTGAAGAGAATAGAAATATATAAAATCATCCTATGGACCATCACTGCTTTGCCAAGGGAAATAAGATAAACATCTCTAAGCTGTCTGGACTTATCATTATTTCACCCCTACCCCCCGCTCTCTACATTTCAATATTATCAAAGTCCGCCAACAAACCTCAGTGGACACTACGAAGAAACAGTGAAAGAAAAGAGCAGAATGTATTAAACATTTCCCTCTAGCTTATGTTAAACCTGATTACCACAGGGAGAAACTGTATAGAATTATTAATGAATGATGTTTTACTACAAAGGCAGTTAGACTAGTCAGACACATTGACTTGTCGTCAAATTAGCATGAGGTGCTAGTTGGAAAGGTCTGAAATTCAGCTTGCTGCAGAGTTATCAGGTATCTGAACTTGAATATTTGTTTATTTGGACAACATCTTACTTTAATTCCCAACATTTCAACACAAATATCTGAACCTTCTGACCCTTAAGTTTTCAGAACACTTTGTTACCTTTGAAGATGGTTAATATATTTCGCCTTATGGTGTGCTATTTTTGCAACTGGATAGCTAAGAGACGGATAGCACCACTGGCAAGGTCCTTAATGCTACCAGCCTAACGAGCCACATCTCGATAGATTATGAGTAGATTGTGTCACAAAGGGCGTCCTAGTTAAAAACCTATGCCAAATCAATATGCGGAATGAGACGTTCCGCTGTGGCGGCCAAACCGAAATAAGTTGCTTGCATGCTATGGTGTGCTTTTTTGACATCAAAATTTCTTTCACCCTAAATGAAGGAGAAACAAAGACACATAGAAAATATAGTCCCTTGTTGCATCCATGTTTGCATGTCAGACAATTGAAAGGCCTTGATTTAATCGTTTTTCCGCTACGTGTAAATTATAATCCAAACTGGTCATGCACACTGAATGCTTGTCATTGAACGGCAGTAAAGGAAGATTAAATGAACTTCCTTATCTCTTATATAATTAATATTGTACATTTCAGATTGAGGTCAATTCAATATTTCTACTTAAACAGTTTCATGTAAAGAATGTGTTATTTTACCATCTATAATATACACACAGGCTACTTTTACTGATTATCATTTGTGCCGTCCCATAGGCACCATTTGGTGTTGCAGAGAGACCGAACAATAGATTTCTTCTAAAAAACAACAGTCTGAAAGATGTAAGATGATCTAATGATCTAAACGTGTGACAAAACAGTACATATCAACAACACGAAAAAGATATCTGAGGTTCAATAAGAGCCATTAGTTATACAATTTAAACTAGAAAGCACTCTGTGATATCGCCACAGATTCCAATGTCACCGTCACCAGAAAGCTGCATTGAAGGATGTTTTATGTGTTTAACCCTCTCCTTACCATACTGTAGTCTAATACATTAAGTCTTCCTGAATAGTGCATACATTTTAATCTCTTAAGAGCTGGACTATTGCATATTGCAATGCACGGCATTTGACCGATTCCTGAGGGGAGCAGGATTATTTCACATAGTGAAATTAGAGAAATAATTTCACTATGTTGGTCTGTGTGTGGCTGTATATGATCAATAAAATATATTTCTTCTACTTCTTCTTCTTATTTCAGTGGAACATCATGAGTGGTCCATGCCTTTCCATTTTTATTTGTATTGGTAAAATATCATTAAGAAAAGTTATATCTCTTTAGCCTAATCCTTGGCCCAAAATCCTTCTTTATATAAAACTTCAACAGAATGGGTTGACAACTTTTCAGCACATCTTAAGGAAAAACAGACAGATGAACAGATAAGAGTCAGAACAACCTCTGTTAACTGAAGCAACAAAATAATTGAAAGGAAAAAGGAATGGATGAATGTCTCTGGACCCACATAGAGATAGAAACACAAGCACAAAGGCATTGAGGTCAGACAAAATGAATTGTAAGACCACTACAGCCTCACATATTGCCACAGAATTGAATCAACAACCCTGTAACACAGTTTCACTGAACACTGAACAAAGCAGACTGCCATTTGTAAACCACTTTCATCCTTGACTAGTACATAAAGAGCCGTAAACCTGCTGGTCGGTTGATAGAGAAGAAAGAAACGGAAGTTGATGAGCTGGAGTTCACCGCATCATCTGTCATGTGTGTGTGTCATGTTTGAAGGAAGCCTGATGTTGTAAACCACAGATGCACTTGTCTCAATGTTAATATAGGCTCAAATAAATATGACCTCTGCCGTAATATCAATGCGATTTTTTTTATTTTATTGATTTTCAATTACAAAGGTTTTTAAATGTCTGGATTTAACTAAATATGTTGAAGTGATTGAAGTGTTAATATGGTGAATGCTTCAGTTTCAAACTAATTTCAATTCAAGGAGTTTATGTGATTGTGTGTATTGTTAGATATCTCTAAATACTGTCGAGGGATTTTGATGAAATTTTATGGAGGGTTTGAACTTTCCAATTTTCACCTTATTTATCATTAAATTTGGAAGTTTGATTTTTTTCGTCATATTGGAAAACTGAGTAAAATATTCTAGGGCCAATCTTAAAATACCAAATATGGACAAAGTCATGATGTTACCACAATAAGAAATTGGATCAACAACTGATCGGATGTTCCCTAATAATCCATAACATTATAACTACTAACAAGTGAAGTAAAATAACAAGGATTATTAAATTCAATGGCACCAGTTAAATATTTTGGGTAACAGGTGACCATTTTGTCCTTGATGTGTTGGAAAAACAAAAAAATGGTCAACCATAAGGTTGTGAACGACAGTGAAAATTTTTGGCATAGGCTCAAGTCAGGATGTTGACATGGGCACAAAATTCACCAATTAAGCATTGAGTTCCCTCAAAAGTTTTCCTCCCAAGGACAACTTACATGCCCTAAAGAGAGACTATTACATGGAAGCATGGAAGTGGAAAGCTGCCAAACTAACAATGGTCCTTGATATATTCTGAGAAACATTTCAATAATGACATTTAGAATTCAGGAGCAAAGTGTTTTTCAGATGTTATTTATGAAAGATCTTGGGTAACTCTGAGGTCTCGTTCAGTTAAATTAATTCTGCCGCGTAACAGCCAATAAGTGAAAGAAAGGACTCTTTCCTTGACGAGATTTCTTCTTTTTCTTTTTCCACAAAATCTCAACATCAGAATGCACATTCCCCTTCCTGAAAATGACTCAACACATTTTAGAACTTATACCTTCTTAGCATCCTTCACCTCTATAAATATTGTTAATTACTTCACTTCACGTCATTGGCAAAATGAAACCATCTTCGTTTGTTATGGATAACCTACCTGTCACAATTTTCTAGAAGAAATACGGGGTTGTCGGTTCCTAAATTCTATCCATAAATTACCATGTCTCTATTGACTGATTCTGTCCCTGCTTGTTTTAAAAATCAAATTCAAATTTTTCAAAAACAACCTATTTAGACCCTAACTCCATGGATAAAAAGGTTTTGGCTGAGCAACAAATTGACTTTATAAACAGAATCAAGCTCCATGAGACATTTCAGTCTGGGTTTTGGGCCGACACCAGAACAGAGAATGCACTGCTTAACGTGATGGATGATCTGCTTGTTGCTATTAAAGCTGGAAACTCTTCAGTTCTAGTCCTGCTAGACTAGACTTTTAATACTGTGGACCATTATTTTTTATTAGATCTTCTCAAGCAGACAGTCCTTCAATAGAAACATGCTCAGACTATTATACATGGGCTTAAATATATTCAGCCATCTGGATTCTGTTTGACATTTTCCCTCTCACTCCCTGTTCAAACATAAGTATTGCAATTGGGTAAATCCAAGATCCAGATAATTGATCATTATATATCATTTAAATCTGTTTCATTCCAGTAACCTGGTAAAGATGCCCGGGATAAATTTGACCCTTCTTCTGCCTTTTTCGTGGCCGTGTCCTTTTCCTCTTCTGGTTCACTTGGTGCTTGGGTTCCATCCTCACGTTCAGTCCCTGCCAGGTAGTTCCAAGGCCTCCAAATGGAATTGACGATTTTTGAGATCACCTTAAAAGATGAACAGTTGATTGGACTTATTTAAATGATGCTGCTCGAGTGTATAATGTAAAATGTGAGACCAACCTTCTTCTCAGTAGGAGTAGGTTGGACTGGTGGTAAGAGAAACTCCTCTGAGTCAGGGCCCGGCTCCAGTGGATCTAAGAAGCTCTGTCCGGGGTTTAACTGGAGGGTCACAAATGACCCTGAAGACTCTGGGGACCAGGGGTCTGTGGCTAAAAACACATTTAGATGGTTTGTTGTCATAGATCCATGTTATTCCGTAATTCACATAAATATTAAAGAATGACCCTCACAATTGTCATTGCTACGAAGGGAAGCTTCCTCCTCTAGGTTGACCAGTCCGGTCCAGTTTGAAGGTGACACATCATTGGCATCTGAGGACCCAGAAAAAATATATTTGCAGAAATCTATTTGATGTGCACAGTGGCTTGGTTATGGTTATGGTTGATTTTCTGATTAATCAGCTGTTTCATGCTGCTACAATTCTGCCAATTGTAAAACCTCTGGTAGCGGTTTGCCCCGTGATCAAATCGGGTTTGTCCGTCCCTGCAGAGTCAGCATCACTTGAGCCTGTGAGGTAACTCCAGGGCTTCCACAGAGACGTGTAGATGTGAGAGATGGAGCCTGTATTCTTCACTTTACCTAGGAAAATTGACGAGAGTTTCTTTTCACATGACAATTGCTAACTGATCCATTTTATTTCAAAGTTTGAATTGAGTTGGAGTTTAATTAGGCAGGAATTGACAAAGGGCATCCTAAAAGACAACACAAGTTGAAAATGTGAATATTTCACCTAAACACATCCTGTCGTGTTTTTTCTCCTTCTCCCCGTTTCTGTAATTCAAGCTGTTTCACAGATACATGGCCTAAACATTGTGGATCAGAAATCGGCGTTGCCATAGCTACCATAGGTTTATAAACTTTATAGATCCAACAAATCATCCCAAAGGATCACAATTAGATCACAATGGCTCATTGATTAAGCTACATTAAAAAAGACTCTCAGTGGTTCCACAGTAACATCAACACTTAGTAGTGTAGTAAGATGGCTTTCATGTATATTTAGGATAAAGATCAAGATCAAGTTAAACCACAAGGTGGGAAATTTATACATGATGATATACAACATCGTTGTGCAGTCATTTTCATTTTAGTCAAAGAATCCTTATTTCATTGATTATAAAACAATGTTAAAATCATGTCACAGATGTTTCATATTCAAGTTTTGTACATTCTGAACCACCAGTTAGGAACAAGCTCCAATAAACACTGTCTCATGTGGATTTGTTCTTATGGCCTCGTACCTCTGTAACAGTAAGCGTCATAAAGAGCTGTGCTGTTGTCAGTTGTGATGTTGGGTGTGACAGTGTGGACTCCAGGCCAGTTCGCTTCACAATCTGGGCCAGGCCGCGTCATTGGGTAACGGACACTGCCATCAGACAGCCAACCTTGGGCACAGCTTTCCAGGCCAGCCCTCCAGGCCAGGTAAAGCTGCCCCACTGTGGCCAGCTGCCCCCCAAGGGATACACAGTGGTCTGAGGCTGAGGATAAAGACAGTCTGCCAGGGACTGAGGAGTGAAACACCTCACCTGAATAGGAAGACATAAAATAGGAACTTGTTAAGAAGGAGATGATGTTGGAATACTAGCAAGGAGCCACCTGACACACGGTCAACCATATTACTGAAGTAAAACGGGACTTAAAACAAGGCTTTATAAGTTATTTTAGAAACATTTTTCCACTTTTTGACATAAATCTGAAACTATGCTTGTGATATTCATTCATGTTGTAGCATTTAACCCAGTTGTTCATTATTGTATTTATAAAACTAAAGAAGGTCAAAAACCTTGTACAGTATGTTATCTCCTAACTCTCGAAAGGCAGTCAGTGTAGTCAGGTGGTAAATGTTCAGGTTTTTCAGTGGTACAGTTTTGGAGGGAGACCTGAGGCGATTGAGTTGGGACTTTTTTGTTTTATAGTTTCAAATTTTGGTAAAATCTTGCTGGTTTAAATTAATCTACCTACCTCAGCTTTAAATGATAGGGCTAGCATGTTCTATATTTATTTTATTCTCAGAAAAGCTCATGAGAATTTTGGAAAGCTACACGTTGTAGTTGGTCCCTCAATACTTTCTGCTGTTCCTTCTCGTATTGCACTCAGGTCCAAGTTCATTCGTGGCTACAATGAAGACATACATCTTTAAATGTATTCCCAGGCATACAATAACAAAGGAATTTAGTAGTTAGTATGTCTGTCCGTTTGTAAGCATATGATCAAAATTAGGGTAACACTTAATCATCAAAGTCTAAAATCAAGTCAGTTAAACTTCTGGGATATGAATCTGTTCAATTTAATAATCAATTATTCTGTTGGCCGTTCTTACTTCATTTTGTTCTCAAACGTCCAACAAGACCTGCAGTTCTATAAAAACTCTCAACCAGATGTTTAACTATCACAATCACAATTTTGCTTGAACATTGTTCCTGCTTCCAATTCATCAACTTTGAAGACCTAGTGCAGCTAAATATATTCCACCCACAGACAGGTGCAATTGTGTTGAGATGATCAATGTTATTCTTATTTAATCTGTCAATGGTATTTATATTCACACATATCAGCCATATATTATATAAGTGTTGTTTTTATGTTGCATCATACTTGAGTACAGCTGTGGGTTCATGCACCAGTTGCAATAACAATATTTGTATTACATTTTCAGTTGTTTTAATGAAAGTTAAACAGACATACAAAAAAAACAGAAATGAATAATGTGTGTGTGTGTGTATATTTATGTGTGTGTGTGTGTGTGTGTGTGTGTGTGTGTGGGTTTGTGTATGTGTGTGTGCGTGTGTGTGTGTGCGTGTGCGCGTGTGTATGTGTGTGTGTGTATTTGTACCATCCATTTCTTTTGCAAAACAGAACACATCAAAAAGCTCCTTTGGGTCCCTCTTTCCATAATTCCTCACTCCTGCAGTGTACTCCTTGTGGCCATAGCAACCAAGCTCTGGCTGCTGGACAGAATAGCTGTGAAGAAAGCCATGTGGTCATCATAAATGGAAATTAAGCTCTTCTCTACTGTTCATTGGAAATATGCAGCCGTCCCCAGTGGACACGTTGCCGAATCAACGTCATCTTAGCTCATGCATGTTAGAACTTATTTTCATCAAGATTTGAAATGTCAGTTAAAAATAAAATGCATGTTTGCTTTCTTTTGATAATAAAAGAAAGCATAGAATGAACCAAAATAGCATTTATAGCATAGCAACGGCAGTGTCAAAAACAAAACACATGAATTTAAAATAAAAGAGATGAAAAAACAAAGAAACAGATGATTCAAGAATTAGAGGCAGGAGCATATAAAATGGAACAATATCAAAAAGAGCTTGAATCTGTAGTTAATAAAATGGTAAATAAACTCTATTGTTTTCAATGTTGAGGTATAGATAAAATCTATGCCCACTAAGTCCGCTACAGGAAATTATGGACACTCAAAGGATTTCAAATACACCACTGTGTTTATTTTCAAATTTTCTTGGGTTATTTTTGCAATATTTATCAGAACAGAATATAATATTCTTTTAAGGATTATAATCATTTAGAAAAAACTAAACCGAGCCGATACACCACCAAATACATAAACGCCATAGATAGTTGACAATAAGTAGTTAATTTGTTCCTGATCAGCACCAATACCAGCAGTAATCCTCCTCCTCATGAAATGTCACAACCTAAGACGTGGGATTGGCGGCCCATCCCTCACTCAGAGCTGGGCGTAGTGTGTGGACATACTGCACAGACACACTCCTCAAAAATTTCACTGAGTTTCAGTTTGGGTATCATTCATGGCCACTTCACAACTTTGATGTCATTCTATCCAAAAGCTGGAATCACTTAGAAGCCCTACGATGATGTCCCACCCGTACATCACCAAAGTGAGGTCCTTCAAGCCTCCTACCGTTTATTTTTTGTCAATGTACAGGCCTTTTATGGGGGCCATTATTCTCTGCTGCTGTAGCGGTGGCCAGTTGAAACCTGTTTCTGAGGTCCAGAAAAGGGAAAATGTAAATCTTGATGATGGGTCATGACACATGGAGGACCAGGGCTCACGTTTTCCGTTGTAGCTCCTCTGGCTACGCTGGAAAAGACAGACTATTGTTGAATGATGAATATTCACCACCCTGGCAACTTGTCTGATACACTGTCCTGCGTCTAGCATGTCAATAAAATGATCGGTGCCATGATGCCCCTATTGTGGGTATTCTAGCAGATGTAAAGTCCTCTTCATCCCTATATGTCAGGTTGGGTTGATTTTGTGAAGAAGTGGTATTTTGGGATGAGTTGCATATTGGTATGATGACATTTTCCCTTGTGTTTTGAGACCCTATACTTATAAAACAAGTCAATCACTAAACCCTTGAGAATTATTACAACAAATTTCCAACAGATGAATAACTAATGTCAAAATAAAGGATTTTTTTCTATTTGGACCAATATAGTTGTGATGAGTTTAAAAATCCCTTGAGAGTGTGATTGGGCTTTTTACTGATGGTCATAGAAAAGCCTTCTTTGTAATCTGGTTAATCAATTAATCAGGGCACTTTATTCATACATTCATGAACAGTGAATGAAAGTGCTTCAAAACAAAAGAGTTTCAAGCAGTGAACATCCATATAGAGGTATGACAGGTAGAGGAAAGTAATTAGACGTCTCGTTACCGGACTGTCTGATCTTCCATCCAGCCTGCTGCACAGCTGGAAAACCCGTTATAGTATGATGCCCATAGCTGGGCTGGTGTGGCAATCTCAGCAGACATGTTCTGGCAGGCCCGCTGGGCTTCAGTGAATGAGAGGGTGTAGCGAGCACTGGGAGCTTGGTAATGAAAAACCACACCTACAGAGAGAGTTTAAGATAAATAATTATAAGGCATGTAATCATCAGCAAACTTGTTATTATGGCCACAAAGGCATCAATTTACTAAGTGAATGTTGTCTTTTTACCCGTTAGGGTCCGGCTTAACTGTTTAGTTAACTATTTCTTATTGAAAAATGTCTGCTAGGTGACAACCTGTTTATAATATGACCCAGTGGCAGCATGTACATACAATATGCTAAAGAAACAGGGGCCAAGGACGGGGCCCTAGGGGACACTACATGTCAAAGGCACCACAGAGGAGGAACATTAACAATGGCTATTGAAAAGGTCTATTCGCTAAGTAAGATTTTTAAGAGGGGTATTAAAGCATGTGGGGACTTACCAAAAAGAATTATGTAATTTGACACAACTTGAAAAACGTCTAATAAGGGTCAAATTATTTCCTGACAACTTTTAGCAAAAGCTTGAGCTAAACTGATTAAAATTTAAAATTTCCTACAAAGGAATTAATTTTCCATATTGTTGGTGAGAATATTAAAGGGTTAACAGGATAGGCCAAACACATTAATTACATTCAAACAATTGCCTAGGAAGAATCTAAGTCAGTCTTTATAATAGCTAGATGAAGAATCCTTTTGATAAGTGTTTGATTAAACCTAAAAGCTAATAATAAAAAAAGGGATGGCAGTAATCCTGTTTTGAAGCTGCCTTTATCTATATTCCTGAGCACAACAATCCTGGAATGCTACAATGAAACAAAACACTAAAATTAATGATAGAACAACTTTTCTGTTTGAGTGCGGCTCCATCAGTCTGCAGGGACTCAGCGGAATTTAAATGTTTCCACACAATAAAACATCTCGCTCAGATGCTGATGTACTTACCAAAGACCACCAGGGGCACAGTGTCTCTTTCATAGTTGTTATCCACAACAACGTGACAATGGTAAGTGCCTGAGTCATTGGTCCGGAGACTGGAGATCTCCATGGTAGCATTCAGAGGATTGGCAGTGTATCCTGGCAGCATCACGCGGCCACTGAAAGCTTTATTCACCTTGATTACATCACCTTTGGCACAAAAAAGGGTTTTCTCCATCAAAAGTGTTTCTTGGCAGCCTACTGATTTTACATAGATAGGAGGAGATAATAGCCTAGAAACTTTTTCTCAATCGGCCTCCTACTTATAGTGTTGGAGTCCTCCAAACAGGATGTTTGTTTCCCATGAAACTTGTTTACGATTGTGTTTTTGCCTTTTCGTATCTGACTGGTTGAAACTGGGCAGGGCTCAGATGGAACAATAAATATCACAAATTGGACTAACCCTAGCAGCCTAAGTTTAAACATTTAATTTTGTTTCACAACAGGCCCACGTTAACATATAATAAAAATCTAATCAAATTTATTACTTACAACACATTTTTTACTACTACTATTTAAACTGCAACCACAACCGCTTTGGCATTGACCATAATCAGTACTGTTAATACCAATAGAAAGCAGATTTTGAGCAGACTCCTTCTATTACACAGTTACGACTTCAATTATGATTAATGATCAAATGTTAAACTGCATAGCAGTAAATTCCAACCAATCCAACGCCATATATATTAAGTCATCCTCTTAAAATCTTTCTAGGGGTTTGGCGCATTCACAAATGCAATGAAAAACCACTACTTTTTCTTCTTCTTTCTGCTATTCCCATCACCACAACAGATCATTTTCCCCTGTCATCTGCATCTTCCTCTGTCACTTCAATCAGTTTCATGTCCTCTGTAACCACATCCAGAAACCTCCACTTAGGTCTTCCCCTTTTTCTCCAAGATGTCTTACCTGGGCTGTACCTCTGCTCAGAATCTCAGAACCAGATTAATTGGCCATGTATATGCATACAAGGGATTTGACTCCGGTTAACTGAGCTCTCAGTTAAATGGACAAGGTAATAAACAAATATACAAGCTGCTGTGCTCCTTCCTAATCCTGTCCATCCTCGTCACTCCCAGAGAAAATCATAACACCTTCAACTCTGCCCTTTTTACCTCTGCCTCCTGTCCTTGGGTCAGTGCCACTGTCTCTCAACCGTACAGCAGAGCTGATCCCACTACCATTTTGTAAACCATTCCATTCACTCTTGCTGTGACTCTTCTGTCACTGATTACTCCTTACCATCTTCTGTCATCTGTCATCTGCAAACATCACAGTCCATTGAAACTCCCGCCTGACCTCATCTGTTAGGATGTCCATCACCATAGTAAACAAGAATGGGCTCAGAGCTGATCCTTGATGCAGTCCCACCTCCACCATGAACCCGCTGTCTGTGAGCTGTCATACTGCTCACAGACATGTCCTGTTCCATGCTAATATAGTTTTCTGTCACTCCAGAATTACTCATGCAACACCATAATTCCTCCCTCAGCACTCTGTCTTACGCTTTCTTTAAATCAACAGAGACACAATGCAACTCCTTCTGGCATTCTCTATACAATTCCATCACCTCTCTCAAAGCAAACATCAAATCTGTAACGCATTTTCTTGGCATGGAACCATACTGCTGCTCACAAATTATCACTGCTTTTCTTGACCTAACTTCCATGACATTTATCCATAACTTCATTATGTGGCTCATCAGCGTTATACTTCAGTAGTTTCTACAGCTCTGCAAATCACCCTTGTTCTTGAAAAACCACTACCAAGAAGGTTTGTCTCATTTTATTTTCAGAAGTTATTATCGCCAACTCGCTAAATTCTCTGTCAATTTTTCTTCAAAGGAGGCCTTCAGATTATGTCATTAACGCTCTGAGGTGAAGGAAACTGCAGAAGTTGGTTACAGTTTTTCAAATATATAATGTTACTATAAAAACATTCATTAGATGTAGTCTAAGTTTAGGAGAAATGTTATCTGATTGAGTGAAGTAATGAAGGTGTAAAACTAGCACAGCTATATTGTAATTTCTTCTTACCTTTAGCAGAAAGCACAATCTGCTCCAGAGGAGCGCCCTGCCCTCCTGCAGGTGGCACAGTATGAGTCCAGAGGAGTTGTTGGGGCTGACTGGAGGAGCTGGTCTGAAGGCTGAAAACACATGGGAGGAAGGCTTTGCCTGCCAACACTTGTTTCACCGTAGGATGAGTGATTCTCCGCATGTTCCCCATAGAGGAGGATGCACCTAGAGAATACAAACAGGAGAAGAGCACCTAATCTGATGATGCCATTTTGTCTTTGTTTTTAAGTGATGAAAACAGATTAAAAATAAAATAGAGAGTGAAAATATATAGAGAGTGCATGTTGCAGTTTGGCCTCTAACCAACTTCAACTTGTCTGCTAACAAGACATTTACAAAAATGGGGAACTTGTTTTATTATCCTACCATAATATTATTTCTCCTGAAGGAGGTAGATGCTGAAGGAGGACATTATTTCTTTTATAAGCAAGTACAAGCTCTACACTGCACAATTAAGAAAGAAATAGCAAATTATGCATAAAAACAAGGGACAATCAATAGCAGCAAAAAAAAAAAAAATCAACTACATACAAGGATGAAGACATAAAAGAATGTATATCTTGTAAGTCAAAAAGAGGTTACCTATTAAAATCCTTAAATTCTCAGATGGCTTCTCTGTTAATAAGAAAAATATTATAGTCCCATTTAAGTGTTCTTGGACAATTTAGATACCTCTTTAATTTCTAAGCCATGTTGTTCCTCCGTGTTCATATAAATGACCCCAAAAGATGAATAATCCAAAGGCAGAATTAGATTCATGGTTCTGCTGATTTATATTGGCAATCCCCTCTTTCTGGTTGCCATGATATGCAGGTTCAATGTAACCATGACAACAGGATCACCTGTAAAGATGTTATCCTCGAACCAATGCAGCTTCATCCTTTCTGTAGAACACTGGCTGTGGTTTGGTGATGCTTGGGGGTTTGTAGCGTAAAACTGATTCCATCATGTATATGGAAATCCTCGAAGAGAACATCATACCATTCAAAAATGATCTGAAGCATCCCTCAGGTTGACTGTGAGGAACTGCTTAAGAGTTCACAGGAATTCACTTTATTTAATTTCTTCTTTGGACTCCTCCCTGGGGAATCTTTCATCCCCTTTCAGCTGTTCCCTTTCGGGGTCGCCACAGCTGATCATAAGTTTTCATCCACAAAAATAAAAAAACAACATCTAAAAACAGGAAGAACGGGCCTGCAGTAGTGGTTGCGAGTGACATTTTGTGATATATTTGGAAGAAAGAATGATGTGTTGTTTAATTCGTTTTTTTGCAAACAGCTGATAAATAGTACAGTTTCCCAATGTAACTAATATACGATGGAGTATAAATACGATATAATGCTGTGATCGAGTAATGACAGCTGGAGCCCATCTCAGCCGTCATATTAATAGTAGCATTGACACAATCAATGTGAAAAACAAGATATAATGCACATTCCTGCCATTTGTCAAACTTGCAACCAGTTCCAAAGTCATCTCTAATGTCATAGTTGATGCTGAGTTAAAAAATAAGGTTGCACAGATTGGAGATATTGCCTTGCTTCCTACTCCCTCCTCCCCCAGCCCTTTTATTCCTCTTTCTCTTTTTTTCTTTTCCTCGTGTCTAATCTGCTGTTTTTTTCCGTTCTTGTAAACACAGTAGAAGTCATCTGAAGCGTCTTACACACTCTGCCAGTTGATTGAAGTGGTTTGCAAATTAAGTTTGAACAGGTGAAAAGTGAGTGAGACAAATAGTAATTAGGTTACAGCTTTTCTGAAGGCCATTGTTGCAGATTAAATAAAGGTGGTAAATTATGTGTTTTGTGCCAGATGTTTTACAAAAGTGGGATTCAGAATTTGAGAGAAATCGATGAAATTGTGTGGAAAAAAAGGGTTTACTAACAAAACAACCCACGCAAGGAGACAGACCTCCATAACTCCATGTTAAAAGTTCTTTATTCCAACTTCTGCTAACGTTTTGGCTTCTGGAGCAGAGATAAGAGAGTTTAGGAGGAGGATATAATTTGAGTTCCAGCTATTAAATTCGGTGCTTCAAAGTTGTTTCATGATGTCACAAGCTGAGGATGAGGTGATCAAAGAGAAAGTATGTTAAGATGAAAGTAATAGATAACCAGAGGGCACTGTGTGATTGGTTCCAGCAGGTATGTCCTAAAGGTAAAGTCAACGTTCAGTCCAGCAGTTGTCATACGGTTGATTGTGGAGATCCAGTGTCAGGCAATTGGGCGGGTAACACCGCCCAAATGACTGGCCGTGTTACCCAAAATCAATCCAGTTCACCCTCACCCTAAGGTCTATTTGGTATAATATTTGAAAATGATCCATGAAAGTTTTCGAGTTATTGCGGAACCAATCTGCCCTGGATGTGAACGTGGCGAAGACAATTCCATGATATCCCAGAATTTTTTGGGATATAATACTAAGAAAATATGTAAGAAAAAAAAAGACCATACTTAGATTTAGACATTGCACATGGTGGAGTTGAATCACCAAATGATATTTCCATCTGCATTTAGATTGGAAGACTTTCACAAACTCTCCGAGAGCATCTCTGTGCGGAGGAGCAACCCTGCTGCCTTCCTCAAAATCAAATGTAATCAATGTATCACCAATGACAAAGGAAAGAAGTAAGACTAAACAAGACAGAGAGCACGAATGAGAGAGAGAGGCAGGCAGGAAGAGAGTGAAAGAGGAGGAGCAACCACAGAAAAACAACGAAGCAAGGAAAGGCTTCAAAATGAAAAAAGGAAATGAGACTGTGGATGACAAGTGAGCCTGTGGTATGGTAATGACAGATGGGACAAAAGAAAAACAGCTTAAAAAGAAAAAGAGGGCTGGAAAAGACATGAAAGAACACTCTATCATTAACAGATGCCATCCTATTTGAGTCAGATCTCCTCCAGATGGATAAACTACAAGGAAGGTTTTCCGGGCCAATAATGTTTCTTAAATGTAATGTGCTAATTGTGTTCGATATGATGGTTTCATATATATATGTATATAAACATATATTATTGTTCCACATAAACACATAATTAGGACATGCCGACAAATACTATCACAGCAATGAGAGATAAGCATCCTCATGTGTGAAACACTACACAAATCAAACCTTTAAAGCAAGCAACTGGACTGTTACTGGTAATTCTTCTTTTTTGGTGAACTGTATTTAGAAATTCAATATATTTGTGTTATATCACTTTTGTACTCACTTAAAACCTCTTAAGGCTCACATGGGGCTGGACTGTATCCCCAGAATTCTTCACATGGAGGAGAAGGTGTTGCACAGTTGCAAGTCGCAGGGCTATCACTTAAAATAATGATTTTTCTCGCCATGGTTAAAATCCACATTTTAAAGGAATAGTTTAACATTTTTGGTAAACACACTGTGTTGCCTCCAAGTCGTAAGTTTGGTGAAACCACCATGTACATGATTAATATATCCTTAGGCAAGATGGTTAGCTTTGACTTTGGATATAGTTTCAACAGTACCTAAAACTGTATTAAGAAATCTGAAACAAACAATACATAGGATATAGGATAGTTATAGGATAAACACCTTTAGGAACTTTCTACTGAATTAGTAAAATGAAATTGAATTCCGTACAACAGTTTTTGAGGGGGTGTGGATAGGCCGTACTTGCTGAAAAAAAGCTAATGTTGGGATAAATGTCTCTAGGGAGCCTTAAAAGTGTCTGTGAATTGTGACTGAATTCTCTCAAGAATTTTTAGAGGAGATATGGGTACACTGACATTAAAATTGCCTAATAGCCTGTTAAAAATGCCTGTGAAATAAATGAGACCAATTTTGAGCTGCAAAACTAGGCCTCCAAAAATCATTTGTGAAATGTAGCGAAGTTCTGCCCAGCTATGTTTCAGGTGTACATATACCATACCCCTGAATGTGGGCCAAATTACATGAAAAACTGAACTAGGTTCAAATGTTCCCCACCTAAAAAGGAGGAAGAAACCACAGGATGCAGACCATTAGAGCCTTTAGATAGATAGATAGATAATTGAATCCTGTCCAGCGGTGTTTGAGATGGACGTGACAGATGGAGGCGTGGGGGGAAGTGGACAGTAACGATGGAGCTGATGAACAGAGGGACAAGGGTGGGTCTAATTTTAGTTTAGTTTTATATTTGAAAGAATTACCAGGTTATTTTTCTCTCTTAGTAATTTTAGTATTCATCATTAAGATCCTTTCGGTCTGATCCTGGATTCTACAATAAAATCATCTAAAAACATGATGTGAAGAAATAAATGTTTGCTATCCGAATGTGTTTTAATAATGGAAATGAGCAATGCAGTTTTTTCCTTTTAATAAAAATCAAGTCCAACTAGCTACCATCATGCATACGAATTGCAGAAAAAGGAATTAAGGAGAGTGATTTATCTTTCCTGCAACCAGTCAGCAGACTGCATTAGGGACATCAAACCTGTGATAGTATCCACCAGAGAACTGCAGCTCTGAGAGGTTTTGTCTCTCTGTTCCATAATTGTGATTTTATACGTAGTTGTAATGGAACAGGTGGTCCAATAAACCAACATAGATAGGGTGTTCCAGCTAAATCCCACTGAGCATGTCTGCCAACATCCTCAGCATGTCAATTCTCCCTCTCAGTTAATTAGAACAGACTTGTCTTCTGTAGATTTGTTGATGGAAAAATTACTGTCGAAAAAGGTTTTTTTCTGGGTTCGGTTCCAGGTGCTCCTGCTCCTTTCTTTCCTTCCTTCTTTCCTATTACTGAACCCAATTGTTTGCTGATCTAATATATTCTGGGGTTAGTGGAGGGATTTGGCGAATGGGGAACACTTCATTTTGGCATGGCAGCAAGAGCCAGTCTAGGTCTGGCGAAAACATATAATTGAATAAATAAATGTTCAATTACTGACCTAAAATATGTCCAATCTCATTTCTACATTTCCAGAACGAAATGCACTGATTGATGGCAATAGTTGTATTTTTTGATGCAACTATACTGTATGTTGTGCTTAGAAGAAACGATATTCAGTATTGTTGACATCCACAGTTCAAACTCACTTTCAGAGACATACAAAATGAGTAAAAACAGTAATCAGAAAGCAGGATTTGGTCACTTAGGTTTTGCATGGAAAATGATGATCATTAGTACAAACAGAAGTTCAAGTCAACGACATGACATAACGTTTATACATATTGGAATGTGGATTAACAAATCGCAAATGACGCCCCCAACCTCAACAACCCTGTGAGCAGCACAAACATCAGAGCCACACTTAATCTGAATACAACCATTAACAGCCACTCATGACTGCTATTTAATCTTACATCCAACTGTAACACACACACACACACTCACACAAACCCAGACAAGTGTAAATCAACTCTGTGTCATAATGACATAATATCTAATGGCTGCAGTGAGAAAGGACCAATTTCCAAAACAAAACTCACGCATGATTATAAGTTACTTTTAAATGCATCATTCTTACCAACTCTCACACACCAATATTACATTTAAAAACGATCACCACGCATTTCGAAGTTTGTCATAACCTTTAAAGTCTCCTGGTTGACGTTCCTAATTACAGAGGTAAAAGTATGGCCTAAAACATTAGTTTCAACTGGCATATTAGTTCCACTGCGATTCTGTTGTTGTTTAGATATTCAGCCGGCAAGATAATCTCAACTAGCATCATTCAAACTCACGTCACAGGCCAACATGCTAAGAGTACAATACACCCTGTTTACTGTTGCTTTGGGTACTTTTACATGTATCAAAGTTTTACTCTCAGTCACATGACTGCATGACCCAGAAGTAAAGACAAACTACCATGGTTATGAAAATATCATGAAACGTTTATGCATTATATCCACTTTATTTACTAAATGAAGCAATAAAAAGGCGCGTCTGTCCGGGGATGCATCACTTTTGTTGTTTTTGCAGATCATTTTTCGATCTGATAGATTGATGAGTTGTGTTGTTATTTCTTGCAGTGTACATGAATTATGAAATTGTTGAAGATATTTTCTTTATTTCCAGCATGTTGTAAAATTGATGGTTGCAGTGCGTTTTTTATTCTGTCGGCCGCCATATTGAACCTTTCTGACAGCACGACCATTCCCAACAGTAGCTTGCTAGCAGATCATATGAATATTACATAACACATGACAACACAACTACGGCGCTGTTTTCCACTTGGAGCAGAGGTACTAAACATGAGGAGTGTGGACAGATCTCACTGCAATCTTAATCCAGAGCCCAGGATAGGACCAAACAGCATATATTTACATCAGCAGTTTTTATTGTTGTTGTGAATTCTATTTTAGATTTCAACCCAAGACTTGTGTACCCTTCCATGCCATTAGACCCATGCAGGAAAATAAAGATGACGCTGATTTCTCCAAAGTGGGCCTAAGTCTTGTATGGATGGGCCTGTCCCCTATGGCTCTGGAGGGCCTTGGGTCATATCTTACTTTCTGATTTGATTAGTGAGTATAGTAAAAACATGGTGGGAAAAAATGGTTGGCTCATGCAGCACATGAAAAATGAATTGCCTTGAAAATAAGTGTGAAACTTCCAATCAAATGAATCTATTTGCTTATCAAAGGTGGTGTGTCCCTTTTGACCTCTTTTAACCACTGGTCAGATTAAAAATGGGTTTTCTTTATCTCAGAGACTCCAGTTCAAACCCAGCAACGCATGGACATGCAACATGATCTTACCAAGGCCTGAATACAGCAGCAACATCTGAGCAAAGACGATCTGCCGCCCTGATGCACACGGCATGAGCACCATCCTGGACCTGCAGAGAAAAAAAAACAGAGAGGAGAGTATTGAGGCAGGATTAGGTTGGCAAGCAAAATCAGTAAAGTGGCAAATTCAGGGAAACATGAAAAAAAGTTGCATGATGTAGGTTTGCTGCACAAGAGTCATAGTGTTTGAAGGACAATCAGCTATTTGATTGGTTTATTCATATTTTCATCTTCATTAATATCAGTATATTATTATTTTTTGTCAAGTAGCATCAAACATAACATCTGCGCAGAGGTCTATAACCAGTGTTAGCCTAAAGCATTGACATGTTTTGAAGAAAAGACTCTGTTGAGTCCATATCCTCTACATGTCAGTTCATCAAGCTGACCCACGCTCCATCCTTGCACAAGTTTTGTAGAAATGGGTTTCAGTAGTGTTTGCAAAATAAGGGAAAATATCAAAAAATGAAAGCGGAAACAAAAGAGTCCTGGTAAATTACCAGGATCTGCTCTAAAAATCCATGTGTCCTTTTTTGCCCTACGTCCCATCCTTCTAGCTATTTTTTGCGGAAATCTGTCCAGTTTTCTGACAATGTGTAAAACACCCAAAAGACAATAAACATAAAGAAAATACTGTATTATGTGAATAATGTCTGTCTATTTAATTCCAAACTAAAACCCATAGAATTATTTTGGTCAACAAATTCACATCATCAAATTGACCATCATGTGCAGGAGACATTGTCCTGAAACAAATCTAACTGACCTATCAATATCTCTCAGCTATTAGTGTATAAGTGTGTGTATTTGAATGGCTAAATAACGACCAAAACTAGAGCACTTTGGAGAAAACCAATCTATCCAGTCACTTTATGTCCATCACTTAAAAAAATTCGATAGCCATGAATTTGAAAAGAAGAAGGCGGGCTAACTCCTTTGTGTGCATCAAATAAAATCTCCACAGATGTTTGCTTGATTAAACTTTTCAAAGTTAATTAGAGGGACTGCATCAGCGGCAGCTGTTGCAAAAACACAGCTATGAAATAGAGATATGAGGTTTACACTTGATGGAATTGAAACTGTTTTTGTGCGCGTGATGTTCACACGTACCAAAATATACAATATATCACTCATTAGGGACGTGAATTCAGCATTAATAATTTATTGCAACTGCCACAGGTTTTAAAGCAGCAACAAATAATCTGATTCCGATCATATACGATTTTTAAATAAGCAGAAAATTTATACTTTTACACTTTTCTATAATGTAAGTGTTAATAACTTCCCTGATTGATAAACATTGCTGCTTCCCTCAAGATTCAAGAAGTTTATTGTCACATATACAGTAAAAACACAACTTTTCACACCATACAATGAAACCTTTACTTTGCTAGTCTCCATAATAATACAATTATAATAAAAAATTACTGACATTGGCCAAACCATCCACTAATTGTGATTTTCCACATGGTGTTTATTTTGTGTGTGTCAATAATTGCAATCAGCAGACCAACACATTGAGCTAATCCTGCACTGAACACATACACAGTAACATGTTCACAATCCAGGCAGTATAAAGCTGAAGTTTAGCGTTACCAGATAGCCACTTCATGCTAACATGGCTTTTTACTCTGTGTTAATCATTTAATTCATAAGAATAATCTGTTTGAGAAAGGGATGCCAACTTGACTTGGCTTCACTCTGGACAAGGGGCATCCCACACTAGAGTGGCTTTCTACATGGCGTGTAGCAGATTTTATCTGTAGTAAATATTTTTATTTATTTTGATAAACCTTAGTGTGAAGAAGAACTGGAGAGATTTTTTAAAGGTTGGATGTATATTTCTGGCACTAGGCGAAACGTTTATAATGAACCTAAAATAAAAAGAGATAAAGTTCCCCCTTATGTCTGAAATATACAACCAACCTTTCCCAAAATCACTTCAGTTCTTCCTTGCACTAAGGTCTATGTAAGCTTAAAATTTGAACATGATCCATGAACTAGTCTATGAGTTATCACGTTAACATGAATGATCTGCGGCAGACGCGAAAGTGGAGGTGGCAAGAAGGATTCCATAATATCCCCGACTTTTCCGGGATATAATATAATTAACTTAAAGTCTACGACATTGAATAACTGATTCTGGTGTATTCATTTTACACAGCAGAGAGAAAGTCCAATCACATGTCAGAAATGGTAGCTGACTTTGCCAGAGGATTTGGGTCAGAGCTGGATTTTTTTACCTTTTGGATTGCACAATCATTGCCAACGGTAGTTTGCTTCTCGATCATATGAAGAGCTTGAAAAGCAGAAATTAGTCCTCGATTTTCTGAATTGTCTTGACTCCAAATAAATTATTTATCCAAGAAAAAAGAGAGAACCTCTTTGCATAAACCCCGGTAACAGCAACCTAAGCCAACAGGATCCCTAATACTCAGAAAAAACATTATTCAACACCAGTGCAACCCTTTGTTTATTATTGGAATAATGGTCGCTCTCTTCTCTGACAATGTGAAAGCTCAGAATAGCCTGCGATGGAAAGTAAAACCTCCTGAGAGGAAAAATAACCCCATGAAAAGACAATTTCATGATCAATTTTTAAGGATACCAACTAAGTTTGTCTCAAGTTTCTTAAAAAGGGGACTCCGGTGCAGCTGAGGCATCCGCTCTCAGTGTGAGTTAGGACCTTTTGATAGTCTGTGACAGATTTGGTTTGAGCTGTTGGACTCCTTGCATGTTGAAGGAATCATTTGAGCAAGCTGGGTGGATGAAAAGCAATTTCTTAAGACTTGGAGAGGGTCATGACACCAAGGAGTTTGCCCAGTCTTGAAAGCAGAGAGCATTATTAGAAGTTGTATTGGAGAGCCTGGGATTGTCAGGGGCCCAACATCCACTATCAACAGCAACAGAATAAAGAGTGGAGCCCACAGACATCTCTATGGATGCTACACAACATACAGCAGTATGTAAGTACTGCCTTTAAAGGTTTTACCAGCTGGGATTTACAACATACATGGTATGTACTGTCAACCAATCCCACCAGCTGCATACTAACCAGTAACACCTTTTGTAAGGGATGAGACATCAGGTGTCATTAGCGCCTCCCTCTAAGTCGCCCCTCTTCACTTTCACAGGCAAAGTTTTGTCCAAAAGAGAAAAGAGCCAGGGTCTCTAAAATGCTTCAGTGGACTTCAATGTCCACCACACACATTTTCACGATTGGGTCTGAATGGGACGCATTCTTAGGTCATTATAGCGCCAGAGAGCTGAATGACAGGGTTCCAAAGAGAGCCGAAAGACAAGACTGGCAGACTAACATTACAGCTCAACACTAAGCTGTCAATGTATAGAAGCAGGTGGCCAACGGCATCATGATAACCACCACGCGAGAAAGATGGGCCTCCACCAACATCTCCTTTATTTCTGCCGTTGGCTGGAAGATTGCTTGAGGAAAAAGCATGAAAGGTGTAGAATTTATGATAGTGAACACAGCATGACAACATTTTTACATTGCCTATGGCATGCTACAATGGTGTGTTTGCGTATGTTTAAGGCCAGGTTTAGCCTCATGTTGATTATACACAACACACACTGACAAACACACTCATGTTTCCATCATTTCAGCGGACAGGGCCTTGTTAAGACCTGGTCTTAACATACTTTAATGCTGTGGCCAGTGGTTACTTGTGAATACACCCAAAACAAATTAAGGATTCATTTGAGAGCTGCACCCTTTTAGCATTGTAAATTCTAATGTGTAGTAGGTCACAGAAGGACTACCAACTAAAATTACATCCTCAGCAAATAAAGAAGCCACAACGAATGCATAATGGCTCAGGCTGTCTCAGATTTAAATTTGGATTATTTTAATGCAAAAAACATTTTAAGCCATTCTATCTATGAAATTCAGTAAATAAAAAAATCCCTCCTATAAACTTAAATATAATGCAAAATTTAGTGTTGGGGTGGCATGTTGGCGCAGTGGTTAGCGCTGCTGCCTCACAGCAAGAAGGTACCATGTTCAAATCCTGCTGGCCTTTCTGTGCGGAGTTTGCATGTTCTCCCTGTGTCTGCGTGGGTTCTCTCTGGGAACTCTGGCTTCCTCCCGCAGCCCAAAAACATGTGATATTGGTGAATTGGTGACACAAAATTTCCCATAGGACTTAGTTTGGTTGTCTGTTTCCATGTGTCTGCCCAGGCGACGTGTCCAGGATGTATCCTGCCTCTCGCCCGATGTTAGCTGGGATAGGCTCCAGCCCCCCCTGACCCTGAACAGGATAAGCGGTAGATAATGAATGAATGAAGGAATTTAGTGTTGGTGATTCGGGAGAGACTTGATAAACTTTGCAAGATGGCCACTGTCTAAGTCACCCCGCATTCTTGTAAATTCTGATTCAAATACAATGCCTTGTTTATTTCCTTGCAAAACATTTGTTTCGGCATCATCAGACTGTCTGCTACTCTGTGCCTAAAGTGCATCAAACAATTCTGCTGTTTGCTGAGTTTTATTTCAAATGATTTATTCTTTGTGTTAAAAGGATCACGTTTTTTTTTCCGAACAACGTACGTGTATATTTGCCTGAGGTGATCAACCTGACTGAAAGATGTCCACATGTGATGAAATCTCCATTGGTCCCATGGCAGCCTAAGGTTTGAATAAGCACATGAGCTACACAGACTAAAACAAACATTCGCAGCTGGCATCTCCTACAGACAGCTTCATGAATTAACTGGCATACGACTGTTCATAGAAACAAAAGTGAAAGATTTTCTCAAAAATCAGACGGGTCCTGAATTTTAGACGAAAAAAATCATAAGCAGGTTCTTCCATTTTACTGACAACTGTTTTCTCCATTTAAGCTAGCCTTATGGCTGTCTGGCTATTACACATATACTCCAGGTACTCCAGGAGTTGGGTGAAACTTTTGTTGTTTCCAACTGACCCATTCTGAAAAAAATAAAATCTTGTACACATACTTGGACAAGCAATAGATTTGTTTACATTTAGTCTGTATGATTATATGAAGTTGTTTCAACTTAAGTAATTTAATTTGTTTTACGTAACAGGCGAAGCCTAAAATAGTGAAAGCAGACTTGACTTGCTGTACTTACTACCTACTGCCAGCTAATTCACTTTTAAGGTGTCATTAGAGCAGATAAACAGGCAAAGTCCATCGACCCATCCATCAATCCATCCATATATCCATCCAAAAATCCCATTTCTTCCAATTATGCAGGGTCCAGTCCCGCTGGCAGCAGACAAGAAGGGTATTCCAGATATCCGTCTCTCCAGCAATACTCTCGAGCTCATCCTGGGGGATCCCAAAGGTCTCCAAGGCCAGCTGAGATAAATAGTACTCTGCCAGTAAATGGTCGGCAATCCCTTCAGATCGAGGCTGAGCTTCCTCCTCAGGCGAAAGAGTTTAAGCAAAAGATTGTTGGGAAAATGGACTTCGAGATGAACAGGTGATTTAGTCTAGCATAAGCAGTAATACAGGGGTTGTATTGGTCTGTTGGGATGAAGAAAGTGCCTAGTTCTGAGGCAAAGCTCTTAATTTACCAGACCATAGACGTTCCATCACTAGCCTATGGTCATGAGCTCTGGATGGCGACCGAAAGAATGAGG
This sequence comes from Lophius americanus, assembly GCA_037951165.1. Taxonomy (NCBI): domain Eukaryota; kingdom Metazoa; phylum Chordata; class Actinopteri; order Lophiiformes; family Lophiidae; genus Lophius; species Lophius americanus. Next base: position 2,709,183 of record JBBDHG010000004.1, read on the forward strand.
TCAAGGATAAGAGCGGCTGTAATGAGCATCCTTCGAACAGAGGCTGGGCTCAGCCTTAGAGATATACGAAGCTCACAGTGGAGCCACTGCTCCTTCACGTCACCTAGGAGCCAGCTGAGGGGGTTTGGGCATGTGATCATGATCCCAAGTGTAGACCCACAACTCGCTGGAGGGTTCAATCCATGATTTTGTTTTTTATTTTGTAGTTTTGTTTTCTGACATTCTTAAACTCATGAGATCTTTTTATAATAACTAATCATTTTTTATAGTCTATAAAAGTATCTTATTTATAGAAAAAAATGTTTTGTCTCTGAACAGAATATTATTTACTAGGTTATGAGGTATTCCCAAAGCTTTTGGTGGGCAACACTCAATGATGACAGAAATAAGCAGCAGATATTTTTCCAAAAATATAACACAGCCTAATAGGAGAGGCAGAGGATTTATAAAGAGTCGAACAGTCATAATCGCCCCTACTGGTACCTGACAAGACAAAGTGATTCCTGCACTTCCCTTTTTCTTTGATCATGATTCATAAAGCTAGCACCTCCAGAGACGTGACAGAGTGAACGGGAGAATAACAGCTCCTGATGAGTGACAGACAAAGTGGTTAGCTAAGAGCGGAAGAAAATGAAGAAAGAGTAATGAAAAGAGAGGTCATTTTATCACGGTGTTACAACACTACATTGTCACAATGAAAGCTCCTCACACAGACTGTGCTGGAAGCGTTATAACTCCTCTTAATTTGCAGTTTTTGAGTCAAAAGCTGAAGCCATCCTGAATACATTCACGCATCAACTTTAAATTCCAGACAGTACTTACAAAGAGGTAATTATCATTAATTAAATTTAAAGACAGAAGTAAATACAGTTGTGCTGCAGGTGGTATAGGAGAGATGTTTAATTAGAGTGCCTGCACAATAACTGCTCATAAAATAAAAGCCGGATGTTCTGGCATGCACTCATAATTGTCTGGGTGAGAGGCTCAGGAGAGCTGCTGGTCTGTCTGATTTAAGATTATACGGTCCAATCTCTAACACTGCCACCATTGATATCACTGGGCATGGGGACAGAGGTAATTTGAACCAACTTGATCGCACATTCAGGAAATGCCACGTATGGCTTGGCTGTATGTGTTTGCAGTGAAAGTGTGAGCGGACGATATTTAAATTGCTATGAAGAATCCCTAGACTCGATAAGTTAAAAAGCAATCGAGGGGTTGCTTGGCGTTGCAGCATGTACAATAATTTTGCATACAGTAACAACTTCTCTGCAATTCTCTTTATTAATTATAAAGAATAAGAAATGAAGTGGAAATACACTGTAGTATTTCAAACTTACCTTCTAATACCCGCCATTTTCTCCCCACCTCTTTCTGGTCATTGTTCTGACACCACCCTATGCTTTCATGATTTGCATGTAAGTGTGCAGAAGGTGTAGGTTTGACTACGCATTCAGTAGGGGTAATCCAACTGTGAGTTGGACAAAAAAACAATTTAAATGCATTAGAATCCACAGCACCAGATAGCGTTCCTGTTGAAATAAATCAGCGCTTCTCTGTTATTGAATCAAAAAGTATCAACTCACTCTGACATTAACTTATCATGCCAAAGCTTTTACTGCAATTTGTTTCTTATTTTAATATAAAAAAGACTTATGATTTATTTGGGGTAAAAATCAGTGAATACATGTATTTTCAATGTGAAGTTTTCCTTAGAGTAACAACCCGCTTATCCTGTTCAGGGTCACTGGGGGCTGGAACCTATCCCAACTGTCATTGAGCGAGAGGCGGGGCACACCATCACAGGGCCAACACATAGAGACATATAACCACTCAGACTTACTCCTACAGACAATTTTTTGTGCAACCAATTCACCTATATTACATGTTTTTGGACTGTGGGAGGAAGCTGGAATTCCCAGAGAGAACCACTGACACAGGGAGAAGAAGCAAACTGCACAGAAAGGCCGACACAGGTGAACTCGTACCCTGTATCTTCTTGCTGTGAGGCAGCAGCGCTAACTATAAATTAAATGTATTATTATTATTATTATTAACCGTGCCACCCTAGAGTAATTATAAGACTACAAAGGTGAGTTATTTCTTCCAAAAAATTATTTATGCAGGTCTTTCTCTAATGTATCTGTCATGTTGGACAATTATTATACAGAATGACAGAAAATACAAACCAAACACTAGATCAAGAGAGCCTTTTTGAGATTTTCACATATAGAATCCTAAATGGTCAGACACCAACATGTCATAAAGAGTTTATAACACCCTCATACCAAACTAAAGCACTATGCTCCCATTGCTCATGGGGGAATTAATGGAGATCTACGTAAAATTAAGAATATGATCTGGACCTGCTCTTTTGGAATAGTAATACATTTCATTGCTATAAATAAAGAATAACTTGACTCAAACTGACTTGATCCTAATAGTGGTCACTGCAATGGAGGGTGAGCTGAGGGGCGTTAAGTTAGTTTCAATCAGCAGCCACACCATTAGATGCCACTAAATCAAACACACTGGACCTTAAAGTAAATAGCAATATGGAATAGTATAATGGTATGAGGGTCAGAGGTCAAATAAATGTACCAAGGGAACATCGAAGTAGCTACCACAGCAGCTGTGTCTCGGGGAGAGGAGAGGCCGAAGGTGAAGCTTCTGAGGTAAGCCCTCGGTAACAAAGTCAATAAAGGATCGGCTGAATGAGGTGGGTTGGACTGTGAGAGCTCTAAATTAAACTGAGCACATCAAGCCAACATGTTTTCATCCACGGCGAGAGATGGTCAGAAACAAATAGGTGAAATGAGGTGATAGTCACAAGTACAGACATGCTGTTGGGACCTTAACAAAGAACACCTCCTCTTAAATGATGAGCTGATTCTGGAATAAAAACTAGATGACTGGATAAAAAGATGGTGGTGTCCTTCAAGTGTTTATGACCAATGCCAATGCCCATGCCAGCAAAGTCTCCTTATTCTCACGTAAGCGAACGACACTATCAGGTTCTCATTATAAGAGTGTCAAGCAGTGCGTCATGAGGAAATAACGTATCATCAGCGTCTGTTAAGTGTCCCTTTGAAAGTGACAAATGTTTTTAATCCACTGTACATTGCACCGCCTGATAAAAGTCTGCCTCTAAGAGCTTCTTCTCAAAAGGCAAACATTAGTTTTCCACCAGTAACCTTAGAAAAGAGCCTTCACTCGAAGACAAAGAGAGAAACCATTCTCTTTGTGTGTGTGAGCAGTTCAGCTGTGATTCAGCTGTGTCTCAACTATGCTTGTAATGATTGGCCTGCTGGGCGGCTTTAGTCCCTCCCAGGCTAAAGCCTGAGGTTGATTGATGGACTGGATTGTCCAATCCCCTTTGGGTTTTGATAGTTGGGTACTCATTTGACTAAAGCGTTTCAATATTCCATGGATTTAGAACTGAAATCTCCCCATCCAACACCTAAAACACATCCATTCAAAGCTTTTCAGGGATTTTATTAATGTACGTGGATGATTTTTGGGCTTTGAGATTTTGGAGCTCTCCAGTGCTGAAAATGTGTGGTCACTAGTCAAAAGACTACTCCAGCTCTGGCTGTAAACAGAAAACAAGGTCCAAAGAGATCATTAATTTGGCACCTCAGTTATCTGTCTTCATAGAAGAATCAGCAGTTAATGAATCCTACCAGGACAAAACAACAAAGAATGCAAGAATGAGGACTCACATATTTGCTGCAGTGTACAAACCTACCCATCACTTGCTAGTTCAACCCAATTTCAAACCTATGAGACATATTAGGGTGGTTCATACCATGGATCAAAATACCAAACCTTGGCTGAGAATTACCTCCTACCAAAAATAAACCATCAGCAATACGTATATGACAAAAAATATGCAGCTTATTTTCCACATTTAACTGTTTTGATCTGGTGTATACTCAACTCTAAATTGTTTTAAAGCTCATTAATTGCTTTATTTGTCTTTAAAAAACCTCGAGATTATAATCTTACTATCAAATAAGACAAAAAATGTTGGCATTTTTTACAGATTCTTTGTTGAGCATTAGCCATGGGACTTACTGTTTCACCTCATCAATTTGTCATCTATCTAAAAGCATCAAACATTACTCATTTTCTATCTGCCACCGTTGCAAAATTACTCTTTGTATTACAGAAAGAACAGAGCCACACGTGATGAACAACAATCAGGCACATCGGCAATCAAACTGAGGTCCCATCTATTTTAGAACTGGACCTTTTTCTTCCCTACAACACCATTTTCTGATCTGATCCCTCTGCTCGTATAAGCGCAGTCATCTATGTGAACACACAAACATAGAGCTACTGTGTGCATGCCGGTACTCTTGAGTGCCTGCACGCTCTTTTCAAACACACACTTTTACACATCCGGACAAAATGAAAAATGCATGCTATAAACTTTCAGTTAAGATTCTCTTAACCTCATTCCTCACTGTTCTACTCTTGCCTCAGTCCAACAGCCACTACACTTCTGTTATCTCTCACATACACATTTCTTCAGTCTACACTTCAGCATGGTGTTGCCAAGTAAACCTCTTCACGCTTTATGGCACTGACACACAGTTGGTGGTGTGCGCCCTAACAAGGCCAAAGAAGAAAAGACTTGGACTCCTCCAAACTAGGGAAGTAAAAAGAGAACAAAATGGACCTGGTGGGGCTGCAGGAGCGCCTATATTAAATGACTATACGGCTCATTTGTCAAGGTGACCCAAAGTGTTCTCCCGCTTCACTGTGATTTGTACCAGCCAGTGTTTGTTGACCGAGGAGCCAAATCATTAGTATCAGACTTTGAAAAGATCTGCTCATCAGCTTGGCACCAAGCAATCCTTTCTCCACCATACCCGTCTTGTTTTTCATTTCATACTTTCAGGAGCCAAGCTACATTAATTTACCTGGCAGCAAGATCTGAGGGGCTTTTATGTAAAGGTAGAATACTATGTGAATCAGTGATTATCTACAACTCATTCTCTATTCAGTGTCTTTGTTGTCATGACCAGGTGCAGGAAGTGGATCAATGTAAGAGCTGTTTTGGCAGTGATTCAACACATGCTGTTTGCTCACCAAAGGACTCTGATTTACATAATACATTTCACAAACACCTGTTCCAGTGTTGGAGCTGCTTTCACAATTGCAGCACTCCTGTCCTTTGCCTTCTTTGAATTTCTTGTCAATTTTAAAGATGAATCCTCTCTGCAGAGCTAAGACACTTCTTATGAAGACATCACCTCCTGAGAGGGAACTATGTTGAGGACACACTAACAAGGTTACTTTTGAGTTGATGATGTATGCATGCCCTCACAAGGGTCGTAAATATAGGAGAATTGTAAAAGCTTCTGCCCGTTAATAATTAAAGATATCCCAAACTGGTGCAATTTCTGACAAACTGTGACTGCGAGAGAGGAGAGGCAATGATTGCTACATATGAAATACAATTATTGCAGTATTTGTCATGGATGACAAGTTGAAAATAAATCTATCAGTTTGCCTGCTCTGTTTTGAACACCGAGAGTGTTTTTTATATCGAACCAAAGAACGAACACACTTTAAACCCCCATCTTCCAAGCAGCTGAGCGCATCCTGCCACCCAGAGACCTGAGAAATCTCACACTGACCAGTGGATGTATTTCAAGAAGCATGCATCGCTCTTGCACTCCTACCTTTTCTGTCAAAATGAGTCGCGTCTGAGGTGCAGCAGCCTTATCAGTGTGCAAAGCCTTGCGCCTCCGTCTCCAAAGCTCCCGGTGGGTGCAGAAGCTAAATGACGAAATGAGAGTGAAACACCACCTTCCGAATGAAGATGCAGAGTGCGTGCCTGCACAGGCGCTCCGGGTCAGTCCTTCTTCACCGTTCTACTCTCCTTCTAGGTGGACAGCAGCTTCTGCGACGTTCATCTTCACGCGCTGTTGAAAGCCTCCAGATAGGGATAGATGCGCGCGCGCAAACAGGCACTACAACAAGGTGCTTCCATCCCTGGGGGAGAGAGGCTCGATCAGTTTGAACAAAGAGGCAAGCAGTGACAGGCTGACGGCTCCAGCTCCCCCCACTCAAGGAGAATGGTGGTGTGGATGGGGGTGAGTGTGGGGGGGGGTTTACTTCATATGAGCATAATCCGATTCCTGCATAGAACCTCAAATGTTGATCCGTGGCTGCGAATTAATTTCAAACATTAGGCATGAACTTACATTGACAGTCTGACGACCAGCTCAACTGTCTCAGAACCTAACCTCAAATCCATTCTCACATCCTCTGTTTCCACACAGTAAACCCAAGGTAGATCAAGTCATACTGAGTAATCACACATAAGCCCAGGGCTTCATATTCAAATGACAGAAGACAGAAATTAAATAAGGGTATCTGGTTAATATGTGCAGGAATACTGGACTGGACTGGTGCCGAGCTGTGAAATTAACCATAACAATTGCTGAGTAAAAGCACAGCTGCATCTCTCATGCTGGTAGCCAGTGTCTCTTCGCTGCAGTGGGGTCAATACAAACCATCCTTCATTAGCACATTTCTTGCTGCTGATGGGAAGCCCGATCACGGCAGAATGACGAAGGTTCACTGATGAACCACCACAGGAGTGGAAGAGCAGCAGGCTTTTCTTTATCACTCTGTAAGCCTCTCTTTGCTCAACATTATTTGGAAAAATGAATCTCCCCTTGTGAAATGGGGCCAGGGATAGGTTTCCAAGTCTTTAATAAAATTGCTAATCACGGTAATCACAATGGCTAAACAAAATTTATTTTAAGGAAGGCATTTAACTTCAGTCATGTTCATAGATCATTTTGGGCCACATGTGGGGCTGGAAGTTGTAAGGCTAAATCTGTAAAAACCTATCTGTTGACAGATCACGTCTTAAATACTGTCAAAGACTTAAAAGTACTGACGTCTTTTCAAGCTACTACTTCTCAGTCAAACTTCAGTCCAGCTAGCTTTTACTTTACTTTTACTTTATTTACAATTTGTGTGAAGATTTGAAAGTTTCCTATTGCAGGAGGCTGGATTATGATGCCCAAGGAATCCCAAATTGAGTTAATGTGTGGGAGGATTTGTTCAGGTGTGCAGCTTCCTCAGGCCTTTGCAGTGAAACTTACAGAAGTTATTGATTCTGCAACTCCTTGTGCTTCTCCTCCTCTTGTGTCAGGGGGAATCATAAATACAATAAGAGCAGGATGAATCCTCCCCTGCCTTGTTTGTCTACATTTTCCCCTTTATTCTCACACCATGGACAAGGGCCCCCATCAACAAACTTGCCTGAGTCTGCTGCCTCAAATAATGATCGTATTTCTGATTTGTGAAGCATTGACCACAATTTGCATACATTTTCTTTCCTTTTATCTCGCAGAAGTATTATAAAACACTGTTGTGTTTCATCTGCCGGTGACACCAACCTTTCCCAACGTTGTGGGTCCTATTGCCTCACAGTAAGAGCGTTCTGGGATCAAATTGGAAGGTGTCCACGTTGGTACTACAGCTTCCTCCCACAGTCCAAAAACATAAAATATTATTTGGTAAATCTAAACTGTGTGCATGTTTAGTTGAGCGACTCTATGTGTGCGCCCTATGTGATGAACTGACAAATAGGTTCCAGTCCCCTGAAAACCTTAACATGATATGTGATTACAGAAAACGGATAGAGAGTCTGCAAATCAAACCAATTTAAATTGAATTTCTGCATTTGAAATGGAGATTTTTGGAAGAACTTCTATGGTTTACTTTTTATTGTGCAACAAAGACGAAGAAAAACAACTAACACGGTATAGGCAGATGTTGCTATAACATACTGGAAGCTACAGGTGCCTACATGATACGTTTTTTTTTTACAGTATACCGAATGTAATCTAAAAGAACATTTTATATTACTATTACTTCAAATATATATATAAGCATATATTTATGTAGGAAGAAATGGGCGGATCTGAAATGGGCAGAGGAAAAATGGGCGGAGTCATAGTAAATGACAAAGAACAAAATACTTTATCATACTATCAAATTTTACAGCAGTTTGCTGTTACTGAACTAATGCTCAAAGAGATCGAAATTACAGTATTATACTGTATTTACAAGAAATAAATGTACATTACTGTGCTGGTTTTCAGTTTTGGTGCAGTGTGGTTTTAGGGACCAAATGCACGAAACAGATTCAATATGAGTTCTTTAAATTTCATTTTATCCACTGGTTGAACTAGCAGTGGTAGATGGTGTTGAGAAGGTGAGATTTAAGGCAGGTGAAGAGAAGGTAGGAGAAGCCAGCCTCTGGAGCTGGAAAGTCACTAGCAGGAAGGGCATGAGGAGGAGGATAAGTGATCCTGGAGCACAGGAGAGCACACCAATAGTGGAAGGCAAAAAAGCAGATAGAAGCAGAAGGGATAAATGGCTTGAATGTCTGTGCTGCACGAGTAGACCGAACAATCTCGTGAGTGACAGGAGAACCAGGATTTAAATACTGCAGGCTGATGAGTTGGTCAGGTGAGCAAGGTGAATAGATATTGCCACAAACCAACAGCCCCACTGACAGAGAGAGAGAAAGAGAGACACTGGGATCACAGGAGAGCCAGCACAGGGAAAGAGCAGGGGATGTCTGGAACCTATAAACGCCATCACATACAAACTGTAAGTCTGCACCATTCAATAACAGTAATGGATTTGATCAATACTTGCAATTGGAAAGCTCCATTCCTCGGTGGATTGGAAAGAATTTATTGATTCAGTGGATAGACAATCTACCCTTAGATTCCAAGAGTGTTTATTTTCATCTGAATTATGGTTGACCATGTTGATTAGCCCCTCAGTAAGTCAGCATTGTATTCCTTGTTGTAAGAGAGAAAGTATAAATATCCATCATATTTATGAAGGCATATGTCTGCTAAATTCCTAAACTAAAAGGTCAACATTGTATTCACACTGGAATTGTGAGAATAGGTCTGCATCTTCAAATGTCTCAAAATGTCTGGAAACACTAGCAAAAACACATAAAACACACATTTTAAGTTTTTTCCCTTCAACATCCAGTTTACCTTAACTTTCCCAGAAAATAATTAATTATCTTATATAAAAAGTGTATCTGTAATCCCCCCACATTAAGTGAAAGCATCAACATCAAGGATGTGATGAGGTTTGGACCGTGATGAGCTCGGCACTGAATAAGATGAAATGGGGGTGAATGGGTGAAGGAGGAATACAGTGATTTCACACTGCAATAACAGAAGCAAAGGAGAAAGGAGGTTTGGCTGCAACATCATGATTAGATGGTTAAGAATGTAGCAAAATCTTGTTGATTGAAATCCAAAAGTAAACACTCATTGTCAGCTGATAAACATGACACAGGGAGATCAAGAATTGTGAATAAATGAATGTAAAGATAGTCTTCCCGACTTAACTTATGTTGACATTTATTTCATTAAAATATGAATTATAATCATACATGTAAATAATCTGATTTTTTTTTGGTTCTAAAAAAATCACACATTCATCCATTCATTATGCATAACTTTAATCAACATTATCCCGTTCAGGGCAGCGGGGGCTTGATCCCAGCTGACATTAGACGTAGGCAGGGTACACAGTGAATGAGTCGCCGGTTCACTATTACTTAAAAAAAATGCTTTGACAGACAAAGTCAAGAGGAGAAAGACGGTAATGTAACAACAGAAAGTGCAAAGCCACAAAACAAAACAAATACAATATAGAGGGCGACATAAAACAAGAAGATAGAGACCCGAGAAAGTCAAAACAATGAATAAATTTTAAAAAAAGAATGAAAAAAGTAAAGCAATAAAAGATGATCATCACAAAATAAAAACCAATACAAGCAAAGGGAGGAAATCAATAACAACAGATGAAAACACCACATCAAAAAACAAACAATCAAACAATCAGTGTCTATCACTCTCCTGCAAGGGAGCATCCATCCATGTACTATGGAGAACCCAAAGTACTCAAGGGATGTAGGATCAAGACAGGGGTATGAATACAAGTCCTGGAAAGCTATTGTAGCATTTTAATGTGAGCAAAATAACACCACCAAGTAACGTACGGTGCCCTCGATAAGAAACCAGAGCATAATAGGGCCTTCAGTAGGAAAATATATTTGATGTGTTTGGGTTCCTGTGTTTGCTTTTCATTATCTGCGGAAATGCCGCCTCCATGGGTTTCTCCTTTATGGCAATGCAGTTAATGTAAACAGATCAAACACGGCAGTAACCACAACACTTTAAAAGACTGGAAACAGGATATATCCATGTAGAGAGACTTCTAAGCTAAGTGGGATTTTTAACTTCACTGCTCAGCTGAATGAACTGGGTTTTACCAGCATGCTCCGTCAAAGTGTCTCAGAGCCGTGGGGCCCCATCTGGATGGCAGCACAGCAGAGGTGGAGGGAGGAAGGAAGGAAGGAAGACGTGGTGTAGATATTTGGCTTTGAAGGTTATAAGTTCAGTCTTTATTGCTGGAAAGAATACCATCAAATGAGTAGAATTTTTACTGTGAAGCTTTATTTTGAGTTCATCACTTTGATTCAGCATATTATGAAGAAATAACTCACATTTCACATAAAGTTTAGTATCCAACCATTAACGCTTAATCTTTGACCTATTTAGTTAAAAAGTTATTCATTTTGAACCAATTTTGGAGGAAATGTCATTCCTGATGCACAGAGTAAAAATCTTACCAACTTCGATCATCCCAGGAGATCAAAATTTTACCTTGCGTTAAATCACAACATATATAAAATGGATCAGAAACTTTGACATTCGTACTGCCTAGAGAGAGCATGCTTGTGATTTTTTTTTTAATTTGGGATTTCTTCCAGGACCATCATGAGTTTCACCTCTGTAGTTTTGAGTTAGATGAATGAATAGAAATTCCGTACGGATATCGATGTCCATTTCAGAACTAAGGACATTCTCTTTCATCTCAACTGTAATTTGCATCTGTGCTTCATAGCAAATACCACATGTCAAGACAACAAAGGATTTTTCATGTTTTTTATGTACAAAATACCTAAAATATAAAACAGTAAATAAATATTTGTTTATTAATCAGACCTTTTTGGGGAAATGTGAGCGATTGCCAAGAAGTAGTTAATGGACAGCAGTGGAGGGCTGTTAGAAAAACAAGGGAATAGAAAACAAATGAAGCTACAGAATGTCAAATCAAAACGGTTTTAAAATGATAATAAATATTTGAGATTCATCCTTTTGGGACAGAGTAAGACTTTTTTGATGTATGGTGTGCTTTTTTCTGACTCAGTTTATTTGTGCATGTCTTTCACTTGGGTTGATGTGTGAAGACTTTTATTTCAGACTGGATGACGGCTTTAACACCCCCAACCCCCAATAGTACACACACACTCACACACACACAGAAAAACCTTTACATGCTCAATTAAGTACTGATCTACCTAGGCAGTTAAAATTCAGGTCATGTTTGGTGGAGGATCAGCTGTGCGTGTGTGCGTGTTTGTGCGTATGTGTGTATCTGTGTGTGTGTGTCCTTCTCTAATGAGTTCTCTTGTGCAGCATCTGTGGTCCATGTCACGCTCAGCCTTCGTCTTTCTCTTCCTCGCTCTTTTATCAGATATCAATGGCAGCCGTCTGAAAATAAGAAGCTGTGCTGTAAAAGCTTTCTGCGAATCAACCATCACCCACACACAAGAGAAAAAAACATACACAGAGGTTTACAGTTTTCAATAAAATCTGTAACAGATTTGTTACATGAAAAACAAATATTCAGATAGAAAAGGCATCATAATCTAATGACCATTGTTCAATACCTTCATCAAAGCCCTTGTCACCACATTCTGAACAAGAGTAAAATAGTTTCCAGGCCTTGTCAAATACACTCATGATTGTTTCTCAGAAGTGTATCACCAATAGCTAAAAATACAAATAACGCATTCCTTGATCCTGGGACACAATGCTAGTAGAGAAATCATCTGTATATGGCTTCTCTAATGGCAGATATTTTTCATCTACCTCCTTACTTTGCAAAGATACAAGACATCATTTGAATTAATTTGCATTATTTCAGCTAAATACTCATGCTATTTCTCTAGCCCTCACTGCCCCCCTCCAAATACATTTTTTAATTAAATTTCTTCTAGACACAGAGGATATTTTCAATATTAAGGTGTGACCAATGTCTTTTCTTTCCTATTTCCCAAATTAAACTCTCTCTCTCATATCATCTAATTTCTCTCGTACTATGATCAAAATAAGAGAAGTCTCCTGAAATCGGGGTCTCATCTACTACATTAATTTCCCTGAATGTAATCTCAATTCTGTATATATTTCTTCTACTGACGTGTCAAGCCGTCTGTGTCCCATCTTTTACCATAAGGAGGTTTTAGGAGCAACAATTCAGAGTGAAGTAATCTCAAAAAGATGTATAGTTCAGATCTTACTATTCTTGTAAGAGTGAAGGAAATGACCATCCTCAGTAAAATACTTTTCCTCCTTCCTCAGATCCAGATTGGGATCATATCTGGATCCAGTTGTGCACAGTGGTGGGAAATCATAAATTGTCCTCCATGGCTGTTATTTTTCATGATGTTGGCAAAGTGTTATGAAACACACACCTTGCAGTGCTGAAAACGGTGGGGAAAAGAAGAAGAAGAAGCAAATCGGAATCTACATACACCAGAACATCTCCATTTGTTTATGGCTTGTATATTTGTTTATTGATTTGTCCTTTTAATTTAAAATCATTTATATGACGTTTGTATTGTGAGAGCTCAGTTAACCGGAGTCAAATTCCTTGTATGAATATACATGGCCACTAAAGCTGATTCAGATCCTGATTCTGATCTGTTTCCAGATCTGCTTCAAACATACGGCTTTTAGCAACTTTATGTGACTTTTTTCAGACCAACGCTGGGGATATTTTTCGAATGACTATTTTTCCTTCAAATACTTCTACGTGCAGCAGTGGCATAGTGGGTGGCACTGTTGTCACAGAGAAAGTATGGTTGTGGGTTCAAAGCTACGTGGAGTTTGTATGTGTTACACTGGATTGCCTGGTTTTCCTGAGGGGATTCCAGCTCCAACAGTCTGAAAAATCCTGCGACGTTGGTGACCTTAATTCACTCGTAGGAATAAATAGATGCTATTCTTTCTGTGTGATGGCCCTGTAATGAACTTGTCCAAAGTGAACCCTGTCTCTCACCCAGTGTCAGCTGGGATACGCTCTATCCCCTCTATGACCATGAACAGGACAATCAATCACAGTAATTGGATCATCACCATGGATATTTATTGCAAATGCTGTTGTTGAAGTAAGACTTCGATATAGTCCATGTGGCACTCATGTTTTTACTCAGTAAAGTTTGAATAGTACCCACCACCAACTTCCTGGTTCAGCGTTTACCCGATATGATCTGATCATGTGACATTCTCAAATTTCTTATGCAATAAGGAATTATCCATAACAACGTAGGTCTGCACACTTTCATGTTTCACTACACATACAGTGATAGCCAGTCTGGCATACCTGTCAACATTTTGATCATCTGACCTTTCATGCGGTTGTCGCTTTCTCCTTGCATTCCTATCTCTAACAATGCTTTCTTTGACAAATAAAGATACAATTAATACACCCAGCTGCCAGTTAATAAGTTATAAGTTACACGTCAGTAAAACGAATACGGTATAATTCAGTACCATTCAGATTTATGATCATTTTGGAAAATCCGATTTGTGATAAAAAGAGATGCTTTTGTTATTTTGCCCAGCCCACCAATATTGATAAATAAAACACTTTTTTTCTTCTCGTCTCTCCACCGCTGATGGAAACTGTTATGTAATGAACAAAAACGTGATCTCTTTATTTCTTTATCGCTGGAGGTTGTACTTACCCTAGATGTCCTGATAATAGAGTGTATTTCAGTCTTATTGGCTCACGCTGGCTTTGTGACACTACTGTGGGGAGTCTGACTAAATGATCGGAGAAATCTGTGTTCTCATTCTTCAACCTACTTTTCAACTGTTTTTGACCCTGTTTCATCATTCAGCTCTTCTGTTTGTGTGGCTTTTTCTTGTCCCATTCTGTTTTGGAAGCAAATTTCAAGAAATAGTGCTTCTGTCACCAAACACTCAGTACATTTAAGGGCTCCATTTGGGAAAACCTTTTTATTATGTTAAAGTAACTTTACTAGGGTTTCACTTAGTTACTTGTGCTCTGTAACACAACAGACAGTTATTAATTAGTTCATACAATGCGATAATGCTCATCAATTTTCACCCACATTTCATTCATATCATATTTAGTTTCTTTTATATTTTGTCCCAAAAAAATAATTTTATTTATATTTTGGGGGGGGGAAATTAGCTAATAGATGAAATCTTGGTATTTTGGGATTTTTAACATTCTATATGTGTATGATGAACTCCTTATATGTAAAGCTGAAAGAATTATTAACAGCCCATGTCCATTCATTGCACTGTGAATTTGTGTGTGTGTTGGTTTGTGTAGTTCAGTGAACAATGTGGTTCCCAGTTTTCACACAACCCAGTGTGTACATTAGAAACAAATATTGTGTGCTAATTCATGCAATATACATGTGTGTATATCGGAAGAAAAGTAAGCAACACAGGACACTGCAAAGAAACGTATTATGATGGCTGGATGTTACAGAATACCAAAAAATACAAACAAGGGTTTGTGCCCTATTCTTTCTAAACTTGAACACAAACCTCTGTGTTCTCTCGCCTGGGATTGCACCAGCTTTACCCTCCAGACAGATTCTACCTGTTCCACCCTGCTCTAGATGTGCTGCAGGAGGACATCCTGTGGATGAAGAAGGAATCACATCTCTGCTTGACCGCCCAACCTTCAAATCACTTCTGAAAACTGACCTTTTCAGGTGTACTTTATTTATATTTAATACATTATATTTAACATGTTTAATGAATGTTGTGTGCTTTTTTTAAATCTAATGTTATTTGAAATGTTTATATTAATATGTTAATATCCTATATATAATATAATAATGTATATCCATTTTTCTGTACCTCTTAAGTGTCTTTGAGTACTTAGGAAAAGTGTTTTATAAATAAATTGCTCCTCCTCCTCCGTCTCCTCCTCATTATTATTATACCTTTTTTAAACTCGTGTCAAAGTCCAAGCAGTATTGAGCAGACCCAGCCTGCCCTGCTGCTAAACACGTACAGACAAATACAGCTCTGAATTTGTCCGCTATCTGACCCTAGAGAACACCTAATAGTTTTAAATAATATTTTGTTGTATATTCTTAAGAACACTGCATGAAAACTATCCAACACCTGAAGTTTAACAAAGATGAAACTATAAGACTATAGCGTCTTTCTGTTTAGTGGAGAACAATGAAAATTCCCTGTTCAGGAATTACTCAGACAAAGAGATATTTTATTCAGTAGGAGAGAGCTCCATAAGGTCACTCTTGCTAATGTCAACCCATTAACCAGCAAGAGGCTTAAATTGCAAGAGAGCGTTTGGGGAAATGCAATCAGACAATGGCATCAATTTTGTTGTTACTGACTGAGAGCTCAGAGAAGATAGGAATGAAAGTAAGATTAAAAATGCGGTTATGCAAAAGGAAGTGAAATGGACCTTCAGCCTACCTGCAAGGATCTATTGTCTGTCGGAAGGCAGCTAACTCGGGATGATGAAAGCCTATAAACTGTCACGTGTGAACTTTAGACCATCCGTAACAGTCATCTTCTCACAGCAACTTCAAGTGACCTAAAAGACTTGAAATCGCAGGTGTAAAAAATCCTTCCATCCCGGATTGTTTAAGAAATTTATCAATATGGCAGGAAATATGGAAAAACATCAGTTATATTTCAAACCACTTGATGGATAAAAAAAATACCTTCCTTTAATGCAAGCATGACAAAAATGGAATTGCACAAGGAGAAATTTAAGTTAAAGCAGAACAAATGATAAGCATCACGCTGAGAATGAAAGAAAGTATGCTAGAAATGACTGATTTAGGAAGCGAAACAACCATTTCACCTTCCGCCCTTCCTAGTTTCCCTTCTCTGCACTTTCTGTTTATTTAGTGTTTACTCACAGACTTATGGACATAATTGTAGCAGGTTGTGCTACTTTTTAGCTCGAAAAATAATCTAATATGGGCCACACCCAAAGTTAATTTTGGGCTTCTTCATTCGATTGGATTTAAGAATCACACATCTGAGAGTCCTGAATTCTTGTACAAAGTACTCTCATTTCTCTTCAAGGAGGAAAAGACAGCACACCTGTTATGCTTAACTATAATACATTTTTAATTACACACTAACAAAAAAGGATAAATATGGATAAATGATAATGAAATAAATAAACAGGATAATGCATTTGTGTATTTTAGTGTGTGTGTGTGTGTTTGCGTCTTTGTGTAAGTGTTTGCGTGCACACACGTCCGGCTGGGCAAGAAATGGACCTGGCACCGATTGCCTTCGCTGCAGGTTACAAAAATGGACACCAGATGCTGTGTCCCTCTATCTAGCATGCAAAAATTACTTTAAGAACTTTTAAGAGCAGGTTCAAAAAGTAAAATAGTTAGCGTGCCTTCGTTGAGCTGAGGGTTATGATGCACAATAAAATAAAACTGAACAATGGATCAGTGAAATATCAAAAAAAGTGGAAAGGGTAAGGACTTAGAAAAAGTGAAAGAGTAGCAAAAATGCAGAGGAAGAAGAAGAGCACAAGAGTAGGAATGACAGAAGAGAGAGCAAAGCCTGAATAGGGCGAACAGGGGGCGTCTTCCTTTTTTATATCCATCCGTTTTTCCCAGAAACGGATTTTCATGAAGGGATCAGCAAAGTGTGTGGTTACTCTTGTATGATGTCAATTAGGTTGAAAGGGAAGAAATAAGGCTAAAAGAGAGACTAATCTTATGTTAATTATTCTTAATTTCTCTTAACATGGCTAATGAGCATACATTCTTATCAGTGAGGACAGTGTGGGAATATAAATACAGTATATTTTATATAACGTAGACAAGTAAAACAATACTCAAGATATCAAATTTAAAAAAAACAGCCTAACTACAATGATCAAAGGACAAATCTAGCATTGTTGTGACAGACAGGTTAAGCACATGTAGATGAGTCTACTTAATATATTTACTGATTAATAGCACGTTCACAGTGGTAACTAAAATCATGCTTAATTGTTATTCAAAGATAAGAACATTTTTTGAGAATATAGTTGTATTTACTCATATTATTTCAACTGGATGACGTAAGAAAGACATATTGAGGTATTTGAGCAGTAGTAGATCAAGGATCGTTTCCTTAAAGTGACGTTTCTATGAATGACCACTAGATAGCAATGTGGTACTTTAGAACAATTCAAGAGGGATGAGATGAAAAACTCAATTATCGACAGCTTATGATGACCAACTGTGTAAGTTGTAAAATGAAATATGCCACTGTCCCATAGTTTTATTGTTGATGGGTCCAAGTGTGTTTCCATGGTGTTTTTTCATGACATTCCAATGTGTTCTGCAAAGTGATAACAGTGAGGGGAGAAGGGGTTAGGTGTCAGGCACAAGAGTTTTATTGCACCTCAGGGATGCTCAAGTCAGAGAGAAAGTCTCCTTCGTTAATTGATTCCTAGAGGAAAAACAGAATCCTCTTTGTTCTTCAGTCTTGTGTAGAACAGATGGCGGAGTAAACCTGTCACTCTCCTGAGTGAAGAGAAATAGAGATGGGCACTTGTTACATAATATATGGGTGAATGTGTCTTTCCTCACCTAATCCCCTCAGCCTTCACACAGTTTGATGTTTTAGCTCTAATTTAAGCAATTTAATGTCAATTACCATTGGGCCATAACATTATAACCACTGAGAGTCGCAGTGGATAACAGGCATTATCTTACTGGCCCCTGTCAGTGAGTGTTATATTAGGCAGTAAGAAAACATTTTGTCCTTGACGATGGAATGTTGGCGGCAAAACAAATGGGTAAGCATCCACTTTTAGCCATATTGAATAGATCATGGAGGAAAATTACAATGCGAAAGAAAAGAGAATAGTCTCTGTCACAGAAAAGCCTCTAAGTATATATCAGGAGTCAAGTTCAACCAGGTGAAAGTAACTTGAACCAGAGGACCTTCGGCTAGGGAACTTAATTCCCAACGTATGTCTGTAAAATTGGCTGAGGTGAGCATGTTCTCTGGTTGTTTTTTATGCACTTTTGATTAGAGGCCAAAGGAAGAGATACAGGAGGGCAGAAATGTTTTCTTGACGGGGCAATCTGTTGCAAAGAAAAATAATGAAGCCAGGCAAAGAGATAAAGTTATTGTACTGGAAATGTCAACATTGATGTCTGCCTAGAGTAGGTAAAGGAGTTTGTGCTGTTTAAGACACAGCATATGTCTTCTTGTTCCCTCTGTTCTAGTCTTTATGCCAAACTAAGCTGTAAGTGTGACATAGAACTCAAAAGACTTGCTTTAAAACAAATAACATCAAGGCAAGAAATGATTTTGTACATATAATCAGTCTCTCCTCGGATTTTTGAATTGACCTTCATGACTCGTTGTCAATTGAGGAATCTGTCGTACATATGTCCACTAGACTCTCAAGTCTCGCTCTTTTATGTTTGTTGTGTTGTTGCTGTCAGTCTGGAGAGGTGAGGGGGACTGATTTTGTGAAGATTATTCGGAATTGGTCTATAAACCCTTCAACAGTCGAAATATACGTGCTGCACCAAATATCACAATAATGCATTGTTGAATAAAACCTCAGGTACCTTAAACAAAGTAACATTTCAACCTTTCCTCCTCATGTTTCATTGTAGGAGAGGAATCCTACGACCCATCCAGGAGGAGTAAACGGCATCCATTGTGTTTCGTCCTAGCTGAAGGCCACTGGCAGGAGAATTAACATAATTACAATGTTCCTGATGGCAAGGAATAAAACCGATCTGCCGGAGTATCTATGGGAGAACAAGTAGAATATGCAAACCCCATGTAGAAAGACCCTGCCTTAGCAGGGAATTGAGCCCCTACCCTTTGCACAAATTAATGAACCAGTGTGCTGCCCTGGAGTCAAAGTAGTGTTTTATACACAAACATCTGACCTACTGGCAAACAATCTCTTTGAACACTGATCTTTAAGCTATTGGGTAAATAACGTTATTCTAACAGAAACCCCATTAACCTCAGCGTAAGTGAAAAATTCAGCAAGTCCTGAAACCAGGTCATCCCACTGACCCTGCAGAACAGAAACCGCCTGCTGAACATAGCAAAGATCTGCTCTAAAATCATTGGGTATACTGTCCAAGCTGTCACTACCGTGTGCGAACAGCAGACTGTCAAATCAGCTCGCAGGATTCTACAGGACCCTTCTCATGTACTGTTCTCTGAGTTTGAGTGGCTGCCCTCAGGACGAAGATTTCGCTGCCAAGGCTGCAGGACTCAGAGGGGAAAGACAAGCTTTATCCCCAGGGCTGTCCAGCTCCAGAACGCCCAACCCCCATGATCCAG
The DNA here is from genome assembly GCA_037951165.1 of Lophius americanus. Classification (NCBI taxonomy): domain Eukaryota; kingdom Metazoa; phylum Chordata; class Actinopteri; order Lophiiformes; family Lophiidae; genus Lophius; species Lophius americanus. Next base: position 2,728,685 of record JBBDHG010000004.1, read on the forward strand.
TATCCCCGTCATTCCATGGATGTATTGTGCATGGATGTATTGTAGTGTATGTGCCTTTTAACTGCCCCTCCGGGACAAATAAAGTGATTTGAAATGAATTGAATTGAATCTCAGAGTCAGCATGATCAGGCAGGAAGACAGAAAGTGATGAGCAATGCTTCTCAGCCACCTCTGACGAGGGTTGAAATGAATTAAGGTTGAGAAAGGACTGTTGTTGTTGAAAGAAAACTCTCGAATGTTAATTTCTTCAACGTAAGTTAAAGTACTTTGAATTTTACTTGAGATTCTATACAAGTTTCAATATGGGAAAAAGCGAGGAAAGAATAAATGTCAGGTTGCAGCAGCTGTGTGGTGTTTTACCGCCATCTGGTGGAGATACTCAGTGTCACATGATGACTGTTCACAGCGTTCACTCAAACCTGTGCCTCCACAGCAGCTGGTAAATCAGAATTTTCAAAAGTGCTTCATAGGAGAAAGAAGTTAATGGGAAATTTTATTTGAGTAGTGGACAAAGAGTAAGTCATTTTTGAAATTACAGATTGGAGGTATGTTATTATAATTTTATGGTACTTTAAACTTCTAGACTAGACTTAGTTGCAGGAGAAAATGTTGTCATATTTTTGATAAAAAGATGATTATCAGACGGAAAGCAGTTACAAATTAATCCAACCAAATGACAGAAAAAAAACGGAGAAATTAGATTTGCCTGATATCCCATCTTTTTGCCAGTTAAAAAAGCAATGAAGGTTATTTTTTTTTAACTTGTGACGCTGGAAAATAGTATAGATTTTACAAATTAGCAGAATATTGGGTGTTTCAGTTATTTTTACTGAGGCGGAATAACTCCAAATCTTCTAACTTTTTAGTGTTACTAAAGTGTATCACTTTTGTTGATACGAATGGTTCAATTAAAAACAGTTAAATCATCAACCCCCTTAACTCTATGTTAATTATTTCCCATTCATCATCGCTGTTCCTCTTTGAATTGTATTTCAACCTATTCACTCATTAAAATCTGATTAATTTCAGGACACTCTTCCATCAGGCTATTATAATGCTCTCAAGTCAACTTGATGGATTTACTCACAGACCTTCTGCAAAAGTACAAAAAATATGGAGCATATACTGTTCCGTTTCATGATGGGTGGTTGTTATATTGAAACCTTTTGTCCTGAAATGTTGCCCTTCGAGATACAGGCCTCATTAATTCTTCTTAGTTATTCATAGAAATTATTGGAATATAGCACAGCTTTTAAAAGGACATAACCATCACAGCAGCGTTCTCCACTCGGATTTTCTCACTGATTGGTGGCATTAAGGTTATTAATTAAACATAGATTGCAATGGCATACAAGCGTAAAGAATTTATAAAGTTTGATTTCGAAAAGTTACTTTTACTTAAAATGGCACTTAATTATACATCAAAATGACCCGCATTCTCAGTTGTTTATATTCAAATATATTCACTAATGCCACTACTGTCACTACTGCCACTACTGCCAATACTGTCACTACTGCTACTACTGTCACTACTGCCACCACTGCGACTAGTGCCCCTAATGCCAATACTGTCACTATTGCTACTACTGTCACTACTGCCACTACTGTCACTACTGCCACTACTGTCACTACTGTCACTATTGCTACTACTGCCACTACTGTCACTACTGCCACTACTGTCACTACTGTCACTATTGCTACTACTGCCACTACTGTCACTACTGTCACTATTGCTACTACTACCACTACTGTCACTACTGTCACTACTGCCACTACTGTCACTACTGTCACTATTGCTACTACTGTCACTACTGTCACTTCTGCTAATACTGCCACTACTGTCACTACTGTCACTACTGTCACTATTGCTACTACTACCACTACTGTCACTACTGTCACTACTGCCACTACTGTCACTACTGTCACTATTGCTAGTACTGTCACTACTGTCACTACTGCCACTACTGTCACTACAGTCACTATTGCTACTACTGTCACTACTGTCACTATTGCTACTACTGTCACTACTGTCCCTATTGCTACTACTGCCACTACTGTCACTACTGTCACTACTGCCACTACTGTCACTATTGCTACTACTGCCACTACTGTCACTACTGTCTCTACCGCCACTACTGTCACTACTGTCACTTCTGCTACTACTGCCACTACTGTCACTACTGTCACTACTGTCAATACTGCCACTACTGCCACTACTGTAACTATTGCTACTACTGTCACTACTGTCACTATTGCTACTACTGCCACTACTTTCACTACTGTCACTACTGCCACTACTGTCACTATTGCTACTACTGCCACTACTGTCACTACTGTCACTACTGCATCTACTGTCACTACTGTCACTTCTGCTACTACTGTCACTGCTGTCACTAATGTCACTACTGTCACTACTGTCACTATCGCTACTACTGCCACTACTGTCACTACTGCCACTACTGTCACTACTGTCACTATTGCTATTACTGTCACTATTGCTATTACTGTCACTATTGCTACTACTGTCACTACTGTCACTATTGCTACTACTGTCACTACTGTCACTACTGCCACTACTGTCACTACTGTCACTACTGCCACTACTGTCACTACTGTCACTAGTGCTACTACTGTCACTATTGCTACTACTGCTACTACTGTCACTACTGTCACTAGTGCTACTACTGTCACTATTGCTACTACTGCTACTACTGTCACTACTGCCAGTACTGTCACTACTGTCACTATTGCTATTACTGTCACTATTGCTATTACTGTCACTATTGCTACTACTGTCACTACTGTCACTACTGCCACTACTGTCACTACTGTCACTAGTGCTACTACTGTCACTACTGTCACTACTGTCACTACTGTCACTACTGTCACTATTGCTACTACTGTCACTACTGTCACTTCTGCTAATACTGCCACTACTGTCACTACTGTCACTACTGTCACTACTGTCACTACTGTCACTACTGCCACTACTGTCACACTATTGCTACTACTGCTACTTGTACAACTGATGAATTAACATTTCTTAGATTTTTTCATGACTTTGATCCTGAATATTCAAACAAACTTTGTTCTGGTCACACTGTAAAACTGAATAAGTTGAGAATACTTAAATCACACGTCATAACCTATAACAAAGAATATTTAATTACTTAAAATACATTTTTAGGAAATCTTTCATTTAAAAATATATTTTAAGTGAACCGATTATTTCTTATTAGTTTTTGATAAATTTCAATTAATCTTAATGTAATAGGTTGATTAAGGTTCAAATTAAATAATTTAATATCAGCATTTGCAATAAAGTTTTGATTACACTTTTTATTTTAGCCAGATTTGGAGATTTTGAAACTAAATAGTTTTTGTATTTAATTTTTGAGAACGGGGAAATCAGAGAAATTGCTCTGTAATTTGTGAATACATTTCCACTTTATGACTTTTAAAGACTTTTCTGTTTCCTTTTTTTCTGACATTAATTTAGACGAGCTTGGTGTTAGTGAAGAGTTGCCGGATGACTGGGTAACTATGACAAAAAGTGATAAATGTGTCAATTAGAATGACAGTTGGTGTATCATCTGGACAGAGAAAAGTAGATAGGGAGACTTTGTGGTGGGACTAAGAATTTCATTATAGAATAGGCAGGAAACGATTAGAGAAGAGGAAGTTGGATGCAGGAGAGATAAAGAATGGAGAGAAACGACGTATTGCGAAGAGTGAGGTAGCAAAGGCTAAATAAGAGAACTATGATGAGTTTTATCAGATGTTGGATACTAAAGAATGAAAAAAGGATTTGTACAAATTGGTAAGGCGGCGTGATGGAGATTAGAAGGATGTGCAGCAGGTTACGGTTGACAAGGATATACTAGGTGGAAATGTGAAGGCAAGATGGAAGGAGCAGTTTGGAAAATTGATGAATAAAGAAAATGAGAGCAAGAAGGGTAGACAATGTGAGAATTGTCAATCAGGAAGTTGAACAGATTAATAAGGATGAAGTGGGAGCAACTTTGTACAGGATATTTTTGAGAGCAGTATGAAAGCGGGGAGGTTTGTAGCAGGTGTGAGAGATGTGTTCATTGTGGAGGTGGGACTGCACCAAGGATCAGCTCTGAGATCCTTCTTGTTTGCTATGATGGACAAGCTCACAGATGAGGTCAGACAGGAGTCTCCATGGACTATGATGTTTGTTGATGACACTGTGATCCGTAGTGAGAGCAGGGAGCCAGTGAATGAAAACCTGGAGAGCTGGAGGTATGCGCTGGAGAGAAGAGTAACGACAGTCAGTCACGGCAATATAGAAAACGTGTGAATGAAAGGGAGGCAGGTGGAATGTTGAGGATGCAAGGAGTGGAAGTGAAGAAGGTGCAGGAGTTCTTTGTGCTTGGGTTCTGCTTTTCAGAGCAACAAGGAGTGTGACGTGAAGAAGAGCGTATAGGCAGGATTGAGTGGATGGAGAAGAGTCTCATGAGTTATCTGTGACAGAAGAATGTCAGCAAGAGTGAAGAGAATGGCTTTCAAGATGGTAGTGAGAGCAGCTCTGCTGTATGGTTTAGAGACTGCAGCTATGACCAAAAAACAGGAGGCAGAGGTGGAGGTGGCAGTATTTTTTTCTTTGGGAATGACAAGGAAGGACCGGATTAGAAATTAGCACATTAAAGGGACAGCCGTCTAGGCTAAACGTCTTGGGGACAAGGTAAGAGAGGCCAGGTTGGGATGGTTTGGACATGTGAAAACGAGGGATACCGGATCTATTTGTAGCAGGATGCAGGAGATGGCCCTGCAAAAGGGGAAGACCAAAGATGTTTCTGGATGTGGTGAGAGAGGACATGCAGTTGATTGGTGTGACAGTGGAAGAGACAGAGAAAAGGGGACGAGGGAAACAGATGATCCACTGTGGTAACCCCGATAGGAAACAGCTGAAAGAAGAAAAGGAATTATGAAATAAACATATCTTTCAAGTGTGGTTCATGTAAGTAAAGTTTCTAACTTCTAAGCTTCTCCTTTAAACGAAATTTCATTAATGGGAATATAAAGCTGTCCATAGGCAGTCCATAAATATCCATAAAAAATAATTTCTCTGTTTTTTGGGGGGGTTTTGTGCTGTTCACATCTTGTCCATCAGGGGTCACCTGCTGCCGTTTGCAGCTGCCGCCTCATGTGGGACTGTCCCCCTCAGATGGAGCTGCAGCCCACCACCCATTCATCAATCTTCTTTTATTCACACTGACAAAAGAGACATCAAATTGGGAGGTGTGGGAAAACACAACAATGCGTTTCAGAAACTCAGACACTGGCTAATATATGCAAAGTGGGAATAAAGCGAGTGTGCTTGCGTGCGTGCGTGTGTGTGTGTGTGTGTAAATACTTTTTTTGTTTTTTGTCATACAAAGCAAATATAATAAAAATTCACCTCATAATTTTTTCAGACCAAATTACAGTATAAAATAAAGTATATATATTATATATTTTACATACACATATATTTTTTATGAAACATATGTTTCAACATATACATTTTGTTTTGGACTGGTGAAACGGGGGCCAGTTCTCATACGAGCACAAGACCCATGCACCAATTTTAAAGTTCACTTTTTCTGCCAATCTCTCAGGATCCACACTTACGTTCTGTGAAATGAATCCAAAATCATCTGTCTCTTTCCTGACTGCCTACTAACTGTTTCCCACCCAAATCAAAAGGGGCGAGTTATGGGGGGTCATGTCTGGCCACCCCTCAGGAGAATAACGAGGTCTCTGTCTGCCCCCCCAAACCGCCAACGGTTCTCCACCGTCCCTATGGCAACAGCCATGGACCCTAGATGGCCCCCAAACTGGGGCATACAAGCAGATGCCCATAATTAACGTGGCTCTATAGGTGTCAGTCCTGGTAGTCCACCATACATGGAGGTGAATCCTCTCCCAGACCTGTCACACGCCCATAAGACTGGGTGAAAAATGATGACCCTTTGGTGTGTGTCGTTGAGTATGTCTATGGCTGTGTATGGTCGGTTTGGGGTGTCCGCCACCACTGTCTGCCGAGTTCAGCTGAAGACTTATCAACATGATGTGGCAAAATATAAAAATAATTATTTACACGCATTTTACAAGCTAAAAAAATGAAATAATTAATTAGTAAGTGTGCTAAATCAGATATCTTGGTATACTGCATATAACATGCCAGGTCAGTGTTTGACTCTGACTGACTGGGTGTCTGGCTCAAACGTTTGGCTGAGGATGAGAAAATGTCCCACATCATCCTCATATGCGCCCAACCAAAAGATGTGGACGGACCATATCAGATATCTCCATCTTCACTACACACATCACATGAATCCATTCACTTACATCTAAACTGAAAATTGTCTTCGCACCAAAGAAATTAATACAAAGACACACACAGCACCCACATACACACACACACACTTTAGACAAATAAAATCCTGGTTGGAAATGTATGTTCACCAGTACCTGTGAATAAACACAATTTAATTTAACAATTTAATTCATTCAGACTTTTTCTTCATGTAAATTTATTTATTAATGAATCTATTAATACTTCATCACTCTCCCCATGCATGCAAAAGAATAAACTCTAGTCCCTCCTTATGAAGATCAACGAAAAGCTCCAGAGGAAATCCAAAAAGAGCTTATTGAATATTTTATTCCAAAGCATCATACTATAAGAAGAGTTTTGAGCACATTCATAAACAGTGGTATACCCATATGCAATACATTTCTACATCTAACTGTTGATAAATATTTTATAACACACTGTATTTACAGAATCCATATACAACAGTTTTCAATGTTATTATATAAGATTCAGAGTGCATGTTAGTATGTCATCTACTGAGTGTTTACTATATACTGCTTATAAGATAAATGGGATTTTAAAATGAAGTGTATGAGCTTGTAGTTTGATACTTCTACAAGTGTAGAAACGTAAAATGTCCACACTTGCAGAAAATAATCTGGTTTTCTTTATCCATAAGTCAGTTTCAGTCACATTTAATTATTCACTGAGGCATCATTCCTGTGATTCCTTGTTTTGACAGGTCAACTGATCAGTAGTGACTGGGTTAAAGACACATCCGTCTGTTGTCCGGCAAATGACACCAAAGGTCACCAAATGCACTGTCCACCAGTTCATCAACAGCCCTGTGGTCACCGGCACACTTCAGAGCTCAGAGGGGTCAAGGGTTCATCTCACCTCTGACCTGGCCGGCCCTTCTGGGCCTCATTACTTATTATTTACCTGTAAACTGATAAATCTTTTTCTTTCTGCTTGACCACCAAGAGATCTGAGTTAAATGTTTTATAGGGTTGTTTGGGCTTTAGAGTCAAACTGGTGAGGTTGGTTTAAAGGGGTCTTGTGAAAAGATATATGGGCTTGTAAATGTGGAAGATTAGCCACGCTGGTTCAGAGGTTTGGTCAGTTTGATTTTGCTTCTGTTGTTAACTGCAGGGTTATGGTGACCACAGTTGTACTGGTTTCAATTGCAGATGTAAATGTTACCTTTTTTTTATTATAAATATATATATATTATTAAGCCATATTACAAATCATACAACAAAAATGAGCGCACTTTTACCTACAGAATATAAACATGAATAAGTATTATGTTGGTATAACTTCCTAATATGTTAAAGTCTTTGTTTCATGATCAACTAAATCCTCCAAATCATGAGTGAGAGATTAATTCCCTAAGGGGTCATGGGATCAGCGAGCCAGACACCGTTTTATGGGCCCTCAAATACAACTAACATGAGGAGGTTGGACAGGGCTGTCTGGAACTGAGTCGGCCAATTATATCCTGGCTAGACACATCAACCTTATATACCATATGTGGGAATCTCCTCATTCTGACATCAAACTCACACTGAGGTCCTGCTCATGTGCACAGACTCCTGAGAGGAGAAATAACTGAAGAATAACTAGAAGATTCACATATTTATATATGTGTGAATCTTTATATATAATAAATAAAAGCAGAATGGCTAAAATGATAAGCTTAAAAACAAATAGACATGCTGTTTGGTGTGTTCACATTTTCTTTTAGTTTTGTGATGCTGATTCATCTCCTTGAAGACAAATACAATCCTTTTTTTTGTCTTTGTGAGTATAATAAGTTTATAGTGCCAGTGCTTTCTGTTTCTAATTTTCTATAGTCACAATATGTGTGTGTCACAAGCTAGACTCTAAACAAGTGAACAAAGTTTCGATGCCATATATATATGGCATTATATAATGCCATATATATATATATACATATATATATACGTGTAAACCAGTTTAAATAAAAACTGGATGTGACCCATGCTTATTTATCTGCCATTTCAAAGCAGTAGATTCATTGCTAATATAGTTCCATAACAATTAAAATGTATTTGTTATTTTAAAAATCGAAATTGCATTGGTATCATTCTTGTCATTTGCAAACACAAACCCTCAACTTTAAATTTTAACTTAAATTTTAAGGAGAACACACAAAATTGAAGATAGACGTACACAAAAATGATTAAACACACAAAAATGCAAAAACCTGACACATAAAACCTGAAATATGGAATACTTGTAAATGCAAAGTAAGACTATTGTAGATATGCAGTGAACTCGGAACAGCATTCTGTTCCGATTCTGTTCCGAGTTCCGAGTACTCTGTTTTAATATTTTTTCATTGTGATTATTCAGTAATTTATTTATTCTTAATCTTAGGAGTGGTAGTAGTAGTATGTTGCACAATCTCAGCAACATTCTATCTAAATAGGTACTTTTTATTCTTTGTATTGTATTTATAACTTTGCTGCCTATTGTGTTTTCTGTTTTTTTTATTTTTAAATATGTTTACATTACTTTTTTTAAGTATATATTTCTGTAAGCTATTAGAAGAGAAGGCATGCCTCATTTGTATAATAAAGCTGACTCTGATCTGTAGTAGAATTGATTGCTTGTTGAGGAGGTAGAAGCTCTATGTTGGTTTGATCCACTGTGGACTAAAAGTCAACATGTGGCATTGAAGGCCGCTCTCAGTTAATGAATTTGCAGAGAAACGTTGTGCAGTGCAAGTTTTGTTGATCAAATGGGTTTTTATTCCACTAGAGGTTAGAGCAAATACATACACAGTGCTGAACAGACAATGGATTTTTAGAAATAGCAGTGAATTACTATCATATTGGCACACAACAGTCTTCAAAGCATTTCAAGATTTTCTTTGCAGATACAAAAAAACATCAACCAAAAAACAACAACTGCAGTTTGCATGATTCTAATAACCACATCATTCTTAACCTATTCTTCAACATTTAAAAAAAATCGTTTAATTTGCTTAATTCCATTTGCATTGATGTGGATTAAAAATGTCAAGCCTTCCTGCTTGGTGTTGTTGACAGCATCAAGGCACCACTGCCATGAAAGGAAGGAAAAATAAATCAAGATGGAAAAAAATGTAATATAAAAAAAATCAAATCAAAAAGTCCCCAAAGCAAAGTTGATCACAACGAACAAAGACACGAACAAAGAAATACTTCGTTTTGATGAGACAATTTAGAAATCTGAATAAATGTTATATTTATTTATATTACCTTCTAAATGGAGATGACTAGAGCAGCAGATATCTATCTATCTATCTATCTATCTATCTATCTATCTATCTATCTATCTATCTATCTATCTATCTATCTATCTATCTATCTATCGATCTATCTATCTATCGATCTATCTATCTATCTATCTATCTAACTGTCTATTTGTCTGCTGTATTCATTAGGTGACGAACTCTGTGCGCGCCTTTTTGGAATTAGCCACGCGGCACGCCACGCATAGTAATGGTGGCTCGCGCTTTGAGCTTGAACTTGACCGTAGGAATGCGGCTCGTGGGAACGCAGGCTCGAGGGTGCCCTCTTCTATTCATGGCGCACAGGTCGGTGTCAAATGTGATTAGCATAAAACCCAGCCTGCTACAAATTAAGGCACGACGGCTGAGGCTCGCGCTCCCTCTTTCACACCAGGCAGAGGAGGAATGAACAGGTCTATGCGTGAGCCTGCACTGGTAAGATGTTTATTCTCTTTACTGCATTCATTCACGAAAGTTTAGCTAACTGTGACAGTGCAGTTCTCTCCGGTGTTAAAAATAGTCATACAAATTTTTTTACACTGCTACGTATATGAGTTTGAGAAGGGGGGAAATTAATTATGGCCTTCAATACATTTTTTTTGGAATCATCATGGATTTGATGGAATATTTGACATCATCCAACTTCATCCAACTTATCTGTGACAGAAGTGTCACAGATAAGTTGAATACTTGATTTTTAAGCTGTTAAAAAGTCTGTAAGTTCTCATTTCAAGTTTTTTGTATTTCTAAAGGAAATTCCAATTCCCTAATGACATATCCTCTATGCCATATAACCTGTTTTGGCAGAGCTTGAGCATATTTATGTAAAAAAAAAAAAACTTATTTGAAAATATTGGTGCGTTTTTGTGTTTTGATATGACTGATAAATTTTGGGGAATTGAAAAGTAAAACAGGGAAATATGTTTACCTACTTGAAAAAAAAAAAAGAAGTTAGGTAAGGTTTGGCCGACATGTTTCCAAATATGAGTGAAAGACTCCATGAGAGCATTACATCCATTATACCATGTGTGTGCTAATATGCCAACGTGTTCAATCTGATCCATCTGGTCGATTTTTGTATATTTTATATCACCCATAATTTTACTGCAAGGGGAAATAAGTCAGGGCTCTTATGTGTTGTTAGTGAAATATATTTGTAAAATCACTATTATAGTGATAATTCAATTTTTGCAATTTCATTCATGCATTGAATGTACATGGAAATCACCTAATATTGTTATTGTTGTCTTTTGGTTGAAATTGTGTATTTACGCTTCAAATGTGACAATTTTTGTCTAAACTTCAGGCTGTAACATTTCATTTACATTTTTCAAAAAAGCCAAAGCAAAAAAAGTGTATATATATATATATATATATATATATATATATATATATATATATATATATATATAAACAAAAAATTCTTCAAAATGTGTATTATTATTAATTTCAAACTCTGTGAGCTATATTCACAAATGTTTTATGTATAGCCTGTTCTGATCATTTTTTCTAAAGATTGTGTCAGAAATTATTTGGTTAATTGGATTCACGATACTACTCTGCACCCAAGACAATTTTAAGGTGCAAAATATTTTAACTCACAACTACTAGTAGCTTAATATCAGATATGTGCTTAACTAATATTAAAACTAACTTCTTCTCATTGAGGCCATACTTGAGCAGACTAGAGTCTAGGCCTACAAGCTTCATCATGAGACATTAATCACACTGTTCACAGATAACTAGACATATTCCTTAAAAACACAAACAATACTATATATTTTAGTCCCAGATCCATTTGGTTTCCTTTTATGAGGCATTTAATGTAGAGATAAGATGGGAAAAACTGTCAAATTCAAACAGATAACCAACATTTTAAAAATGTTTTTTATTTCTTCCTTAAATGTTTAATTTGTGTCATATTTACAGCATTTTCAAATAGTTAAACCATATATATTCAGATTCTTCTACTGTATGAATTATATAATATTGTAGAGAACTCATCTTTCAGAGATAATGTGTCTTATAAGATCTAGAAACACAATGAATGAAAGCTTCATTTAAATTACATTTATTTTTTAGTTTTATATAAAATTTTCTGAAGAGTATTTCGTAGGTTGTTTAGATTATAGTCAAATAAATTTGTTTTCAGCCATCTTAATAAGATAAATAAGTAAGAAATGATAATTCCGTTTTAGTTTGCAGTTACAGTGTCTGCTAAAATGCTCATTCCATTTCTGCTCACAAATATTACCAATAAATTGGATAAACATTTCAAACTTTAACACAGAGTGTATTTTATTATATACTGGGAAATTTTGCCCAATATTTTGTAATAATAAAAAAAATGAATTTTGAAAAATACAAATAATTGATTTGATTAATATAAAAGCCTGTTACCACCTCAAAGACCCTGAAAAAGGTCAGAATAAGATTCAGATTTTAATAAAGTAAAATAAGTTACCACATACACCTCTGTTAAGACACAGAGATTTTGACATATATTTTTTAAACGTTTTTAGCTGTGTGAGTTACACCACATTACACTCTCTACAGGTTTTTGTTTTCTATTTCATAATCTGTAATAATAAGAAAAACAGTTGTTTCATCTTTAGATCTTTAATAACGAGGGTTAACCTCTCTGGCTTAATCCAAATTTTACTTCATTTGAAAAACTGTTTATAACTATTTTAATGTTTATGCAGTTATCTAACACAATTTCCCCTCATTTATTCAATTTCAATAAACTGTTTTTGGTTATTAGACTTTAATTTCAATGCTATTATATGCTTTAATTGCACCTCTGCTGGTCCATAAATGTTCCAACATAAATACTTACTTAAATATAAAACTGTGTGGGATGGAAATTACAATTTTAAATAAAATGATACACTTGAGGATAATATTTCCCTTCAAATATTTAGAATGTTGCCCTACATAGGACCTTTTAGCTCTTTCACACTTTGTCACTTTCTTTACAATTACAAATGCAAGTTTTGTGCAAACTAACTAAATGAATACATGGATAAGTAAATAAATATATTAATGAATAAACATCCCAATAAAACAAAATAACTGTCAGTGTGTGGCGAGGTGATCCTGCTCTTTCTCACCATAGTGTGTCGCTATTCCCCGTCTAGCATTTTAACGTAAACTGTATTTATTTTACACCTTTAAAAACTACAATATTCTGCGTTTATAATATTTAATCTTTTGGAATGAATGTGTCCTGCTCATGAAAAAGCCACGGGGTATTTCTTTGTTGACTAGTAATATTATCAGACTAACTGTATTCATTTTTCCAATAGTCAATATCAAGCAGATCACAGGTCATAGGTTGACCATTAGCATTTTGTAAACACAACTAGTATACATTAATGTGGGATTTCTACCACAGTATAACATACAGGGCCCTCTTTGATTATTTTCCTGAATGTTTTTTTTTTCATTAACTCCACAAATTACAGTGAAGCGATTAGACAGTCATGCGTTATTGGAGTTTTTTAAAGTGTGGTTTGTCCTATAAACATATAAAACGTAGTATTAATCAAGAAACCCTGACAAACTACTGTGGCTTACGTTAAATGATAGCTCGCATTCTGGGTAATAAAAATGAAAATAATGATTAAAGTGGTGGTATTTTGTCCAGAATGCTGACTTTCGAGGTTTTACATGAGACATAATATTCAACGTCAACGGATTTGTGCGTCTAAACAAATGTTATTGAAGAGACTCTGATTCAAAAAACAAAAAAACAATAAAAATAAGCTTCCAAATTTGAGGCCGTTTTACGTTCCCTTTACTACTCAACTATACTACTCAAATATCGTCGGGCCTGTTTGACAAATTTGATCGGCCTGAGCCGCCTGATTTCCCAGCTCCTCCCCCTCCTCCTCCCCCTTCTCATCATCATCATCAGCATCCCTCCCCTCTCCTATCATGCTGCCTTCAGCTCCTGCCTCGCACTCGTGTCTGACCCGCTTTATCTGGTGATGGAGCATTTTTATCCGTTATATAAAATGCAGTAGGTGAAATACATTTAATATCTGAAGGAGAATATCTGTAAATAACTGTGTCGCTTCTAGAGACTGGACCCACTTCATAGGAGGTAAAACCTCTCTTTCTCTCTTTAGACACCCACTCAGCTAATTTGGATTAAATGCATAAAGGATATACAAAATAACATAAAAAATGATTGTGCAAAATTCAACAGACGGACAGCCTGATTACAGATTGCACACACGGACATTTTAAATCTATATTGGCACGAATATTAGGGTAAATTTGCACACGTGGATCAGTGCTTCATTTGTATAGCTTATTTATTTCACAGCTTCTTATTTGATTCCTATCAAAGATGGAAATTTAATTATTCTAACAAAATAACAGATAGATGTATTTGTGTGTGTGCTACAATAGAAGGGATATAACAAGCCAATAATACTTCTGAATTAGTTTCTGCTCAAGCAAGCTTGGGCGAAAGCTTAGCTAGCCTATTTATATTTTGCTCATAATATCAGATTGCAGCTATCAGCAAATTCTAGACTGAATATCATAGTCAAATCATAACGGGTGATTGATAATATTTATAACAGTGTAAAGTAAATGAAGGCCTCTTGAGAAGAAAACTGACAGATCATCACCCAAAAAAAAATCCCACGGAAGTTTATGAAACGTTCTTCATAAGAGAGGAATGTCAATTATCCGCCATGAAAGTTTATGCATACTCTATTGAATGAGCCTCCTTGCGACCTTGTGCACATATGAGAGGTATTGGTGTGGTGGAGGAGGAGGAGGAGGAGGCGGAGGCCCAGCAGTGCAGGGTTCAGCAGGGGGATATTGTTGTGAGCCTGGGAAAGTGGTGCGGGGCTGACGCCAGACTCTGTTTGTGGGGTGGGGGGGACCTCGAAGATCCCAGACCTGATTGTCATGTTAATGTCTGCCCGGCACGTTGTTGAACTTGATGTTGACTTCTTACTCCTTTTTTCTTTTTTCCCCCCTTTTTTTTTGAGGGGTAACAAAAGGCTTTGGGTTACAGTATTTCTCGGTCATTTGTTCCTGAGAAAATCCATCTTACACTATTACTAGCGCACACGGATATATGGAGTACAATTAAATGAATGCAGTTTATCTCAATTGATTAAAATAATTCAAGGGTTTGAATTCAAATGTGTATTACATGCAGGCAATTGTTTATCAGCTAGCATCCGAAATGGTTTTAACTTATTTAAAAACTTGAAATATTCTCCTAAGAATTTTATGCATTTTATTTAACTGATAAAATAAATTAGCTGTAGGAAACAAGTATGAAACCGGATATATTAAGTCTAATGCTATATGTCATTTTAAACTGGTGGAGGCTTTGCCGAAATGTCTTCTTTCATGAATGCACTGAATATGAGACGGATACAACCAAATATGTTCCAATATAGAGATGCACGTGCTCTAAAGCAATAATCGCGCATGCTCAGGAGCAACGATGTGCATCAAATGAAAGTGGACACTCATCTCATGCTAATGTAACAAGAATGTTCCGGATTTTAATAATTGCATGGGCCTTCTCAGCCGTCTTGTACGTAACCGACAGTACAGTGTGGTCCAACTTCAATTACAGGATAAGGAGAGGCCACACCTGATTACATCTACTTATAAATGATGCACAGTCGAATAGGATGCACATAATACAGCCAGGTGCTGCAGCCTGACAGGAGAGCTGCACCACCATGATACTAACAGATTGCCCATGCGCAATAATCAGATATGTAACTGCTATCTGATGCAAGAGACTGTGGCTCTCTACTATTTCATTGGGTTGTTTGTATACACGCACACAACCGCACGAACACACACTCGCACAAGCACTTTAAAAAAAAAAAATCCTTTAAAACTTTGAGATTACAAGTTGCTATTCGGGTTCTTGTCTCTCCCACTGACTTCTTTTATCAAATGATGTGATTGTTATCGCGCACACTATCTCATCTCCTCAGCCCAGAGATCAGTCATATCATAATTTCACAATCGGTGAGGCTGCATATTAGGCTATATACTATCTGGGTTTGGCCAGGCGTGGGCTTTTTCCGCAGAAAATACGGAAACCTTGAATACCTCTGCTCGCTGCTAGTACACCGAGCTTTCATATGAGGCGACAATAACTTGCAATATTTTCTGGATTCTCTGCATCCTTGAAACCGCACTGATCAGAGGATGTGGTGCTTTAACAAGGTTATTGTTTGTCTGCTGCACTAATGCAAGAGGAAAATAACACGTAGCAGCCGTAATGAAGTAATATGAATATGGAGAATAACAAGCTTTATTTCTCTAATCTGCTCACAAAATATATTTCATCATGTGTCTTGTATTCTATCCTGTATGATCACCACAAAGGATAGCTGATTCACAGGCTGGATATTTAACAAATCTGTTAAATAACTTTATATAAGATTTTCTTTTTTGCGTTCTCTATTTGAATTATCGGGTGCAGCCTATCAAACATTAAAAAACGAACTTTTAGCTTCATGACTATTGATTTCTCCTCTAACTTAAAGGAAGTCCATGAAGAATATTAGCTTCTGTAGAAAATTGATAATAATTAAAATGAAGACGTGTTGCAGGTTATTGGATCTGAGAAAACGCTCTGAATATGACAATTGATTAAAATTATTTATCTTTCCAAAATATAAAAATTCGAACTGTAATCCTCCATAAATAAATCAAAAATACAGCAATTTCTCTTCAAATATTAAACCAGCTCCTTTTTCACCAGTCTCCATTAGCACTTTGGACATTTTACGCACCGTTCCGTATTAAATGACAGGACAGATCAGGATAATTTAAGGAATAAACTCCGGACTGACTCAGCCTATGTTCATCTTCTATTCGGCTTCAACGATTTCAGATTCCCGCCTCTCTGTTTTTCTATCAATCTCTTGCTCACTCTCTCTCCAGCTCTCTCTCTCTCTGAGGAGGAGGAGGGGTTTATCCCTCATCTCTGCTCGCCATGTGGACTCCGTGCACTTGTCAGTCAAAGCTCGCAGGGAAATGACACATGAAGGTCTATAGAAAGTTAGTAGGACACTAATGATCTTTTTATCTCATCCGATTCGATCACACCCGGCTCTGCTTGAGATTATTGAAGGATATTGAGTGAAGTGGAAGTAGCCCTATGTACAAGTAAGTGGGGATTGTGTTTTAATGTGACTGCTGTGTTTGATTTGGGGGCGGAGGGAGCATCCTTAATTCATAATGAATATTAGAATTAGAACATTAGAGTGATTGCTGCAGGCACTGTGGTTATATGTTTCCCATCCACGTTGTTGAACGCACCTTTGCTTTGGTGGCAACTTTACCTGATACAGTGGGGAAATGGGACGTGGCAAATCTATGTAGAGAAAAAAAGCAACTCGAAATCCCAAAAATTTTGTAATATTATTTTCAAAGTATTTCTTTTATACTAATTGTTTTCAGGGGGACGGGGTTGTGTGCGTTGCCCTGCAGCTGTATGGACTTGTGATGCTCTGCAGAACCAAACACACCAAACTAACCATGATGCCGTGAGCATGCTCTGGTACAAACCTGTGTGGCATTTGCTGTGTAGCAAAGTTTAATTCAGCGCTAGGTCAATGGAACGTCAATCAACCTACGTGCACGTTCACGCGCGTCCATGTGTGTGTGTTGGGCTCTCAATACGATGTGCTACAGACATGCTCCCAGTCTCTCCATTCTCCCCCTCTTCTCGTCCTGCCTTTAACCGTAGAGGCGGCCCCTTTAAGAGACGACGGGTTAGTTTGTGTCTTTGGTTATCTAGCTGTATGAGTTTTAATGTCATAAAGCTAGAGAACCGAAAGTACGAACTGATGCCGAGCACTTCGGAGCCGGGGTGTACTCTCGTTCTGCATGGAGGAGGAAGATGAGGTGATGCCGGAGCGAGCAGCAGCAGCAGGAGAGACGGAAGCTGAGGGAAGCTGCACGCCGCTCCCACCGAAAAGGAGGAGGGTTTTGGGGGGGAAGCATCACCGGCGTGATCAGCCGTGGTTGAATACCTCTGATGGGTAGCAGGTTCAGATTCAGCGGAGACCCCTGCGGCTGTGGGGGCTTCAGTGCGGCTGCTTTCAGGGTTTGGGGTATCGCGGTGATGCTCGGGCCTATTGAGGATCATTAAGGTGTTTGTTCAACTTTAGGGTATTAGAGGTTGTTGCACGTGGGTAAAAGGCACAGTGCGTGTAGCTGTGTGGTTGTCCTATCTGCGTGGGCGATAGAACATTCATTTCATGGGGGTTAGATAGAAATTCTTAAAGGATTCAAATGATTGGTCCATTCAGGACTCACGTGATGTATTGGCAGCAGTATCATGTAGCCTGTTTGAAAATCCCACACGCTGTTGGTTGTGGTGGTTTCTGTAGGCCTGGAATTTGGATTTACCTCAATGCTTCAATTTATTAATAATAGGCCTAATAATAATAATAATAATTTATTCTATATTGACTTATATGACAAGTTTGACTTCCTGCGTATTTAACTTTATGGGTATTGGTGGCTTAATCTAATCAATGTCTTCAATCAATGTTTATATAGAATTCCAAGCCCAATAATTTCCACGGAGCACCAATAATCCACCAACATGTCAAGGAAAAATTCTCTTTTAAATGGACAGAAGCCTCAAAATAGAACCCCTCTTGGATAGAGAGAGAGAAAATAGAGCGAGATAGCAACTAGAGAAGGAATATGTGAAAGGGAGATACACTGGCATGTGCAGCAACAATATGAACGACAATGATAACCAAAAAACTGCTAATAATAGCAATAATAACTACATAAGTGTCATGACACAAAGACTACTACAACTACTATGAATAATAACAATAATATAACAATAACAATGCATTAGTGAAATTAATTTGGGAAGAAGCAGAGGGTGAGGAGAGAGAAGCTCCGTCTAAGCTTGTATGTCTTTCATGGCTGTTGTTAACTTGATATTAGCAGCATGATATATGATTTGATGAAGTTGTACATCATTTGGTGCAAAATTAAAGTTTAGTGTTACATTGGTAGAGTAATCAGCTAGCATGTCTGATATTGGTGATTTTTTAACATCGCATTGTCAACCTTGTGTGCGTTGTTTATTTCTTGTCAAAGAAGCTACAACACTCAGAGTACAACACTTCAGAAAGTTACGGCTTCAATCAACTGGAGCAAAACGGACTATAGACATGTTCTGCCTGTTTCTAACACACTGGAGCTGCATTTTGTGTTAGACACGGAAGATGTGCTCAAATGTGGGGTTTACTGGTTGGATTATTTTCCTGCTTGACTGCTAGATGAGAAGAAAATAGGACATTGGCTCAGAATTTGATCTATTCTTAGATGAGAATCAGAAAGCCTTGGAGATGACAGAATATCCCTGAAGTCCCAGCATGCTCTATTTAGACCATGACTGACAATGTTTGATGTGCACTGTTAAACACGAGATTTGAGATTGTGTGAGTGTGGGTGTGTGATTGAGAGAGAGAGAGAGTTATTGTTGATATTTGCATGATGTGAAAGCCTATGCACATTTTCAATGGATACAATTTGATCCCCATGTCCTCCATTTTAGATTTATACGAGTAAAATCAGGGATTTAATATTACATGGTTATATAATCTCTTTTTTTTTGCTTTGATTCCACTGTCATATGTGATGATTTTAAGAATTTAGAGTGTTTTGATTTTGTATACAACAGTTTTTGTGTTTAATCCTGTCTTTCAATAATTAAGCAACTGCAGAGAAGGAGTATGCTCCACATCCTCACTTCTTTGTGACTTTTTTACACAATATTTCTTGAATTAAGCGTTTCACAAACTCTCAAAACAAGCTCAACTTGATTTGGAGTAGGAAATATATTTAACCTTGCAAAGAAGCAAAATAGTGATACGAATAAGTTTGATGGAGTCCTGTTAGCTTCAAGGTCAACAAAGATACATTAATACCCGGCCTCCACTACCTTGGAAACCAATTATTTATTCCTGAAATATGTTTCTATATTTAAAATAAGAGCTCCAGCAGTGATTTCCCATACAGTGACTATTTTTCTTTCGTTCTTCAGTCTTCAAAGGAAAATGATGACAAGGTCAGACATAAAGTTTGCAGCATCTCATAATGAAGACAAACTGCCACCAGATGTGTTGAAGCGCAACAGTCAGCAGGTATATTTATTCCAGTAAATACACAAGTATATGGAGAAGCTCTGTTCATGAGGTAACTAGGTGAACATACTGTTTGTCTTTACATATTTATATAGTTTTAGTTTGACAATAAACTGTTATGGAGTTAACATACAGAATCAGGTCAGGGATTAAGATGCTGGAGAGTTTGTGCAGAGTCTTGAGCATGTGATGGTACAGCCTGGCTGGCTGTTGATTGTTGTCCATATTATGTAGCGTGTACATAATAAGTACTTGGTAGTGTGTTTTTGGGGGGGGGTGAAATGGGCCTGAATTTTGAAAAATTGCGAATTTTGTATTTTACATCAAAAAATGCTTTAAAAGTGTGCAGCGCTATCACTGTAAATCCTCACCCTCATATTCAAAGAAAAAGGAGCATTAAAAAGGACATTTACTGCCAGTTTTATTTGCACACAGTGAAAATGTCAGTTTTATATCATTCATATATCAGAATATATACATAGAGTGTTGAGCTGAAAATGCCTACAGCAACAGAGTGTTAACAGGGATTTGACCGAGTGAAGTAAGACCCACCCCCCGATCTTCTACACTCACAAAAACACACACACACCTCTCTCTTTCATTCTCATACATTCAGCGTATTATCCCTTTGAACACTATGATCCTATTTGTCAGGTAGACTGTGCGGTAGGTGCAGGGGAGGTGGCCGTGTAATCTTTGCTGCGGTTCCTTATCCCGTTAGGAGAGCACGAAGGTTTGGACCTGCTTATTTGGAAAGAGTATTTGGGTGGCACTGTCCTTTTCAGCCATAAAGGCATGACGAGCCACGCTCCCCTTGTCCAAAGGCTACTGATTCGTATGAGCAGAGTGTCTGTTTGCATAAAAAGCACATCAATGATTTAGAATAACTCAAAATTAATCCAAAAAAACAAAACAATAATTGCAAATAACAGCTATTACATAAATCAATCAGTCCATTATAATGTTTTCTTGTTAGTCTCTCACATTAAAATTTTAATTCCTAAATAATAAAAACCGATGAATTCCCACCAGATGTTATTTTGGGTTATTTAAACCAGACTGAAACAGAAACCACTCTTACCTTTAACTTGGTCAGTGTGCGCACTTTGATTCTTCTGTGAATTAGTTCAGCAGTAGGAATTAAACAATGAGTATATTTTGTTAGCAAGGTCAAATCTTCACGGTTGCACAGCCTTGAAGCTCAATATGATGCTCGGTTATTCAAATTTAGCACGGAGTTCTTTGAGTCGCTCAGATTTTCCCAAGCATTATATTAGCATATGCAAGGACCAGCCTGTGCTGCTGTTTTCTAAAGTGGATGTAAATTATACCCTCAGTATTATACAGGCTGATAGGAGATAAATCTTTGCAGTAATGCATTGCAGTGAATCGGAATTGAGAGGGGGTGTTGTAGTGGGATTTAAGTGTGTGTGTGTGTGTGTGTGTGTGTGTGTGTGTGAGCGCGCGCGCGTGCACTGTACAATAGCCGGTGGCAGATGGAATACAGACGAGACGCATTTGCTAATAAACATGAAAAAGTCTCCTCTCATTGTTTTTAGTTTCTTCAATATTGCTTCCATATTTTTCCCAAAATTTTGATATTTCAAGTGGGAGATGTGTCAAAGTAGAACATTTGAAGACAGTTGCAGTATTGGTTAAATTGTTCTGCAAATGTGCACACTGTTTTAAAACAAATATTAACACAGGGAGATTACCGAGTCGAAACTTGCTCTTGTGCAATCCAAAAGGCTGAGGGGCTTCAAGCCTCACGAGCAGAGTGGAGATCTCTTTGGAATCCCTATGCAAACTAGGGCTTGAATAATGAGATGTATTTATGAAGGGCCGGGAAGGGGGTCTAGCTTTTGAAAGCAAGTAGGCCGGAGCCTGAATGGGATGGAAGGAGGTGCGGGGGGGGGCAGAAAAGGGGGGACGGGGGTGTGTGTAGAGGGGGTACAGGGGCCCCTAGCAGCCCTGGCCTTGGCTGAGGCAGCTGTGAAAAGGGGTTCCGTCTTTTTCCCACGCCCAGCAAGACGTGAAAAACACTGCCGCAGCTCGCTAGGGTCAAGTCCCATCGCTAATATATACACACATATATGCACATGCATGCACACACTTATAGAGGCAGAGATGTGTGCGTAAAAGTTGTGCAAATTAACAAGCTGTCTGGGAAGCTCTATGACATTGGGACACCTGCTATTCTCCCAGAATGCAGTGCACTTTCGCCAGTAGCCACTGGGACAATAATAACTTGAAATTAAAATTTTGCAGGGGATTGAATAGAGCCTTGTTTATGGTCGGTTGTTTGCTTGTTTGTTTAGTCTATATTTTTTCGTCTTTATTTGTACTTTCAAATAAATAAAAAAGTTCAGTTTTCTCTTTCTACATTTAAAAATTATTACAATCAAAATATTGTGTACAAAAATTACCCGGCACAGTGGTTAGCGCCCAGCAAGAAGGTACCAGGTTCTAATCCACGTCTGCCGGCCTTTCTGTGCGGAGTTTATATGTTCTCCCTTTGTCTGCGTGGGTTCTCTCCGGGAACTCCGGCTTCCTCCCACAGTCCAAAAACATGTGATATAGGTGAATTGGTGACATTAAAATTGCCTGTGAGCGTGTGTGGTTGTATGTCTCTGTGTCGGCCCTGCGATGAACTGGCGACTTGTCCACGGTGTACCCCGCCTCTAGCCCAATGTTAGCTTGGATAGGCTCCAGCCCCCGTCGATTCTAAACAGGATAAGCGGAAGAAAATGAATGAATGTTTATTTTTATGCCATGATGCAAAAATCTTTGAGAAATATTGGGGAAATAGTTCTATAACTGTTGAAGATTCCCTCAGTCCGTGCAAACAACTTTTTTTACGAGCACAGACACACACACACACAAAACACATCAAATCAAAAAATTTTAAATGCAATGGAGGAGGGTTTATGGTTGATATGGTAACTATGGAGGAATGTTTTGGAGCTGAACTCTCAGTGTGACCTGACCTTCTCTAAATACTGAGTGCAAGGATCTGAAAAGCAAACAGTGTCAAACAGTAGGGTCCTTTATCGGAACAGAAAAACAAATTGCTTTGAAAAAATACTTAGCATGAAAAGGAAATACAAAGAAATTATTTATTTTATTAGCTACAGGCCGTGTTCACCTGTGTCTCATTGTTCCACCTTTTGTGTTTAAGAGCAGTGTGACTCATGGAGCTCTCTGAGACGCCGTCCATGTCAGCAGCTGCTCTTTTACTGGCTTCCTTGTGATGCTGGTGTCACACCCATTCCTTCCCCTCTATCTCTCTCTGGATACTGGCAAACCAATCAAATCCGTGCAGCACCTCAGACCCCAACCCCACCCCCTCTTCCAAACCATGCTTTGCATCACACCTACACAGAGAAGTGTCACAGTAGTTCAGTTCAGTCTGCTCAAGCTGCTTACCTTAATTCCACACCATGAAAGACACGCCTGCTCTCTCTTTGAGTACATTAGCCACCATCCTCTCCTCTCTTTCTCCGTCTTTTCACCAACTACTTCACCCTCTTTTCTGCTGCCTGTCCCTACTCCTCTATCTCTTCTCCGCTGCTAGTTATCATCATCCCTTCATTCAGATGAGCCTCAAATAGAGAGGGGACCCTTCTAATTAGCTCTGTAAAAGCTGCTTTGTTGTGGTCAGTGTGGCGACCAGTGTGTGCATCAAGAGGGGATGTGTGACAGCTAGTGTTAGCATTGAGAAAGTGTGTATCCCATACACACTTTCCCTTAATGAGATTTGTTAGCTGAGTGTGTATCCTGCTGTTTGAATACACCCTTGGCAGCCTTTGAAGGAACAGAGATGTGGAAGAGAGAGGACTCTTTCAGCATGTTAAGTTATAGAATGCAGATGATGCATTACTCTCCAAAAGAACGGCAGATGACAGGAATAAAGCATGACTTGCGTGTTGTCCGTGCAAACTGTGAGAAAAGTGCAGTGGTCATCATGCTCATCACACACTGGAGGGTGAATTTTGTTTTCACCCCCAAAAAATTGCTATGATTGGCTCTTGGTTCATTGGCCTGCTTTCAATGGATGCTTAACCATAGAGGAAATTGTGGAGGAAAGAAAAATGTTGTAAATTTTAGCTTAAACTAGTTTGCATGATAGAAAGTAATCATAGCACTTTTGGAAACACAGCAAACTTACTTTGACACTGATTCTGTTCATCATTTGTGATTATGAGGAAAGGTTGAAGCAGTAGAGCAGAGAGCGCCAATATCATTATTATCTGAAAAAAACCTGATTTGTGTTATAGACTTTATTTTCTAGCCTAAACATAAGGAATCAAATGTAAGGACAATTTGGATGATGGGTGAAATAATTAACTGAAAATTGAGAACAATTTTTTAGAATGTGGGAAAAATGCAGAGGAGATAGTAGGTGGTGGAAGAAAAAGGTGGGAGGGGAAAGATGGCTGGAAGGAGATGAGATCCAGAGGTGGATGGTGGATGGAAAGAGAGAAAAAATCGGTTTGGAAATGAGGGATTGTATGGAACCATAGAACCAACCTGCTGGGCCTGCATGCTGCCTCAAAGATTGTAAACTGTCACTCAGGATGCAGACAGACAAGCAAGACAGACATAATTTTCCCATATTACCCACCATTACTCAAACCTTTGCCCGAGCATCCCCCTTCCGCTCCCTGACTTACCATTCAATCCATTTCTTGGAGTGAAGGGGTATATTCTTTTCCTTTCTGGCCGTGTACATGCATGAATTTCCTAATCTATTTACTCTATCTTCCTCATGTCCCTGCTCCTCCACTTCTCTCTGTCTGTCTTGTTGTCTTTTTCCTGTTGATAAAATGAGTCAGCTGGCAGCAATCTCTCCATTCTCATTGTTCAAAGGCTTGTTCCATCTCCAAAGGAGGCATAGAGTGTTTTGGATCTTTCCCCTGTTTTACCAGTTTACTAGTGTAATCCTGTCCGCTGGCACAATGGGTTCTCACCCCAGCACAGGATTCTATAAGACTCCTGGTGAGTCAAGGGTCTCCATAAACATTTTCTAGCCCCCTCACACCACACCCTGCCATCTAGATCACCCCATGGCCTCAAACACAACCAAACTGATTGATTCCTTTATACATGTTTAACAGAAAGCGTGTTTGTTTATACATGTTTAACAGAAAGCGTCCTTGTTTATACATGTTTAACAGTAAGCGTCCTTGTTTATACATGTTTAACAGTAAGCGTCCTTGTTTATACATGTTTAACAGAAAGCGTCCTTGTTTATACATGTTTAACAGAAAATCTCTTTGTTTAACTAAATAAGATTTTACCTTCAGGAAAAGAAAGTTAGAATACAAACTTAGACACCACACTATGACATGCAACTGTGGAGATGTAGCTGCTTGTTATATGATCTTTGAAAGAGCCTAAAAGATATTTTGGTGGATGTGTAAAAACGGTCCCTTCACGGACTGCAGTTGAACTTCCCGTTTTATCTACTTGCATGGGTTTAATGAATATCAAACTCCTGATTAGGGAGTATAAAATAAAATAAAAAACATAAACTATAAACCTAGATACACCAACAAGGACAAACTTAGGTACGGACGTATGACCTGACTGATGTCATTTTTTACCCTCATTAGGAATTCCAGAAATTGTTTATAAAAATCTCATGATCTCAAACATCTGTATTTTATTTGATTGATCGATTCAAAAAGGTTTCACTAAATAACACACCAAAAGACAAATTACACATTGTTCACTCTTGTTCCTTGGAAAAATGTTTGCTTAGCCAAAAAAAATGGAGATGGGATAATTTTGAGACCAAGCTAAGAGATAGCAGATGAAATATAAGTTATAAGTAAACCATGTGTTCTAACAGGGAGGTGATGAGAAAAATGCTTTAATTATTTAAGGCCGTAGGGTGTTGGTTGAGGTCTCTCTATATGATTCACCTCAAGAGCCCAGCCATAGATCACAGGGCTCCCTCTCTCTCCCCCTCCCCCCTGCCTCCCTCCTCATACACAAATATATCCTTTTATCTTTTCACTGTTTCTCTCATACTGCCACCTTCCATCCATCCATCTTCTACAATTCTGATAATGCCGATATTTTTCTTTCACACTGGGTGGAGGGCATCCCTGAACCAACCCTACGCCAGCTCCAGTGGGAGGCCCTATTGTGTGTGAGGGAATGGGGAGTTAATACCCGTTTCTGAACCCGCTCAATGGGGGCATTGTGTCTGCATCTTCCTCCAGCTCACCCCACCACAAGCAAGGAACTACTCCTGCCACTCTCCTATTATCTGATGACAACATGCACATGACAGTGAACTCAAACTCACAAACAAACCATCACCACCTTCACCCACCACTTTTTGTGTCTTATTGATTTGTTTAAATCATGCTGAGATGGATGTCTCTGCTGTTGGTTAAGAAAGTTTTTTTAGAACGCACGACTACACGGTTGCTGAAGGAAGCCTCTGTTTCCTATATTTTATTAACATTATTATTTAAAATGCTGTGTGAATATTTGGTGTGAAGGAATCCAATCAACCATGCCAATCAACCTTTTAATTTCTAAACTGTTGTGATGTTCATTGTTTTATCAAAACAGCCGTAAGACATGGTTAAAGGGACAATACATTATTAACAGCAGGGAAGTTTATGTGTGAAGATTTTAACGTAAATGATATGTATCTCTGGAAGAACATTCCAAAATAGGGACAGCAATGGTTGTGTCTATGCCTCATACAGCTTGCTGAGGCTTTTTTATTTGTTTCTGTATAGCAGCAAACACCTTGGGGCAGGTTACAAAAGACCAAGTTGGCGTTTTCTTCCCACATATTTTTAATCAAAGTGTTAGTGTTTACATTTGCATTTGCATTGAGCAGAGGGACGCGGAATGCCAAAGGTGAGATTTTGAAAAACACTTTGTTTTTCCTTTTTTAGATGGAAACAAGGGTGGGTGGTTGGAAGGCTGGATAAAGGCTGCTGGATGACTGAACTCAGAGACCCGGCGCAGCTCATCATCATTGCCACAGGCTCGTCTTACTCCTCTCCTCTTGTGCCCGCACCTCCATGCAGGGGTCCAGCAGAGACAGTGGAGCCCAGGCAGGGAGCTGGTGAGTGGGCTGGAAAGGATGGAGATCGTCCCTGAAGGCTCAAAGCACCCCTGGAGCTCCCAGCTCGTAGGAGAAATCAATATGAAACACAGAGCCTGCACAGCTCTGAGTGGGGTTTGCTGCGTTAGTCTGTGGCCTTGGGGCCCATAGACATCCAAAGGACAGGCCCTGTGTGGCCCTCTCAGCTGCATACCTTGTTCCTCAGACTGGACCTCAGTTCTGTTCTCCGCTGGCTGTGTGTGGTTCTGCTGAAGGCGATCTCTCCCTAAATAATACCCAATACACAGAATGTTGAAAGACTGCCGAAAGGAATACTCCTTTCTCTTTATATTGTTCTTCCTTCATAAGATTGACATATCCCCAACCTTCTGCCTCTGGCTCTTCACAAACAGTTTCGGAGTTCTGCTTTTGACTCACTCTCCATCCACAACTCACCCTTTGTTTATTCCCCAACCAGTTCATTTTAGCAAAAAGACATTACGATCTTTATTTTGTCTTCCACTCTCAGTTTGCTGTTACTATGATGCGCTGAAGAAAAGTGTCTGTTAAAACCGGAAAAAACAACACATGAACTCATCATCTTTCTTCCTCAATGATGTCTGTTTTTCAATGTCACTCTTCCCCAAAAAACTGTGCAGCAAACAAGGCAGAAGATCACAGAGCTGAGTCCTTCCTGTCACACTGTGGAGATGATCTGATGGCAAGTATGTCAATTTAACTCTCACATTTGTGTCAGTGTGTGTGTGTGTGTGTGTGTGTGTGTGTGTGTGTGTGTGACACGTGTGTGACGTGTGTGACGTGTGTGTTCTGAGGGTATCATTTTAGGATATTGATTCGAGCCGTAAAAGATGTTTATTGAACTTAAGAACTGCTTGGATAACATGCTGTCATTTCTGCTTTAAGGCTTATTGAATCATGAGCTGTCACTCAAATCTGAGCACTTTGACCTTTGTGAGAGACTGAATCAGTGTCCTATTCTAAGAGTTCGGTTTGTGTTTCTTTATATATATTTTACATGGACAGCATTTGCCAGCATTTTGCCAGGGAGCAGCAGTTTGGGAACATGCAGAAATGAGCATGCTCCCAAACTGCTGCTCTCGTCACAGGGACGCAAGTGTTTGTTTCCATCCAGATGGGCACAACTTCAGACAAAATGGCCGCTAGTCTTTCCCAATGCCAAAGATGGCGGGTGCATTTCTGTCGGTCTGCCATCAGTGCATCCGTTAACTGTTGACGAATGCAAATCAAGGCTGATCGCATTAGCATAACCTCAAACAATTATGTCGTTTATGTATGCAGATAATCGCTCAGATGACTGTGGCCTAGCGCTGAGCAAGCAGGAGCGAAGCAATGTTTTAAAGGGAATTGGTGCTGTTTGTTTTTCTTCTGGGCTGCAAGTATTCTCACCCCAAAACATGCGATAGGCGTTTGATTATTGTGAGATCGAGATTCTGGTCCTACAGTGCCATATGGCATGTTATGTGATTCCCTGGCATGCAAATGTGACACTGTACAAAAGATTAAGCCTAGCCACAATCAGATAGCACTCTGTCACACATGGACACTCTCTGGGTTTTTTTTTTACAAACACACACACACATATGAAGCAGTGATAAAAGCATTAAGCAAACAGACATCAGACATGCAGACAGACTGTAATTAAAAAAAGAGTCCATAAGCCCAAAAAACAGACAGACAGACCATAATAGTCTAATTTTCATGCACATTGGTGTCTGGTAACCATGGCACTGAACCAATCTGTGGCGGATTTTGCCAGTTGAGGGCTACGCATGGCACATATAAATAGCCCAAAAAAAATTCAATATTTGTAGCTTTGAAGAATCACCTGGTGAGAGGGAAATTAGTTTGAGAATTTGGAATGATTTGAAAGATATTCTACATGCAGATCTCTTAACATGGCATACGACCATGTTAACAAAATGTTTTTGTAATCAGAGGATCGAGATGATCTACATGGGATTATCACACATTTTTCGGCAGTGCATTGCGTTCTGTTTGTATTGCATTTGATTGAGTAGGTACTGTTTTTTTTGGGGGGGGGCAGGGAGCGTTAATTCATGCGATGACAGTCGTCTGTGCAGCTGACTAACAATGCAGCAGTGTTTTTGCATTTTCCCATCAAAGCAGCTGCCGGGCTTTACAGTTAGGTCTACTCTGGGCAGCAAAATGGCGGTCATGCGAATCATAGGGGTCTGTCTGCTGGTCGAGGAAACCGAGGAGAGGAGAGGAGAGGGAGGAGGAAGAGAGGATGGGGGTGTTGATGAGTATGGTACTAGAGAGGGTTGCTGGGTCTAGACTGTTGGTTGGGGGTCACTCATGAGGGGAGGATAGAGTAGGGGGTGTTAATGGGTAGGTTATAATTCGAGAAGGGGGGATGTCTGGTTTTAAGAGAAACAATTAATGAGGGTTGAGAGGGGTAGTTTGTCTGGGTTTGTGAACATGTGTCTGCATCTCAGCTTTTTGCATATAGTGCAGACTGCGTCCATATGCTGAATGGCAAGACAGTCTTTGCACGCATCCCCGATTCTCTGTCATAAGATCGGAGCATAATCTCGGCGAGCATATCTGACCATCACAATATCTGTCTGAGAGCGGAAACATGCTCTAACCCGTTTACCACAATAAAACTTTAACACTGCTGCTCGCCTCATGTTAGTCACATCACTGTTTCTGTCATTTACACAATCGATGTGGAGCTGCTCTCAGCCAATGACAACCACGGAAGACTCAGGAAGAGGCAGGAAAGGCGAGTTTATGAGTTTACCCTTGACATGCCGGGCAAGAAAAAACGCAGAGCAGGTTCAGATTTTAGGAAGAGTTAATGACATCGTGTTGTTTTTTGAATCATGCTGACGGCACTTTCCAAGCTTGATTATAAGGCACAAAAATACATAACAAAACAATTGATCATAAATGAAAAGTGATGACCGTGGGATTTTTTTCGTTTTTGTTATGGTTCAAAGAACATTTACGATTAAATTTCAGGGAGGTAGAGTAATATAAAAGTTTCTCCTCCAGTGAATAGGTGTAAAGTCGTGAAAAGGAGGGGTTCCTCTTGAGACTCCAAAAAGTCAGACAGCCAGACACAATGAAGATCTCCATAATGCTCCGTATGAATATGTCTGTATTTGAAGTGTGCTGGTCTCCCGGTCTGGAGGTCTAAGCTCGGAGCGTGGGAATGTTTAGAGAATATATGCAGAATATTCAAGTGATGGTGTCACGGCCATGCTAACATGAATGCAGTCAGTGAAAGAGGTCCCTAGAGTTCATGGGTCAAGGCCAGTGAAGGGGCTGTCGGAGTTTGTGTGTGTGCAAGGCCACTTAGTTGTTGTCTGGGTCTCCTGAATGCTAACAAAGTCGCCAGGCTGTTGATAAGCTGCTGTATATTGTTAGCTCAGTCTGGTTGCCCAGAGAGGACCAAACTGGTGTGAACTTGGACAAGAGCTCCTCCATCATCTTTTTTGTCAAAGCGAATGGTCGGCAGGCTGATGGACCGGCAGTCAAATCTCCCTGCAAGAAAATATGATTGTGACGTTTGGAAGTCTTGTTCTCTCCACATGGCAGCTTTCTGTTCATTTCTAGCATTAGTGAAACGTTGGTTTCAGGCTCTCTGGTGTGGGGCTTGTCTTTGTCTCTCTGTAGATTGATGGTAGCTGTGGACCAGGTCTCCACATTTGCTCAGTGAAGGAAACTCGTAAAGAGCAAATACTCAGATGCCAAATTTGCAGCTTCAGCTGCCGTGATAACCGTCAAATGAAACGTGAATACCTCATTGATGGAGCTGTCAGATGTCTGTATTCTCCGTCATTTTAGGGCAAAGTTATATCCACTGCAGAAGACTTACAATAATCAATAATAATAATCATTATTGCTAAATCCTGTTTGACCTCCATTGCGGTGAGGAACACCATTAAAAACAGCGATATTGTTCAATTTTGTGATGAACAGCAGCTCATACACTATTTTATTACCAAAAATATTAGTTAGGAATGACTTATGTTTTAATCCGCAGATGAAAAAAGTCTACAACCAATACTATTACGGTTTAGAACTCAGCTTCCTTTGGAGAAATATTTGTCTTTGTTCAAATAACGATTATATTTGTGACTTACTCCAAAAACTTTTTATGATGAACAAATTGTCTTACAGCTGAATGTCACAATATTTTGTCTTTCTTTTTTCTTTTTCTTTGTTGACAATAAGGAAAAGACTAAATTATGCCAGCCTTTCAATTTAACATTTATTCAAACAGATTTTTTGGCAAATTGAATCCGTGTTTGTGTCCTGTCATAGGGCAGCGTCATGTATGCTAATTATTCCTTTTTTTTTCACATAATCGCAAAGACCTGCATCCATAAAGGTGCGTTACTCATGGTGTCCCTTTAAGAGAGAAAGCATTGCCTCATGAGGAACGGTGTAAAGGAAGGAAGTGAGTGAATGGGTGAAGGAGCGCAGTACTAACTCTCTCCACTCCTTTATGCCCGTGGGTGCAGGCTTCATTAGCTCTACAGAAAGGGACAGCTCCCTCCCAGTCCAATAGATTCAATTCAATAGACCCATAGACCTGTCTCACTGGCACAGGCTCTGGCTCAGTGGGGATTGTGTGTGTGTGTGTGTGTGTGTGTGTGTGTGTGTGTGTGTGTGTGTGTGTGTGTGCGTGTGTGTGTGTGTGTGTGTGTGTGTGTTTTTGTGTGTGTGTGTTTGCGTGCCTGTGTGCCTGCCTGCCTGCCTGCCTGCTGTACTGGTACATGATTGCATGTGTGTTCCCAAACCATTCACACGCCACCAGGCCTCATAACTTCTTGCTCATGCCTAAAGGAAGCCTGGCATTATTGACAGATTTTGAGACTCACATCTCTCGTGCATACTGTCTTTGTCCCTCAATCTCTTGTTTTCTCTCACAGGCTTTCCATTATTTCCCATTTAAGAAGTTTTCTTCATTGTGTTTCCTCTATGTTGCTTCATCTTTTTATGTCTCAGATTTCTCACAGACGGGAATATTCACTAAAGGTTGAACTCTGCGGCAGATTTGGTTTTTGGACCTATCTCCTGGTTTAATCTTGACTTTATCTAACACAACGGTTTCTGATACCTATGTAATACCTGTTACCTTAATAATGTTACTCTGTAACCTTAAATGGCTTTCAATTTCAATGCAATATTTAAGAATAACCTTAACCCTTTATTTTCCTCATCCATTATTTCTTTGCATATTTGGGCCATTTCATATCTTAGACACACTAAATTTACCATAAAATGAAAAATTGCTTGGTTTTAGATGTTTTTAAAAAAAATCAGAGTGTATAATACTCTGATTCAAAAATCAGAGTATTAAAGTTATTTCATGATGATGTTTTATATTTCATAAAAAATAGTTGATTTTAATAGATTAGCTCAACCTTTTGGTAAAAAGTGTTTTCAGAAAACTGTGTGACCTTTATTAAACTTGTTTACAGTTGTATCAAGTTTCATAATTCTTTTAAGTGAGTAATCAAATGCTTTATTGTGCCAAAAAAAACCTTACTTATCAAATAGAACATTCTGTGGGGCCCTGGTCTGTGCATCCTCTTTGGTGGCCCCTTTGACTTGCGGTTTCCCCCAGGGCTCCGTCCTTAGCCCTTACCCTTCAGCATATACATGCTGCCACTGGATTATTATTATTATAACAAGGTTCAGTCAAGAGGTGCACATTTTTAATAAGAGTCGGTGACTCAAACGCAAAGTTTAGAAGCAAATCAAAGGGTTAACATTATTTCCCATTTATTCAGTGACGGTGGAAAGATTGGAGCAAATACAATGTATAATATAGTTCATTAAAACCTATTCTTAAAAGCCGGTCAAACTCGGCCTGATCTAAATGATATGGAATAGAAACACAGGAATGGCACTGAGACATGTGGATCCTCATCCCTTAAACCCCGCTGTGATGCTTCTGTTTCC
Organism: Lophius americanus; assembly: GCA_037951165.1. NCBI lineage: Eukaryota > Metazoa > Chordata > Actinopteri > Lophiiformes > Lophiidae > Lophius > Lophius americanus. The sequence goes on from JBBDHG010000004.1 coordinate 2,761,549, forward strand.
AACAATCAGGCAATGTATGCAGATAGCTAGTCAGGGTCCTCATGCGGTGAGGAGGAGGATGATGAGCCACATCTAGAGAGGCAAAGGTATTGGATGTTGGCAGGCTAGCAATGATGATTAGCATGGGCAGCTGTTACTGTACTCTGCTCGTTGTTGGAAGACTGCATTAATGAGCTCAGTGTGTATCAGATGCCCATTTTCCTTTACAGTGTTTGCAGCATTTTCAAATGCCTTTCATCAGGAAAATAACACGCATATAAAACACAGAGAAGCAGAATAGAATATTAGAATTCAAGTCACCTCTCTTCTCAGACCGAACAGCTATTGTCATTCACTAGTACCATACAATGCAGGAGCACAGCTTCCTTTTTGTATCTTTTTGAATACTTAGATGATTTTGTCGAATTCAAACAAAGTGAAAGACGTGGATTGATCTCAGTATAAAGCACAAAGCTCGCCTGGCCCATGTTCAACCAATCCTTAAAATTTTGTTCAAATCAGTTCAAAATGTTATGATAAGATATTAAAAAATCCCAGATTTGCTTTCCAGATCTACACCAATCTTTGTTTGGATTTTTTTTCTGATCTATGCCCAACACAATTTCCACAATGTTTAATTAAAATTAATTCAGTGTTATTGAATAATTAAAATGCATATTGAAATAATGTCCCATGTTAAAGAAAAGAAAAGATTCCGTCCTTTAATCAGGATCAGCCGTCAAATAAAAAGGGTCTCAACTATCCGATGCCACATATTTTCTCCGTGTTTCATGGAAATCCATTTTGAATTTTATGCGTAATCAATCTTATATACAAATGCAACAACAAACACGGATACAAACACTGGAATAGTACTCAGTAAATGGCATGTTAGCACAAAGACTGTACGGTCTCATTGAAATTCTGTTAAACCTTATCCAAAATCAAATCCATAGCACCGTATCCATCAATAAAGGGTACTGGATTTGTCACAGCCAACAAGTTAAATGGTTACATGGTTGGTGACTGCGTCTGCTGCTGTGGACCTGCTGGATGTCCACTGATTTCAAAATGCTCATGATGATGGGCCCAACCCTGGAGAAACAGAGGAAAGTGGATTAGCGTAAGCTTACATCATTGCTTCTCTCTCTCTCTCTCTTTCTTTTCCAACCCGACCGGTCACTGCAGTAGGCCGTCCACCCTGAGTCTTGGATCTGCTCGAGGTTTCTGCCCGTTAAACGGCAGTTTCTTCTCACCATTGTCGCCAAGTGTTTGCTCACGGAGGAATTTGTTGGGTCTCTGTAGATAATTATATAAAGAGTTTGGTCTATACCTGCTCTTTCTGGAAAGCATCTTGAGACAACTGTTGTTGTGAATTGGCGCTATATAAATAGAGATTGATTGATTGATTGATTAAATCTGGTGGATCTGGATTTTTATTGGATCAAATCTCATTAACACTTAACCTGAAAATATGCCTGACTTTTTTCATCAAGGTCCATGGATTTTTCCATTCATGTCCTTATTAGAATGATTAAGAAAGTGACACAAACCCTTCATAATAGTAATTATATTGTATTAATTTATACAGTACATTTTAAAACAAACATATACGAGGAAACCTTACAGATAACGAAAAGATCAATTCAGAAATTACTACTAGAAAGCAAACAAACAGCGAACGCCTCCACCAAGGCACAACAGTAGTCATGGTAGACATTATTGTTATAAATAAAACTCCCAAAGTGGTTAAGAAAACAATACTATGACGTCACCAAAATGTAGTCACTTCAAGGACATTCCAACACCTACCTCTGGGTAACATTTCATGCAAATCCGTGAATTAGTTTTTCTGTAATATTACTAGCAAGCAAAAAAAACAAAGTAAGAACAAAACCTTGTTGGCAGAGGTAATGACAACAGAAAGTGAAGTAGTTCCATCCTTTAATCACTTCCACTCGAAAATTGTATGCTGTCTATTTTACTGTTAACTAACCAACAAAGAAATGAGCACGGATGAAAACACAATCTCATTGGCGGAGCTCATACCTTGCTGCAGACATGACCAGCTGATGGTTAGTTATCTTTTAATTCCTTATAACTGACTCCATGGGGTTTCCAAGCATAGGTGAAAGTCCAGTCAGTTAAACTTTGTTGAAACTGTGCAGAAATGTAAATTGTGACTTAGAAATACAAACCTTGCTTGTAAAAACGGGATAGAGTTGCTCCATGAGAGGGAGAGAGAGAGTGTCAGAAGGAAGAATGAGGGTACAATACTGTGGCCTGGTTTGTGGTTCCAGAGGGATAGAGACACGTTTGCATTTCCCTTGCAAAACGAGATAGGATGTGCTCTTTTAACACACTCACTCACAGACACACACACACAGATACACACATAAAGATTTCCCTGTCCTAAGTGAGCAACGACTAGGTTCGTGTGGCTTTGTTGTTGAGGCAGCAAGAAAATTGTTGCCCCAGATTTAAGCAAACCTGCGTCACCCATGAACTGTTACCAAACTCCAGCTAAATTCAAACGATTATGATTTATTTTAATAATTTCTGTCTTTTCTCCATCATGTTCTATCACAAATGTCCATTAAACGGTGTGTATATGTGAGTGTGTGTGTGTGTAACAGACAGCCTGACCTCTGACCTTCTCCTGCTGTGAAGATTTCATTCCCATAGGCTGGGGCTGTGTTTGTCTCTGTCCACACACACACACAGACACACACTCTGTTGGCTCTATTGGGAAAGCTGTCGCTCGGCCACCCATTCAGGGCTCAGTCACGGCCACTTAGAGCGTAGCAGACTCAGGGATTCAGACGGGCTGTGATCCAATGACATGTATTTATAATGAGGGGGCTGCAGGGACGTCTTTGTTGGACGGAACACAATGTCAGTATAGGGGAGAGACTCACACATACACACTCCTTGTGAGTACAAATTCCGATTTTTTTTTCTGTCAATTTGCACTTCTACTACTTTTCCAACTCCTTTAAACACATTCATACGTTCTATGTCTTGCCTTCCTGAACTGTGGAGAGAGTTTTACCTCATTACTACGAGAATGTTATCTAAGGATTGAGATCGTCAAGTAGAGGAGAGGAGGGATTTCTGCGGACTGATTCTGCTCTATGTTAGATACTTTACCAGTTAAGGAATCGTCAAAGCAAGTTCAACTTCTCAAATGTCACTCAAAGTCATTTCACAAGTGTTTAGGATAAAATGGACGTGTCAAGATACTGTCTGTCAGGTCTCTGACTATGATATTTAGCCAGTTTTTGACCATTTTCCCATCAAATCTATCTGTGTGTCGGACTGAATGATTGATGGTTGAACGTCTGTGGCAGAAGATTGCATGTTTGTTTTGTTTGCTTCTCAAAGACAGATTCTCATGAAATGTGGTGCGAAGGTTGGCCGTGTGGCAAAAGAATGTGGTCAATTTTGGCGTGGATGTACATGAAAGACAGGGTTTTTTTTTCCCCATTATGTAATACTTTGAAACGTAAAGGGCTCATTTCTACATTTCTGTATGTTCAGAATGACCTGACGAATTTTAATGAACAGTTTGTAGAACGTTTTTGCATGTGGTGAGGAAGACTCCCCCTTACATTTTGGAGTTGACTCAGATAAAAGTTGTGGATTCAGGATTTCCCAGATTTTTCAACATAGCAGGACTTTTAGATTTTTGCCAGTTGATTACCATGATTTGTTTTTTTCATGAGGGCAGCCATTTTCATGGCATCTTGTAGGAATTGAGTGGAGGGTTTAACTTGATTAAAACGGACTGTTGAGCCTTTACAGAGATGCCTTTCTATTACATATCGAGTCAGCCAAAACGTCAGAGAGTCAAGTGTGTTCGTTCTTCATATTTTTGTTATTTCAGATTGTTAGATCAAGACTAAAAAATGCTTATTTCTACAGTAGAGAGAAGTTTTTCACAAACAGTTAAAATAATTCTAAAAATGTGGATATTTTTAGATGGTCCAGCACTTCCTCTGACTCCCTGCATTTCATTTGCTCAAATTCTTATTTTTGTCTCCATTGCATCATTCTAATGGTGTCAGTAATCGTTTTTAGGCTCCATCCATTACACTACTCACCCTTTTTTTTTACTGAAATAATAAAAATGCATCTATTTAATAGAATTAAATGTATTGCAGATTAATCTCTGTGTCTGCTAAAGGTGTGTGTGAGGTTGAGAAAAAACTGGAGGCTACCCTCTGCAGGCATTAGCTAGTTTTTGGACGGACAGCGTGGGCAGAATAAGAGCCCTTGAGAACCCTACTGGCTCAGGAAGGCCCTTCATAATTGACCAATGTCTGAAACACTTCATCTATCCAGGGACTGTTGTATCGCACTGATCTCCTCAATCCTAAACACCCCCTTCTCCTCGTCCTCACAGCCCACACACATTGATGTCATCACTCTGTGCTACTCGGGCATTAATATACTTGCATTTAAATCCATGGACCTCAAGTGATTTTTGAGTTTATGGAGGGATTTGAGGAAGTAAGAAAATGTTTGTCAAACCAGTTTACATTGACAAATCTATATCTCTCTTTTATCTCTACTAGTTGGGATCCTATCTTTTTGGTCATGACAATACAAAACAAGACAGCAGGAGTGTGTCTGGTGTGTGTGTGTGTGTGTGTGTGTGTGTGTGTGTGTGTGTGTGTGTGTGTGTGTGTGTGTGTGTGTGGGTCTTTCCTCTAGGGAATAATGTCTAGTTCCCCATTGAGTGTGTGTCCTCTTGATGCTCCAGACTATGGACGTCAGAGGTGGACAAGTGTAGACTCGAGCACAGACAGATATTGGTAGTCACGGGAAGGACTCCCCACTTCACCCATTTTTGTATTTTAATCCAAAACTGCTGCGTCTGCCCTGTGGCGTTATGATCCCGGCTGGTTAAACAAAACAGTTGTTGTATTATTGTATATATTTATATATATATTTATGTAATACTGTTTATGCTCCCTCCCAGTTCTTCCACTAATTTTCACTTTCTTTTTGTGTCTCTACAGATTGGTGATGTTGTGAAAAATAATCCCTGATTGGCTGAATATTTTCCGACTTAAAGAATTGCATTTCTGGACCGATTGATCAGTTTGGTTGATTTTCTGACGGAAATTTAAATCCCTGAAGGAAAATGTGAAAATCTTAAGTTTATTGTTATTTACAGTCTGAGGTCTTTACTCTGTCTCTGTCTCTGTCTCTCTCACACACACACACACACACACACACTGGTTTAACCACTGAACAACTAAATCTGGCTTCCATCGAAGAAAAAGACATTTGTATTACAAGAAATGCTGTTCTTTATCCATCAGCTGTGCCTTAAGATGTGTTTTGATTAAATAAATAATAATATATTATAATTAATGTGATTCACGTATTTGATTTTTCTCAAGTGATATCATGCTAACTTGATCTGTCTTAAACATCCTGGTTTAACTTCTTTACAATATTACTTTTAAAAAGAAGAAACAAAAATATGGTAAAATGGCATACAATCTAAAAATAAATTGGATAGAAATTAGGCCATTGGTCTTAAAACAGAACACCGATTATAACAGCATATGCGTTCTTCCATTAAGCTCAATAAGGTTGATGTCATCATTTTGCATTAATTTTCACTGCATTAGAGTAAAATATTTTAAGCTTGCCTCAGAATAAAAGAAATGTAAATTGCTGCATTTATTTCAGGGAGATACATCGAAGCAGGGGGAGCAACCATCATCTGAATAAATGCAAATGGTCTCAGCTTCATTCTGGCATCATCTCAAGTATCTATGGCAACCACCTCCTAGGCAGCCTCTGTCCATCCCCCCTCCCTCTCTTGATTAGTGCTCCATCTTCTTTTCTTTTGGAACTTTTTCCCCATGCAAGCTCCCAGATAGCCGTACAAAAAGAAGCTGATCCAAGGAAGAAGACAGATAATACCAAATATTTACCCAATTAAACATGTGCTGAATGAACAGGTTCACTAAAATACCCTCTAAGGAAAATAAGTATTTGTTTCTGGATAAATCTAAACAAAAACTCAATTCAATAATTTCAGTAATTTGAATTACCTACAGCCGTTTTCTGCTGGCATAGTTTTTTCCTTCCTGTCTCATGTGGGGCGTTCATGGTCAAGTTTAAAGAAGCATTCGGGCGGAAAGGAGACACAATCTGACACAGCCCACCTTCTCTCAGCTGGATGGGCCGGCCACACCCGCCACCTAACGGCCATCAGCTGGGGAAAGTTCATTCGTGGGCTTGGGGCGCTCTCCAGTGGTCATTTAATGTCATTACATGTAATCCGTCAAGGCATAGCGGGTTTTGGAATAATGCATTTCTACAGAAAGGCAATTCCTATGAAAGAGGATGAAAACACCGAAACGACATATTCCACATCACAAAATATATTAAAAGAACTCGGAGGTTAAAATTGTTTTAATAAAAATTTAAAAATAGAAGAAATACACGTGTCAAAGTTAGATTTCAGTGTAATCGCTGAGTAATCAAATGCAGTAGCGACACAGAACGGTCTTCAACCTTCATTCAACAACTTGAGAGAGCGTTTGTTTCTCTCTGGGCAATGGTGCGTAATAAAATATGAATGCTCCATGTTTAATCAAGACACAATGGGAGGACAAGGAAATAATTTAATAAATGAGTCGAAAATGGAGAATAATATATTATTAACATAAATAAGAAGCAAAATGAAAGTAACAGAATAAAACAATAAACATTGCATTTTCTTTTTGAATATAGCTTTGCTTAAAAAACGCAAGTTGTATAGTGCAGAAAAACAATTGACATTAACAACAAAACAAATAAAATCGACAGTGTCTTAAAGACATTTTCTTAAAAGACTTTACAGTGTAAAAAAAAAATTGATACACAGATCCGGGGAACCTTAAACAACAAAACAAAAATGGCTCAACAATAACTTTAGAGAAATCCAAATCCAAAGATGTATAATCATCTTTGAAAAAGTTCAAGAAATTTTTAAAATGTTTGAATTTTCCTGTACATAGATTAATCTATGTAGGCCTACAGAAAATTCCAAGAAAACTAGAAAAAAAATTTGAAGTCTTCTATTTAATCTTCCTAATTCTTACTCTGTTGTATAATTCAAAACTAACTGAATACCCTCCCTCATTAGAATCTTTATTTAATTTTTTTGTCTGGGGAGAAAGATGTTTAAGAATACAGACTGATCAAAAAACAGGTGCTCTTAGAACGGCCCCTGGTGGTTTCGGGGACCCTAAGCAGCTGCTTAGATAATGTGATTAGTGGCGTTTGATTGTAAACAGGAAAACTCAATACGTTTTGAATGAATCTCAATATTTTCTGTAAAGATGGAATCTGAAGAGGGGAAGAAGTTATTCGAGTTTTTGGTTTGACTGGGAAATGACAATGATCCATTTTTCTTTTGTTTTTGTTAGTTTCTTACCAAACGAAGGTAGAGTAGCAATTTTTATAGTGACTTCATAGGTGCAAATACAATGCCCTTCATAATTATCTGTACATTTATTTTATTTTTAAAAAGGGTATGAAACAAAATGCAACTAATCTTTATTGTCTTTACCCAAGATTCAATTGTTTCAAAATTGTTCACAAAAATCTAACCTATAACTCAAGTAAAAGACTAGAAAAAACAAAAAACATTTAATTCTAAACATAAAATTAATATTTCTTCTCTAAAAACATCATTGCCACAATTATTGGCAGCCTGTATTTAATACACTACTCCTTATATGACAATAAGCCGTTTAAACTTCAGGGTCCATTTAGGAAAAACAAGTGGTTGTGAATCAGTTTCACCTGTTTTGGTGCAAATGAAAGTGACAACAGGTGCAATGTAGAGGCAAAAGCCTGTCAACCCCCCAAAAGGGAATTGTTCTGCAGGTGGTGGCCAATATCTGTTTCTCTCCTGACTGACTCTTCACTAGTTTTGTGTTTTGCTGGTGTCTTTGTCACTTTACTTTTGGCATCAGTGGGCTGCACATACCTGCAGTTGCAAGATGGTTTGTTGTTTCTCTCTGCACAGTCTAAAAAGCATGGAGGAGATTCCCGGAGACAGGACGTTACAGGAAGAGAGCTGGACAGGTCTATAGAAGGACAACAACCCAGCAAACAGACCGATATCTGCTCCTCAGTGTGAGGAGGAACATGAGGAGCACTGACGGATACCAACAAGATGACCTCCAGTGGGTTACTGGTTTGGACATTTCTGACAAAACTGTCAGCAACTGACTGCATGAGGTTGACATGAGGGCCCGACGTCCTCTACTGGGACCTGTGCTCACAGTCCAGCACCGTGGAGCTCAATTCGTGTTCAACAGAGAACAGCAGAATTGGCAGTTTCTCCATCAGTGCCCCGTTCTGTTCACAGATGAGCGTAGGTTCAAACTGAGGTCATGTTGCAGGCGTGACAGAGTCTGGAGAAGCTGTGGAGAACGTAATGCGGAGGATGATGGTATTTATGCCTTTGACTGGTCCTCATATTCCCCGAACCTTAACCCACCTGAGAACCTCTGAGACGTTCTGTATCGCTGCATCAGACGCCACCGCCACTGACCACAGACTGTCCAGGAGCCCAGGTCCAGGAGGAGGTCCCCCAGGACACCATCCTCCTTCTCATCAGCAGCATGGCCAGCTGTTTTTAGGAGGTCCCGTTGGAATGTGGGGCTAAAACACACTCCTGGGTCACAATATGAATTGTTGCTATGAACATAGCTATCATTTTTTTCACTTAGATTTTTGGTTCTGATCTCTGAACCATTCTTGGATGGATTTTGATGTGTGCTTTTGTAAATGGCTTCCATTTTCGCTACGCCACACACATCTGACATTTGTTGCCAAAAAAACCCTGTTTTTGCCTTATCTGAACTGTAACCATGTTCCATGGAAAGTCCCAGTGGTCTCTGGCAAACTGTAGGAGCTTTAACCTGTGTATAGATGACAGCAGAGGCTTTTAACTTACTACCCTTGAAACAGCTTCTGTTGGTGTAGGTGCCATCTGATGATGGTTAGGGAGACTTTCTGACCCTTAGATTCAACTCACCTCTGCTATCCTCTAGCTGTAATCCTAAGAGTGTTTTGAAGGTCAAACGATCCTCCTGTTAGTGGGGACCAGTTTGCAGACATATCCTCTTCCAGGTACATTTTTAACATCTCGTCTCTTCAAATGTCTTAAATGCATATCAAACTGTTGACACTGACATTACGAACTGTTGAGAGAATCTCTCGTCTCCATTGCCAGATTTGGGTGTCTCTAAAAGATTTTTGAAAATCATTGTCATGTGCTCTGGTCTTTCCCAGTGTGAAAAATTTCAGAGAATTCCACCTATGCGACCTCATATTATAATACAACAAAACAGGATGTCGTTATCGTTCACTGTCGTAAGAGTTCAACAGGTCAAGCTAAAAAATAAGATGTGGGACTGGAAAAATGCTTCGGTTACATTTTAATCACAGGGTTAACTTGGGGTGCCAATCTTTTTTCTTTTCTTTTTTTAAACTTAAACTTAATCTGTTACTTTAAAAATGGTAAGATTCGATTTTTGTGAATAAATTCAACTAAAGATCATAGTTATAAACAAAAGAATAAAAATAAAACTATTTTTAGAGGGTCTCAATAATTCTGGAGGGCACTCTCCACCTGTGCCCTAGTGTGAAGTCTTGCCAACCTGTCCAGGTTGTACCCCGCTTCCCGTCCATTTTCAATACAAGTCACAGAAAAGAACAAACAGATTAATATACAGAAGAGCTAAAGACGGAAATAGTGTTAGATAAGATAAATAAGTAGAAAAAAAAGACAATGTATGTGCAGGACTATGTTTGTTTACAAAAAGGCTCCAGCCCTCCCAACAACCTACAAGGACAAGCGGTTATAGAAAATGGATGGCCGTCAAAGATTTGTTATGTGAAGGATGACTGAACAAACTTTATGTAGAGTTTCTACTCAATGTTTAAAGCAGACATAATTCCAGGAAAAGAAAACACTAAAATAATTGAGACAATCTGTTGTCTACGTCCAGTTTTATTGGAAAATCCAATATTTCATACATTTCCTATAGATACATCATCATCACTAAAGGCTGGACATATGTTGTAGGTTATTAGTAGGTTTACATTCAGTTGGCACAAATCACTAAAACACACACACAAAAACAAGAATCTGTTGTAAACATGCAAACACAATAGCATTGTACGTCTGCACATTTATCTAGAATTACCCAAAAATATGTTAGAACTGTGTGATTTGCTTTCACAAGTGCATATGAAATCACATCTGTACCACATTTTGTTGTCAGTGTCAGCATCCCTCCTCATTAGACAACATCATCTTCTCTCCTTCAGAGTTGTTGTTATTATATGATTGTCTGGGGTTTCAGAGCTTGATGTAAACTCTCCCTTCCACAGAGTATTTCATCATGTATTCACTTTTTTCCTCTGATCTATAGGTAGTTCAACAGGGAGTGGATGATATCACTCTTAATGGTCTTCAAATTGAAATCAGGGTACAAGTATCCATCAAACATTACCTTCAATTTCTACTACATTCCTGAAAAAAGGTTGTAGACTGGCTGGAATAGACCATTAGTCTGTTCTAATCACGATGATCACGTGTATCGCACGTTACTGCACACCCTACAAGGCAGTTTCTAGGTTTTACGAAATCTAAATACAAAACTTGGGACCTGAATACATTCAGACACATCAGTCTAAACACCAGAAAACCTCAGACTTCCCTCAAACCATCTGCTGCGCAGCCCTTTTATTCGCAATTTCAAGACCAAGGCAAGGTTAGAAAATGGAAGTAACCTTCAAAAAGGTTAGGAGAAGCCACTCACTCATAGAAGAACACTAGTGTTCTATGTTAGGCACTTAAAATTGAGTAACTTTGGTTTCAGTTACTGCTTACTCACTACTACCTTAGCTCAGAATGTGCTGATTTCAAGTTATCATGACTAAATCCACCCCGAGACGTTTCTTCCCCGCCTACAGCCTTAGGTAAGGAGTACAGAACACAAAAATATATATATGAAAATATCTATTATCTGATGAACAGATAGTAGACAAATGATAAATAAATCACTGGGTCAAGTTCAGTAGTCTACTGGGTGGAGCTGAATATCGTGTCTTAATACTTCAACGTTGCCGACCAAAATCTGTCCTGAGTCACTGAAGGGGATCGTAAATCTTTCTCTGATTGAACTTCTCTTTACTTATTATGTGATCAAACAGTTCAGGATTTTATTTTTACAGATTGTATTCATCTTCTGGATACTGCTGGGTCAAATCTTCACCTGGATAGAAAGATCATAAATCAAGAAATTGAAGAAGAAAAAAAGATGTTTCTGAACAGAGGTTTGTACAGCAAATATTTCTGTCTATACGTCTGCTGTTCAGATCATGTAAACTGTTAGATGTTATTTAACTATGACAAACTTTATTTACGTAACTAGGTCAAGTAAGATAGGGATTAATCAATTATGAGCTATGATGTAAAAATTTTTAATTCCAAATTCCACGTGTTTATTTTTTGGAATCTCGTCTTTGTCTGTTTTTTTTATAAAACTAATGAATCTCAAGTGAGATCATCAGCCCAGTCTCAACAGAGATGTGCTAGTAAAGATACCCCCATCATGCCTTTTGTTCCACTTGGCTCTGCACCAAGCTGGTGATCCGGCCCAGTGACCCTGCCTTGGTTTGTGCTTACTCAGTGTAGAAACTAGTTACACCCTTCAAAAATAATAAGCCAGAATCAATTCTGTTATCTATCTCAGATACTGTCAAAACAACAAGGTACAACAAGTCGCATTTTTGGCATATATTTCACTGAAATAAAGCACGTACGTATGATGTGAATTTGTGCGGAATTAAAGTACAACACTGAGAACACTAACATGTACTCAATCCTGCGTGTAACAGAGAAATTTGATGACTTCGGAGTGGGTGCCTATTTTCAGTCAAGCAAGTCCAACAGCAAACACTGCTTCAACTCCAATAGAGTATGAAAATGAGAAATCCAGCTTAATTTTATAATCTTTTGAAATTTAAGCAATAATCTTTTAAAATAAAACCTAGCAGCTACCACACTATCAGGGACAACATTTATATAGCCTCCTTCGTGTGTGTGTCTTTGACCAGTGATGCACCCGAGGTAGACAGAATATGAGTAGCACCTCTCTCAACAATAAAATAAAACACTGTTAAGTCCATTAAGCTACAGTTCATTGCAGTTCTGTTGTGTTAGACAACAGAGAGGCCTTTACTAAGAAGCAAGTTCAAAATACCAAGGACCTCTTTGCTTAGCGAGATTGCATTTTTGAAGCCCAATAACAGTCACATGTAGGTGGTTATCAACTGAGTAAGCAATGGTTTTCCCAATCAGGCTCTGCTGTGTGATAATATTGGTATACTGAAAGAGAAGGATTTGCACCCAAGATGAAAAATAATAAGGTGCTAGACAGAAGGCAGCTCATCTCATCTAAAGACATAAGGAGCTAAAGAGAAAAGACAGCTCATCTCATCTACATACACCTCGCAGGATTGAAGAACTGAGCTCCAGGATCAGTGGTGCTTTTATAGGTTTTTATCCGTTATCTAAAACATCATCTTCCCGGAAGCATTTTAGGTTTACAGCGTGTGTTATCATAGGCACATACTCTTTTAAAACGTCAACCAGCAACCCAACTCTGAAAACCCATTTTTAAACCTGAAGTTAACTTGCTTACCACAGAACTTGTATCGTAGTGCAAGCCTCAGTTGTACCTACTCAAACGTCAAAAACGTATGATCTCTCATCAATCAACTATGTCTACAGCAGTTATAATTTTCAGCAAATATTTTTTTAGTTCAACGACCTTTCTGTGTAAAATTCAAATCACCTGCATCAATACAACAAAAGTATCTTAATTTGCAGAACCATAAAAAGCCTGTTGTACAACTATAGCGATGGGGACACTATAATTCACGTCCGTTGGCAGATAAAGATCATATTATAACTTACAGCACAGTGGCTGACCTAAAAATCATAGACTGGATTAAACATTTAGAGGCTTCATTAAAAGACACTGGACTCTTACGGATTTCATCATCTTCACCTCAAACAAACACTGAACTCTCTCTTTTTCAGTAAACATTAAACTGTGAATTTGTTTTTGCCTAAAGCCATTAAATGAAAATGTTTCTGCTTTAATATATTAAACACTGTTAAAGTCATAAAAATCTGCAAACAGTTTGTATCCTAGCCTTTGGTAAAATTCAATAAAGACACTCACCAACATCAAAACAAACTCAGATAGGAAGATATTTCCTCCTATTAAATCTAATTAATCTTAAAAGTCAATGGCGATCTGTATTACATTGGCAGCTGACAGTTTGAAGCAAGAAACATGGGGAAGTTGAGAGACCTGTGTGCCCTCTAGACTCTGGCTTGATGATACACTCACAGGTCTCGCCACAAAGACAAGAGGGTTATAACATATGTGTAAATACACATAAAACTACTGAGCATATTGCACATAGATGCACCAGCTTATACAGGAACTTGGTACCATCCAATTTACTGCAAACACACATCCCACATAGCGCTCAAATTCAACGAGAGAGTCCTTTAATATAACCCATGAGTCCTGAGCCATGAGCTTTTGCCTCTCTCAAGCATAAATATATATATATATATATATGTATATGTATATATATATATATATATATATATATATATATATATATATATATATATATATATATATATATATATATATATATATATATATATAACACTAACTTCCTGTGTTTGTTGTCAGAGGGTCTGTGCAAATCCTCTCATCCCGCTATGCCCACTTTTTTATTACTATTAACGAGCAATATAGCCCATCTGATGCAGCTTCCTCAAGAGGATCTGAGTGAGGTCAAAGGTGGTGAAGCTGATCCCCACCGCAATGGGCCCTTTGACCCAGTTCATACTGAGACCTTTGTAAAGTCCACGTATAAACCCTTCCTCAGACACAATCTCTCTCATGGTGCCCAGGATGGTGCCGTATGTGTGACCTGTAACTCCTGCAGTCTGCATGCGCCGTCGGACCACGTCCAGAGGGTAGGATGATGACTGACCAATGAGACCAGCACAGGCTCCAAAGGCCAGACGTTCATACGAGTAAGGCTGCATACGCCCACTGCGCTCTACATTGGAGAGGAGGGTGTAAAAAAGCAACTTTAAATGAAGAATTTTTTACATACAACATTATGTGTCAAAGAAAGGGGTTGGATATAAATACATATAGACTCAAGAGAGGTGCTGCATTACCTGCATGCACTTTCTTCAGTGTCTCATAAGTGAAGAAGCTCAGACCAGCATAGGGCACAACACCCAGAATGGTGGGAGTAAAGCCTCGATAAAGTGTCTTCAGGCCCTCTTCTCGGGAAATCCGCACAAACACATGCAGAATGTTACTGTACCTAAAAATTGGAGCAATCATCGATAAAAAAAAATATGAGAATGACATAAGACGAGAAGTTGTGCAGCAGAAGTCAAACCTAACTATTAAATACATTTGAATGTTGTTTAGTTAGGTTGCTCCAATTTTGGGACAACCTATAAAGGAGGGACACATAATTGTAGTCAATTGATGATCAAAATTATTTTCTTCCAATATTAAGATCACAAATGTGTAATGCAATTATTCGTTGATTAGAGGGACTAAGAAAACTTTTGTTTTTATTGTTTTTTAACACTGCTTTCACAGGTATATTGTACTACATTCCTGCTAACATACAAATCTTTGCATCAAAATAAAATTTGGCCTTCAAAGTTTTATTAATAGAGTTCAGCTCCAAGTTAAAAAAAAAGTACCCCCAAAGAACTGAATTATATCAACAATGCATTGCTTGCAGTGTTGCAAGGTGAAACATTCCTCTGTTATTAAATGATAATCGAAGTAATGGCTAATCATTAGTCTTGAATAATTTGACAACATCATCCCTTCCAATATTAATAATCTGCATTATTAATGTATAGTGTGAAATATATGATAATGACTGTGTATTGGCAGCTAATGACAGTCTTACATTTCCTTTGGCGTTACGGCCATCCTGGCTCGCACCATATCCAGAGGATAGGTCAGCATGGCTGCTGTGATACCCGCCAAAGACCCCGCCAGTAGCCTTGGAAATGGAGGTAGGGTCCTGAAATAAGGAGAAAAGTAAATAAGCAGATGTTATTCGTCCCGTACATCTATTACTGAGAAAGACATTAACAAAATGATATGTTACATGATTAATTTCCATCTAAAAAGAAGTCACCACAAGATCAATGCCTATAGCTGAGGCAGCATACTGTACCTGAGCAGTTGGACAACTAGTAGAATCACTTACTTTCCCTGAAAGCCGTAATAGCCTCCCAACAGCAGCTTGTACTGCTCGTGTGCACAGAACTGGATGGAAGCATATGGGATGACTCGCACCATGGTGGCAGAGTTACCCCTCCACAGACTGAGGAAGCCATCCTTCAGGTAGGTGCGGTAGATCAGCCCGTAGGCCTCCTGAAAAGCAAGGCGCACACAAACCCATTTTCACATTCATGAATTGATGATTTAGTATAATGTTCTTTTTCGATCAAACAAAACAACGTCCCTCCACCCAAAATTATTGTAAAAGGGAAGGGGGTGCACGATGTTATTTAGGTGTGATTGGGGATAGTAGTTTAACCTTTAAGAAGCATATTGCCAACACTTCAAAAACACTTGAACACACATCAGGGAGTGTAGTACTCTTAAACATTTTAAGGATAGGTTGAAGGATATGGCATGTTGTCACTGAATTCAGAGACACTGGAAGATGTCAGTATTGGTCCTGATATCCAGAGTCACTGAGGAACTTTCTTGTTTTAAGTAATTTTTGATATTGTACCCTTTAGCTAGAAATTAGTGTTATTCTGTATGTTGTTTGTGTAGGGAGGGTCAGTCTTGCGCTTCATTTTAGACTTTTGGGATATTTTTATTGTGTTTTTACTTTTTTATTATAATTGCTGTAACGTGCGCATCATTTAGCACCGCCAAAGTTGTTTCTTGTACCAATGTGTGTGTTGTGCATTGTCCCTGCTAAATATACATACAAATAAAATAAAAATGTATCATCACTTCAATCTAATACATGTGCGTTTGTGTATGAGAAATCAGAGTAATGTCATAATATGTTCCGTGAAAATGTGTAAGAAAGAATTAAAGTTGTTGTATAAAAAACTTTAAACATTTGTCTTATGATCACTTCAACGGATGTAAAAATTTTCATCTGTAGGAAATAGAGTTATTTAACATACCTTGGCAGAGAATCTTGCTGAAGACACTGAAAAACAAAATGTATGTGCAAATTACATCACGTGTTTGATTGCTATGAGTGCAAGAGCAATACAGTGTAAAAAAAAACATTAATTTGAGCAACGATTCCATGGTATGCAATTTTGTTACTGTACTTATTTAAATGAAGAGTTCATTCGCAAAAACATAAATATCTCCATTTATCTTGATCTTCATAAACCATGTATTTTTTTATAGTGCGTCCCAGATCAATCAAACTGCAGTTGGGCTAATTTGATTAAGTAAGAATTACTCATTTAAATAAAGAACCTATAAATTGATCCTTTATTCAAAATAAATAAATTGATTTTTGTAAAAAGAAGTTAAGTTTACGTTCCAGATTTTAGAGGTTATAAAGCCATATAGCGGATGTAAGTTTCTAAAATAAAATACATAGACTAGGTTTTGAAAATTGCAACATAAACAGCCCATTTATGGGCAACATTACACAATAGAAGAAGAAACTCACAGCCAGGCCATAAACTCATGAGAATGAAAATGCCAATATTTTAATCCACTGTGTTGTTACAGTGCTACCCAAACAAACTCACTGACCACAAAAGACTGGATTAATTTTTTGACAAAGCTCCTGTTGCTAATTTTTTTTCTCAGTATTTTCCTTTCCCCCTTTTGAGACATTGTGAAACAGGTGACATGGAGTTACCTGATTCTACAATGCCCATCTTACTGTAGCTACAGGACATCCCAGAGAGAAGACAGAAACTGAAATTACAACACAAGTCAATGGCAGAACTGTCTCACTATTTACAATCAATTCTAGGGAAACTTCACTAATGTTGAACCAGAAAGCTGTAACACAAAACCTTACTACATATTACTCATCATTACTCAGTATTTTACAGTACCTCATCACCTGAGCTGAGTAATGCAGCACTGACCTTTGTCGGTTTCTTCTGTAAAATAAACCATTTTCAATGGCTAATAACTGGCGTTCATGACAAAATCGATTTAGGGTTTAGAATACGACATGTGTTAACAGTCACCCACCACAGCCAATTCTTTTCCTTTTTCCCAAGGACAGCGTTTGTTGGTCTTTGCAAATGAACTCTTCAAACACAGTAGATTACACTTGTAAGTCAACAAAGCATTAAACTTGCCTTGAAAAATTATTTTAGTCCTGTCCAATGGGGCGACAGCTGTCTTAGCCACAGCTCCTGCTAAGGCCCCGGAGACGAGTGAGTTGATGACTGACCGAGTGTGCTTCAAGCCCTGAATGGCAAAAGAATCACAAGGTCAACAGTACCACACAGAGTTAATGCTGTTAAATATCTCTGTGCAAACAAAGTAGTGTTCAAAGTGATGTTGATAAATGAACCAAAGTTATGGAAACGATAATAAATGGCATCTGACAAACTAGTTTTCAAAGGATGTGTGAGACGAGAGAAAAAGAGAGGGCAATGAATGTAATTACTTAAGCTCAGGTCATGTCTTTCACATAAAGCACAGCAGAGTATGAAAAAAGTTACGCAGATAATACACAGACAATGAAATGGCATTATGATGCCACTTCTTTTCTGCTACTGCAGATGAACACATATTTTTTTCTAATTCTCGATAATTACATGATAGTTGCTCCTTTTGAGCAACACATAAGTAACACATAAGCATATGTGTTACTTTGTCAAGGACACATATGCTTAACTTAGTTTAAGATCATTTAAACAATAAAGTCAAGATGACTTATGATGTGGGGTTGGTCCTGTATTCACTGTAAATTTGGCAATCTTATAGTTTTTTTTTCCTGCAAATTAACACTGAGCCACAAACACTGACCTAAAACACAAGAACACTTTTTCGATTTTAGTGTTAAAGGAAGTATTATATGTAAACATTTGACTTAATTGCTCACTTCTGACTGACTTGGGGAGGCCCGTGGCAGCACTTCTCCTTGTGTGAGTGATGCCTGCTGTTCCTGGACTCCACTACCCATTCCCGAGGACTATGTTTGGCTGTCAATGAGCATGCTCTTCAACTCAACCACCAAGGGAAGCAGAAAGACCAGGAGCAGAGAGCTATAGTTGAGAAGGAGAGGTTTGAGAATAAGACAGAGGTCAACACTGTCTTTGGAAATTAGGATAAGATAGTTGGATTGATGTACTTAAGTACTTCCTTTGCACACCTTTGAAAATATCTAACTTTTCGGTAACCTTTAACCAACTGTGACTCATTGGAAGGCTATATAAACACACTATGCTTTTCAGTCACACAGCAGATAATTACACACAAAGATATGTCTTAAAAAAAGAGCAGGGCTGAGGATTTGTAGGTGAAAAGTGTCTGTCTGAGCAAAGCATTGAAAAACAACACAAGATAAAAAATCCGATCACAGCAGGATAACATATCTAGCAAATCCGCATATTACGTAGCACAAAGTGCTCAACATGTTGTACAATCAGCACATTCCATATCCTGAGCAAGATGACAACTTACATGAGATGAACTTATAAGACGAGCACTATGTGGAGGGAACTCACAAGCTTCACGAACAAAGTTTTCTCCCTGTCTGTCAATGAGCTAACCATTATATGAGACCGATGACCAATTCATGCAAACTTAACCCTCTACAGGAGGCCCGTCAGTTCCTTCGTCTACATGCGCCGTAATGGCACACACACAGGTGAAATTAGCCTTACATTTCAGTCACTATGTCAATGTGTGTCCAACATGTGTTGCTGATTTGTAATTCATTATTTTTTTGCACGGACATAATTAAAAAAGCACTCAGTAGAGTGCATACCTCTTCCAAGGCCCAATCCCCCTTCACTCAATCCAGCCTTGATTGAAATGAAACTCAAAGCCTTTCAACTATAACTTAGGGTCACCACATTTGTTACAGCCTATTCTTTTGAGCACTATTCCTATACTATAGCACCTATTCCTATTTTAGCACTTTGAAATTTGATCCAAATGTAAAGTGCATTATAAATTAAATGTATTATTATTATTATTATTTATTATTCTGACCCGTTAGCATCTTCCCAATAAATTCCTTGGAAATCCATATGGAAGTTTTTGCATGGTCCTGCAGACAAACGAATAAACCAACCCACACACACACTGACACACCTCTTTAGCAGCGATAAATCAACAACCAAAAAAACAAACAAAGTCTCTTACCAATAAAGACAATAATTGGAGTGGCGGCATATCACATTTCAAATGTCAATGATTTGATATCAAAAGAAGGATAACTGCATCTCAATACATCGTGACTTATACTAGAATTTTGAGGCCAGCATCAAAAATTTTCAAAATTTTAAAACAATACCATATATTTTCTGGCATAACATAAGCACAACAATGGCCTAGCTTTTTATCTGAACACTTACAATATGTAGCAGAGAAAAGCAGAAATATTTATGGTGATTCTAAGCAGCAAATCATTTAATTATTAATACATTAATAAGTAAGTAAATACATTTTAAGTTCTTATGAAGAATAATTAATTGTCAAAGATTCTGTTATCCATAACATTACCATTGAATGTAACAGTGCAGCAAAGGGAAAGGATAACACGTGAAGTTGTAAGACTTCTCTAAACATAAGATTCACCCAGATTTAGAAAAAGAGCCAAAACTATCAAAAATTGAATATTTGCCAAATAATTATATATTATTTGAAATAAAGTCGACCAAGAAACATTGAGTTCATGGAGTTTGGCAACAGTGAGGCTAAGCCAAACAAGAGAAATGTGGACAAGAGAGCAAACAGTCTGCTAAAAGAGCTGTGTAGTCATTGACAACTAATACTGGCATCAGCACAACAAGGCTTCAATCCAAATCCTCAACTGAGCATTTAGAGCAATGACAATTCAATGCTTCATCATGGGGCTATTTATAACAATTGTTGACGATTCGTTTTGATCAAGTGATTAGTAGTTTTAGCTCTAAATTATATATTCAGATTTGAGTAGGATCATCAGTTTGTGGTGTAACAGGCAAACGTTGTTATTTCTACTTCTTAACTTCTTAATAGGCTCATAATAGGCCTTCTATCTAGATTTTGCTAGTTGTTGTTTTTTACAGTGCACTAAGCTAGATTTTAATAAAACCCTAAAACCATTAATTATGTCACAGCGAAAGGTTGTAGGATATGTATATAGCTACCTGTGTGGACAGGGTGGTATTTTGTAGTCAAAATCCATGGGTTTAAAGTCTAATTTTTGATCCACTGGTCCTCTCCCACAAAAACAGCGTAGAATAATACGCTTTGTGGTATTTTTCTATCAAATTTGATGCAGCAGTTCTTAAGGAACTTTAATAACTGTTGCATGAATGTTTAACCATGAATGTTTGGTTTCACGTTGTTACTGTAATATAACGATGTTATAGAATTTTTATTGAGAAAAAAAAAAAGGATAGAAAAACTGGCTTTTTCCGTTTCTTCATAGTTCGGTCACAGTGTAACCAGTACAATGTTAGTGACAATGAAAATAAATTAGTCTAGGTCTTACCTGCCCACCAAGGTTCTGCAAATACCCCAGATAGTTGTGGAGTTATTTTAAGTTTATTTTACGTGTGTCATTCAGGTGAGGCTTAACACACCCACATAGGGGTCACTAGCCAGTGTACTTCTACTGCCGTTCCCAAACCCGGAGGAATGGGGAGGGTTGTGTCAAGAAGGGCTTCCGACGAGAAACCTATGCCAAATCAATATACGGAATGAGAAAATCCACTGTGGCGACCCCAAAAGGGAAAAATCGAAAGAAGAAAATTATGATTCTGGCTTAACTTAAAACAGCTAACTTCTCGTAATGTGGATCCACTTTCATATATATATAATTACATAATTGATCAGACTGTTTAAGTTTAATCTGATAGAGCATAAACACAGGGTAGGTAGGTTTAGAATTTGGCAGTGTTAGTCAAGAATTACACGTTGATCCGTTAAATAACGTTGGCGTTGAACACATTGCGCGTCCAGTTTGGTGCAAACTTGGCCATAAACAGCCTCCCAGTCTGCGACCAGCCAACGTTTGTAGTCAGTAGTTACAAAGACTAGCTTCCTTACCGAACGATTCTGATGCCAGCCCAAAGATTTCGGATGCTTTAATGTCCCTCTCTTTAATAGTTATTTCGAATCGTCGCGGGATTTTTTTAGCTATTTTAAAGTTAGCGAGACAGCAGGTTAAGTAACATTTGCTAGCTTTTAGCTTACCGCTACACTATCGTCACCATTACCCCTGTCGACGGGATTTTGTAAATAATAACAAGCTACAGTCTTGATAAAAGAAATGTCTGTAAAAAGTCAAGGCACGTATAAATCTCATTCAAAGACTTCTGTCCATGCTGCTGTGTTTCTTTCCTCCGTTACTCCTCCTGTCAACGGAGCGAGGCAGTTAAGTTAGGACCAGGAGCGAAGGACGAGCGCGGTGCATTCTGGGAAATGAAGTCATAGGACAGGCAAGTTTGGATAGGTCACTTAGAGGGGCGTTAGCAAGAAAAATACACAATTTGGCATGCCAAAGTTTTCCACGATTTTTTGTACGTTTAGTTCACTAAGTTAAGTTCACTGCTTATTAGTCTCACCTGAATTGCATTCCCAATATACACTTAAATGAGCTCCCCAACACTCAGGAGTGTTGACCTTTGTTGGTGTCTATGGACAGGAACGTTTTTTCAGTGTCCCTAACATTGTACCTGTTACTACGTGAGTAATCTGTAATTAAACACAAAAAAACCCAATATTTCTATCCTGTAATTTTTTTTAGATAAGAAACGCTATATATATATCTATATAAATAATTCTATTATAATAAAGCAAAACAATGTATTTGTTCAAAACTCTTCGATAACTTCTGCATAAAATGTAAATGTTTTTAAGATGCAATGTCATGATGTGACAAAAATGTGATTTGGGGATTTTGTCTGAAAAATCCCACATAATTTTTCAGACGAAAAATCCCACATAAGTTTACTAAGTGGAGCTATACGTACATACTACAACCTTTGACTGTCAGATATATCCAGTGCTTTATCAAAATCTGGCACCTTGCACTTAAAATTATTGCAAAACGAGGTAGAGGCCCTCTAGGGTGGAAGGGTTAATAACAATAAATCTTAACTTCTGTTAGTTTTTTAAAGATATATCTAAAGATTTTCAAAGTGCAGATATTTATAATAATATTAAGTTTATATCTATCTAAACATGTACATTTAAATATCTGTGTATTTACTGATTTGGCACAGGAAACAATTAGTAAATTATATGAAAGAAAAATATTTGGAACAATCGATGCACATTTGCAGTTTCTGATCTCACATTCCTCGGCATTGCTGGATAGATATTTTTTCCATTCTTTATAATGAAAAACATACAGTATTAATAAATGGCAATTAAAATAATAAGGATGTCCAGGTGTGAATACCTCCTGACCTCATGTTGTGTCATCACTTTGTGGAATAATAAATACATGTGACTCATTATTCATATCTGGAGAGCAAAAACTTGGGAGACGACATGCCAAAATATAAAGATAATACAGATACAGAATCGTTCGAATGGATTAAATTAAATGTAAATGTTTCAGTGACTATAGCAGTGGTGCACTCTCCAAGTGCTTTCAATTTTACCAGATTGTATAATGACATCTACACAACCACGCGGTAAAATAAAGGTGAAGCACTAAAGTGACTCAATCATAACCATGAAGAGTATACATTGTGATGGGCTTCATAAACAGCGGTTTCATTCTAACACAATAATGTAAAACAAATTTTTTTTAACTTTATTCAACTTAAAAAGCAGTTAATTCAACATAGAATTTGGTTCGACCAGCATGAGTCAAATCTGCATAAAAAAGTGCAATTAAACTATTTGCACTGCAGAAAATACTTTTATATTTACCCATGGTATAAAAAAAAAGCAATGTGGAACTACTGATAAAAAACGTTGCATCAGATGATAAGTCAGCCAACTATAATTCCAGCCCAGTACCATGCGGCATGATTGGCGTTCGCCAGAATTCACCAGTATTGGCAGATTCTCCATTGGTGCACTCTTCTCTTCACAGATGAGAGCAGATTCAAGTTGAGCTAATGTGACAGACGTGAAAGAATCTAGAACCGCCGTGTTGAACATAATGCTGCACCAGCATCATCCAGCAAGACTGGTTTGACGGTAGATCAGTGATGATCTGGGGTGCAGATCCTTGGAGGGTCTCGCAGACCTCCATGTGTTAGCAGCAGCATAACTGTTGATAGGCACCACGATGAAATCCCCAGACCCACTGTCAGACCTTATTCTGGTGCAGTGGCCTCTAGGTTCCTCCTGATGCAGGACAATGCTCGGCCTCATCGGCCAGTGTGTGTAGGTAGTTCCTGGGTGACAAAGCTGGATGCCATTGAATGGCCCTCACGTTCCGCACTGAATGTCCACTTTGAATCCAAACGGAGAACCTCTGGGATGTTTGGGATTGTTACATCAGATGCATCAGAGCCAGAATCTACCCAGTTAGAGTAGAAGTCCCCAGAGGGTTCATGATTTTAGTTTCCATCAACTGCGTACCATCATTCTGTTCTCAATTAATTAAACAATGTATATGAATAAACATTTTCAACTTGAATATTTCATTTATTGAGATCCAGTGGGTGATTTGAGTGTTCCTTTAATTTTTTGAGCATTGCATTTATGTTGACCATCATAACATTTCATACCACCTCATGGAAAGGTTATACAGGGATGTCTTCCTCCACACTCAGTGAGTGAGGCTGCCATGTTTGCCAGTCCACAGCTCTCGAAGCTCCACCTGGCATCCCAAATCTCTGAGGGCTGCTTTACCCACATCCCCACAGTCTTGATGAGTCCTCAGGGCATGGGTTATTAGGGTCTCTGCCCCCAACTCCAAGATTGGTTTGCTATAATTCTGCATACGTGCTACCAGGTTTCTCAGCAACATGCAGGCCTGTTTCTGTTTAAAAAAAGAACAAGGGCATAGAACGTTGGAAGACTTTTATTGGGCTTTAATTTTCAAGAAAGCAAATTAATAATTAGTGACCTCATAGATTACCTGCACATTGACTGAATCGATATGTGCCTTCATGCTCTGAATAGCTGCCAAGACACCTCCATTTTCCATTATGACTTTGCAGTTGTCGGGTTTACGCAAAGCCAAAACAGAGAGGCATGCACAGCCCTGCTCACACACCTACAGCAGAATATGACGAAATATTAAGATATTAGGGGAGAATATTTATATCCCAAACTGCTATACTTTACAATAAAATGTCAATACAGAAGCTGTGAGACATATGATTCATCATATACAGAGATATGTAAATCGGACATTTAACTCACTGCTGAGTTGCTCATGTGTCTGTCCATTGCAATGACAATAAGCTGGACTCCGCCAGCATTGGCAACTGCATCTTTCACGTCATCATTTCCTGCTATTGCTCGTATTGCACTAAGGACCTGCCGAACCAAATCCTGCAAATAAAAAAAAACAGTTAAGTGAGCAGGGTAAACATCTTGAGTCAGTTACTGTAGCATCTTTTGTATTAAATGTAGCTACCGGTGACTCATAACTCTCTGCAAGCAGAGTCATTATGAGTTTCAATCCTCCAAGATCACAGATGTCTTGACAAAACTCATTCCTTACAGCCAGACGGGACAAAGTTGCACAAAGCTCACTCAGAACAGAAGTATTATCAATGTGACCTGTGATAGAGGAACACAATAAACAATGGAGTTGCATCAATAAAATCACACTATGATTCACATAAATATTGAAATGACTGATTTTATGTTTAACACTTGCATAAATTAGGAATGAGCTGGACTAACCTTTTGCAGCCTCAATTAAAACCTTCAGTCCATTGTGCTCCAGAACAATAATCTTGGCATGTTCATGAGCATTTCCAAATGGTACTCGAACATCATCGTCAAAGGTCATGACCTTGAGAGTTGAAGAAACCTCTTTGACAAGCTCTGCACATCCACTGTGTTGTGTAATAGCACCAGTCAGGAGAGGCAGAATGCCACCTTTTACCAAATCCTGCCTATTTTGTTCATGTTTCACACAAAAGTGACGCACAGTTTTGACAGCTAAAAGCGTCACAGAGGTATCTGCCTGATACTTCTTAAGAATATCCAAAAGATATCCCTGGCCCTCTGCATCCAACAAGTCTGGCTGTCCATCTGTCAGAGCAGCTAGAGCAGACAAAGTGGTCAAGACAGCTTCCTTCTCATACAAACTTTTTTTGCAGTAAGAGAGGATGACGGGATAGGCATCTTTTTGGGCAGCCAGGTACCTCTGAGCAAATCCAATTGAGCAATGCTCCGTGAAGCATGTAAGATCTGTCATCCGTTCCGTAACACAAGCAGATTCTTTTCCAATTTTGAGGGAATCCAGAGCCTGTAAAAACATGGGTAAAGAGTGACAACTGGAGACTTGTGCAGTAAGTAGAGCTTGCCCCACAGTACAGATCAAGACTCACCTGTATGACCTCATGTGTTTGCTCCACTTGTTTCTCATCAGATGTTACAGTTGGTACAGCTTTTACTATACAACTGAGATCCACACCTGCATCCGCATATAATATTAATTTTAATGCATTGGTCCACAGTGAAAAATAAAATTAAAAAAAGGAATGAATACAGAAACTCTAATTTACAGAAGTAATGTTTACAGTATAGATGCGGAACTAAGTTTAAAGGAAGGGAAGAAAGTTTGTATTTTCGTCATCAAACACGTTGAACAGGGTAAGAACATGTGGGTAAGTATGTGGACCATTATTAATGCAGAGGCTACAAGTTTATGTGATGGAAAGTAACTGTTTTATACTCTCTCCTACCCTATCCTAACTCTCTGTATCGATATACATATGTTTATATCCATCTCAATGGTTTATATATCGTCTCTAAGCAGTGTGCAAAATTAACTTGTCCCAGCTGTTCAGTTGTTCAATTTTTATCAATCATTAGAAACCCAACAGACTAGCACCGTTTTTTTTATTATTATGATTTGGAATAAGAACGCAAGGACATTAAAGACCACTCCTTTCCCTTAATCAATACTTTAGTAGGCTTTACCGACTGTAGCTTATGCATCTCCTATTTGATTATTACTAATTTAATAAGAAATGCAGCGCAAAGGTAGACATTGTTTTTTCTCACGAAATCTGTACACTGATAATTATCAATGTCCTTTTCAGTTATGTTACCTTGAGACTCAAATTGCTCCACAGCCTCCCTCAAAGCCTCATCCGGATCCATCTCAAATTCTTCCAGGTTTTCCCTGACGACGGCGTCAAAGGTTTCCTGTTTGATCCTTCGCTTCGCCATTTTTCAAAAACGAACTGTTAAAACACTAATTGCTTTGATTAGGGCTCGCCAGAGAAAGACAGAAAGAGCTAGTACTAGCTGTTGTCAGCTAGCTACGATGCGATTTATTTTTACTCGTGTTGTCGTATTTGACTTACTTTACAGAGCCAACGTAAAAAACGCATTTGCAAAACCAGATAATATGGTCAGAAAATATTACTGACATGTACTGTGACAGACAATCCACTCAACTGTTATGCCGACAGCCACATCGATGTCTTGCGCACTTTGCGAGCCCGAATATGCTAATATGTGTTTGACGCGAATTTTGCCTGGTTTCAGTAAAGAGCGCAGGGCGTAACAACGTACGTGAATCTCAAATTGTACGAAACGTCCTACTTAAAAACATTCTCGGTTGAAACATAAACTTAAGTTGGTTCCACTTATAGCTTGAATCAACCTGAAGACAATGGGAGATTTTGCAATACAGCGCCCAAATAGAGACCATCCTCTACTATGCATTTCCTGTTTATACTGAATATACCCGCTTCGCAAAAAGTATCACGTCGGATTGTCGTTTCAAATAGCGGAATGGGGTTCCACGAGCGAAAAGGCGTGGCGTTTTTTCAGATCGGCACCAGGGTCTTGGCGTCTGCTCTGACGTCATATGTATGTGCCAAGCAGCTGTTTCAGAAATAACAATAATAGTAATAGTATAATGGTATGTAACATTTATAAATCACGTTCAGTCTTACAAAGATCAAAAAAGTGAAATTATTTCTCTCATAAAGTGGATTTAAATGGAAAGTTGACAAATACTTACATTCACTTTTACAGGTGGATAATCCCGTCCTCTGCTGGAATTTCTTCTTTGAGTCAGTTTGCTAACTGCTACTAGCTGTTGTTTTTAAGCTTGTTGTTTTTTGTCGACAAATGATGTATGTAAAATCTCAAACCTGTTAAAAATGACGTTATATGCCAACAATACCATTCAATGCTGTGCTGGGAGGAGCTTGGAACAGCTTCCGAATACAATGTAAAAGAACAGTAAAATTGTTTTTTTTTAAAAGGGTTTGATGTTCCAAAATTGGTACTGAAGTCCAATAAAACTAAGAAGGCCTATATTGTACTTGGTTTTAAGCAAATCAAAATTGATAAGTGATGTTCGAATAGAAAGAGTATATGAAAAAAATTGTCTACGCTGGGCTTTGCTGGGGTGGAGGAAGCACAGAGAGTGACAGGGACTCAACAGGCTGGTCAGGAGGTCCAGCTCGGTCCTGGACTGTCCGCTGGACTCTGTGAAGGAGGTGGGTGAGAAGAGAATGAATACCAAACGAACATCCATCCTTGAACACCTCTCACCCCGTACATGAGACTGTGGGCGCTCTGAGTAGCAATAATCAGAAAATAATATTTGGGTTGCCTTTTCTCCACGCCATTTTGTGTAAAGTGTTCGTGAACATGTGACTCTGCAGCAACTGCTGATGGAACATAAGTTGAGGGAGGTGCATCTTCTGCTGGTGCTGGCAGGGAAACCCCATTCAGAAGTAGTCCCTCAAAGTATTTTTTCTTTTGGTACTGCAGGTTACACACTACCTGGATGTGGGGCAGGTACAGCCATATCTATACAGTGACGTTACGTAACATTATAACCTATGATTGGTCAAGTCAGAATAGCACTGATTATCCCCTTACATTAAGAGAAATACAAGGCTGGAAGTGAACATTTTGTCCTCAAAATAGATATGTTGAAAATAGTCATATTAAGGATCTGAGTGACATTTAAAAGAGTTCAATTTTGAGGGCTAGATAACAGGGTCAGAGCATCTCCACAACTGCAGTTCTTGTTGAGTGTTCTGACAATTGTTTCATGGGCGCCCAAGGCAAGCCTGATGAAGAAGAGCTACTCTAGCACATATTGCTGACAAAGCTCTCATACAGTTGCGGGAACATTCCAGCCTTGATGATGGTGACATTGAAAACACACTGATCCAAAGATATGTGTTCAAAGTGCTGATCTGAAATCCCATCCTGTACATGTTCCAGGTTACCATGCTGGAGCATATCAACATGGGCCAGCTGGTAATTTTCCACAGTGGCTTTGCGTACCTGCTTTGCATACCTGCTACAGCAGGTTGCATACCTGCTGTAGCAGTCTACACCAGTATCACAGATTCAGAAACAGGTTTCCTGTCTTTTGGTCATATTTAAGATTGTGATGAGTCCTCTCTACAAATCATGCTGTGCAGCTTCACACACTTCTGGTAAGAAGATTACTAGGGAAGAAAAATACATAAGGATGTCCAGGTGTGAATACCTCCTGACCTCATGTTGTGTCATCACTTTGTGGAATAATAAATACATGTGACTCATTATTCATATCTGGAGAGCAAAAACTTGGAGACGACATGCCAAAATATAAAGATAATACAGATACAGAATCGTTCGAATGGATTAAATGAAATGTAAATTTTTCAGTAACTATAGCAAAGGAAATATGAAATCAGTGTTTACCTCTCAGTAAGTTTGTCGTGAAACATACGATATAGTGAAAATCTATTACTCATTCACAAGTATTTGATTCAACCACTATTACCATTATATTTGTTATAATTATTGTATTAGAATTATAAATAATGTATAAAAACAGCAGGATATAACAGATATGTCATTTGCACCAGCCCTCCAACCAAAAAAACACAGAATAACACAAATATACTATCATGGTGCATTAAAATCGACAGAGAAGGCAATTCAACTGTTAATTGTTTTTATTTGTATGACATTTTTTTGCCAGCTCATGTTTCATGATAGTGACTGTCCTGGAAAAAACCTCACCTGGCTCCATATTGTTTACCCTTGTTTCCCATGCCAAAATTAGGAATATGTAAAACATCAATAAAAAAATAATACTATAATTCTGCAAATTGTTTTGACATAGACATACTATATATATATATATATATATATATATATATATATACATATACACATTACTTAAGTAATAATAATACTTTTTATTTATGGGTGCCTTTCAGGACACTTAAGGCCACCTTACAGATTCAACAATAAAACAACAAATATCAGGAAAGTAGTAAAAAGATAGGCAATAAAAAGCTAAAAATAATTAAAAGGTCAAAACAATGAGTATAAGTAATATACACCGATCCGCAAAAACTTTAAAACCTCCAGTCTAATACTGTGTTGGTTGGTTCATGATTGGTCCCCACAGTCCACTTTGGTAAGCTGGTACTAACTACTGAAGACTGAGAGTATCATGATTTAGTTCGAGAGTGAGGCGAGGTACATCACTTTGTGAAACATATGGTTTAATAAGCAATATTAGTGTTCATGTTCAGCTGAACTTCGTAAAGCCTTTACCAGTCAGCACAGTTTGCTCGAAAATGATTGAATCTTGAGTTTATTTTGTTTTACGCTTTCATGGAGTACCAACATTTATTTTTGGATAGCTCCCTTCTCTGCTCATTGTTTTATTTTTCAGGTAAAAAGTGCTGCAGACCTACTCCCTGTAGGAAATGTTAGTGTTCACATCTATTCACCTCACATCTGTTTCCTCTTTTCCGTGACAGGGCCTCTACTGTATCTGCATGGATAATGCTGAGGCTCGGTTCACCGCTGCTCCACAGGTGAGGTTCATGACATCACTTTTAGGTCAAAAGGTCCCTATGGATTATGCAGTCTGTCTGACCGATTGGATTTACGTATCTCATGATTGGAAACCTAGTACAATTTAATCCGCTACTTGAATTGTGATTGTATTATTTCCTGAGGGGGTTGAGTGACAGTATTACATTCAACATTTTAACTATTTAGTTCATGATAGAGTAATACTTGTTGTCCTGTTGGCTGACAACTGACCAGGAGTTTTGGACCTGAATTGTGACCAACCTGGCTAGTGTCTACAGAAGTGAGTGAGCTCTTTTCTAAGTAATAAGGCTGGTTTATTTGGTCTGGTCATTTGATTTTTAAAATTAATTTAGCTATACAACCTCCTTAAGAGGATTAATCCTGATCGCATCTTTCCTGTCAGGTAGCTGTTGATACAGCTTCACATTTGTCCCGTGTTCTGCGGAGTGTCAGAATTATATATTGACTTTTTCAGCTCTCATTGCTTATGAGCTGCAGTGTTTTACATCAGAGTACTTCTGTCGTTCTCCCATGGATGTTACAACGACGCCAAGTTAGATTGACTTTCTTTTTTTAAATGCATGTGCTCTATAAAATGGACATTTAGTCTCAATGTTATTTATGCTTAGAGGAAAAAAGCCTTACTGTACGGATATTTATCAACAGAAGATTCCTAAGGCAGACCCTGAAGATGTCTAGGCTCACAGGCTCACAGGCTGCTCGTTATTCCTATTGGGCCACATATTCTTTGTCCTCTGCAGAGGGTAAGCGCACATATTGCTACATACTCTCTCCATTTGAATACACAGTCTTATCTTAGAAGTTCAGATGTGACCTTCACAAACTGTCCGCTTAGATATTGTCTGAAGGAGACCAGCAATATGTTGGTTCCTGCCATGCAACTGGCCAGCAAAATCCCAGATATGTCCGTGCAGCTCTGGTCGTCAGCACTTCTCAAAGGTACGGTGTTGACTCAGCAGTAACTCGCAGTAACGGCAATGTTAAACTTTATGTTGATGTTATGATAAAGAAAATATCTTCCCAAAATATATCAAAAGGTGTTATAGAATATCCAGTCTAGTCTATCATTTAGCCGAATGGGGCACAAGATGAAAACCGAATGACTTTACAAAAATGGAATGACTTCAACACACATCCAAAATCAATATTCAGTCTCTCCAGAGATACAAAGGGAAGGAATTGTAGTTTTATTCAATACCCTGACTTATCTCATAAATTGTAATCCATGTAGAGGCTGAACCCGTTCATTAATAAATATTAATATTAATATATTAATTAATTCTTAATTCTTATTTATTAACTTCAGCAAGAGACTTATGTTTTCAGCCATGTTCCATTTTTAGTTGTTTGGTTTATCATGAGGTTATACAAAGAACATTTTACTGGATTAGGAGTAGGAAACGTGATGGGATGAGTCTTGGGCCAGACCTGATCCTATTAAATTTTGGTGTGAATCCAGATAAAGGATTTGTTTCTCCAACGATGGAGAAACCTGGAGGGACGTGATTAGGAGAAACTGTCTGCCCGATCTCAACCAAAGTAGTCATGGTAGTCATGCTCTGTCCATAACAGACACCATATTCAAGCATAAGATGGCTCACAAGTGTACTTGATACCAGGCCCTCTTAAGCCAAATATTTATGAGCGACTTTATAGTTGTATCATCAGATATGTGGCCATATGTCTTGGACATTAGGGTTAAGAGAGGAGCGAATTGTCCACTGAACACCACCTGGTTATGCGTTTGATCAGATGGGGAGGGTGGATGAGATTCAACGTGAATTTCTGAAGGCTTTGGACATTATTGGGTTGTCATGGTTGACATGCCTATTAAATGTTGCGTTGCTAATAGACCGAACGTTGCTGACGTTGCTGCTGGCAGACTGGGGTGGTGGTCCCACTTTTTAAAAAAGGTGGACAGGAGGGTATGCTCCAATTACAGGGGGATCACACTTCTCAGCTTTTCTAGGAAAGTTTACTCCAGGGTTCTAGAAAGGAGACACCAACCAATTGTCGAACCTTAGTTTCAGGAGGAACAATGCGAATAGCGTTGGTTGTGAAGCCCGTGCGTATGCTCAGCAGAAAAGTCAAACATGTTTTCAGTGAATGTGTAACTCCACCGAGGATGTCCCTTCTTTTCTTGATATTCATGGACAGGATCTCAAGGCAAAGTCGAGGTGAGGATTGTATCTAGTTTGGGGAGCTTAGAATTGCATTTCTGCTGTTTGCAGATGATGTGGTCCTGTTGGCTTCATCTGTCCGTGTCCTCAACAGCTTTCTTCATTCTGCATTCACAATTATCTTTTCTCAGCAGATCTGAACAAGGCTTATGGAAACAGCATGGATGTCCACAATGCAGCTCAGATGCACCAGAACTTTTCGCAGCTCTTAAAGGCCACATTGCTACCTGTAGCCTCCCTGAGCATAACAACATCAGTGTAAGCACAGCTTCAACTCAACTAAACCTGGGAATACAGTCAATCCATCCTGTCTGGATTTTGAAGGATTGTGTGGCATTTTGTTTTCCAGTGGACAGACGGCCTTCCCCCTGTGCAGTTTCAGCTTCGGATTGGACCTAGGAACAGCATAGCTAAACAACTCTGAGGACAAAATCCCATCCTCAAAGAACAAGGAGACACCTCCCTTCATTATAGGGAAATGACATGAAAAGATGAGCAGAAAAAATAGAAGCAGCTGATAGGGACAGGAAGTATGATCAAGAAATCATCATTATAATCACCATTATAAAATGCATCCATTCCGTGCATTCATTCATTAATTTGGGGCACTTGAGCGCCACAAGTGGCTTTTAAATAGTGTCATGGGAAAAATGTTTTATTACACTGACACAGCTCAAAAATGAATCGAAGGAAAAGTTTAACATTCCGAGAAAATTTAAAGAGAAAACTGGTATAATTTGATGTATCAGCCAGTTATCTCGACATTGGAAACAAAGGAAAGTGGCAATAATGGCTCTTCATTCGAAGAACTCATGTGACCGACTCATGTGAAAGGTCCAACACGGGACACGGATGCTGCTGGGTTATGTCACGCTGGCTTGCCATCTATAATAAGTCAGTAGCATAGTTATGACACTATTGATTTATTCAGTGCAAATAAACAAAAGCAGCTCAGAGAAGTGTTTTTGTTTTAGTGTGATGGATTTATGTTTAGCAGGTTGCAGTCCTGCCTTTATTGGCACATTGCAGGATAACTAAAAGTGAGTCCTACACATTTTTACTCAATGCTGTTGAAAAACAGCATTGGTTGAATATACAATATGTTTGCATGGATCAATAGAATGAAACACTCAAAACAGTCTGCATTATTACAAAAAGTTAAAACTCAGCAAAGAACCGTCCAATTAATTTGTTCCATGTCACTCATTTAGCTGCATGCTTAACTCATCGTTACATGACCATGAGGCATGCCAAGGATGGTGTGGAGGAAGTAAATTAGGAATTTTTAGAGAACTTAAATAAACATTTCATCGGCAAAACAGACATTTACATTTGTGCATGAATTCACTCTGTCTTTTCAAAACACTGGTTGTCCCTTTTTAATACAATGTAGTAATTTGGATACATTTGGATATGTTTTACATACTATATTGATGTAGCACTGCGTTTAATCTGTATTTGGTGATGGGTGGACAAATGCATATTAAATTTACCCACTGTGAGCATCAAAGAGACAAAAGACCATTTTACAATAATATTTATCTAATAAAACTTGTAACCAGTTGCTTGATTGCAATCCAATCGTATTATTGTTTTGATTACATGGAAGGACTGATGCATCAAAGTATTTGGATCATATTAGGAAACTGCAGTTCATTTGATTTGATGCCTGACCTGTTATATTTTTTATAGTTTAGTATCACTGGTAGATCTTTGCATGCTGTGCATACTTTGCTTGGGGTCAAAAAAGAGTGAATAGAAGGTAAATGTATTATTATTATTATTATAACGATAATAATAAAGACTGTTACTGTCATGTCACATACTAGACGTTATTTAAGGATTTTATCTTTTTCATCTAAGCAGTTTGGCCTTTGTTTTTCACTGTGATTTGCTCAATTCCTATGTTACTAATTTCTTCCAGATGATGGCAGTATAAATCTATTTTTTAACTCATTTGTCTGATGTTTTTTTAGCATACACTTAAACAAAAAGTTATTCTTACATGTTGAATTAAAGAATTGTAATTGCATATAATATTTCCATCAAATGTATATATGTTAATTAAATGTGACGAATTGTCAAATTCAATTCTATATTTTAACTTTTCGAGACATGTGCATATATTAAATGAATCAGGGGTTAGTTCATACAATGGAAAGAATAAGTATCATGAAATATATTGCTTTTATGTATGGTACTTGAATAATCACAATAATGTTTATGAGGACATTTCATCTAAATTTATATGTAATAACTGAATAAAAACGTAATGTATTAATGAAATCAGCCTAAATTAGATTTGTTCATACTGAAACAATATGACCCAAACGTTAAATGTGACCCTTTACATTGACTTTTAAATTTTACATAAGAAGTTTAAGGCTCTTGCACTCGATGCTTCCCACCATTGTTTGCCATTATATAGCACTATGCAACCCTTTAGTTATCACCATTGTTCATGCTATTGCCGGAAACCCGCAACTGTGTTGCCAATAGTAAGAAAGTTCTGGCTTCTAATCCACTTAGGCACTTTAGGCCTCACTGTGATGCATGGGCTCCCTCCTGGGGAGCCCATGCTCCCCTTGAGCGAGCATGGGCACTGTAGGTGAATTCTTCACAGTTTACTCTCCATAGATGTCAGTTTGAGAATGGATGGTTTTTCATCCATGTAATAATAATAATCCATTTAATTTATAACCCACTTTACATTTGGATCAAATCTCAACGTGCTAATGTGTCTTTTTATATCCACTGATTGACATATAATATATTTATGAAATCATATCCAGTTTGCCTTGCCAGCCTGCTCTGATTTTTTTTCAGCACTGGTGCTTCCTCTGCTGCAGTCTCTGAGGCAGAAAAGTCAGATGCAATAAAGTCTTATACAGTCCTACTTTGAGGTCAGCAGAATGGCCTGGTGGTTAGCACTATCACCTCACAACAAATATGGATCAAATCCACCGGGCACCCCACAGCTTTCTGTGTGGGGTTCGCATGAATTCATTGCAAATACTCACGCTTTCCCGAGATGGAAAGAAGAGCAAAATGTGATACAGGTGACTCTAAATTAGCCATAGGTGTGATTGGTTGTGTGTGTCCATATGCTGTGTTGGCCCTGTGATGAACTGCTAATTTCATCCAGGGTGTACCCCGCCACTCATCGAATGTCTGCTGGGATAGGCTCAAGCCCCTTGAGACACTGCACAGGAGAAGCAATTACACAAAAAATGGTTGGATGTTTGAATGAATATTCAATTTTCATTATAAAATGTTTACTGTATTGCTTGGTTTTAAAACCCTCTCTTCCTGTTTTACAGTTTTAACCTCATTTATCCCATGGTGCACTATGATCTTTGTGTTTATTTGATAGTTAGTTTTTTCTTTACGAGCAGTTTTGTGTTGTTGTTTTTTTCCATTTTGGTAAATACTCTGTGTCCTTGCTTAGAAGAAAATTTCTAATAAATAATTTATTTATTTGTTGTTTTTTTCAAGAAAGACAACACTGTATTGCCTTGATATAAAAAGAAAACAAAGAATGCACTGTGTGGTGTTGTCAGCAGACTAGTGAGTCCCATAATGGTCATAGTTTCATTTCATATCCAATGAAATAGATTATAGAACCAACAAAAAATGCAATAAGACTGCACTTCCGATTCTGGACACTTTTTGTCTAAACAACTGAAAAGACTTTGAGGGTCATGAACAAAACTTTTGACTAAGGCTTTCCAGACCATGAGTGAAATGAAGATCATCAATGGCCATCAAGAGCTTTAAGTTTCAAATTAACCATCATCAAACGGTCAGAGAGGTATCTAATCTGTAAGATATTTGAGATTAAATGACTGTCATATGAGTGAAAAAGAAAAGGAGGAAAATATGTAAAAGAGCAGATGTGACAGTATTTAAACTATAAAAAATCCTGAATAGTGCCCTGAATAGTAATCCCTCAGGCTAATTAAGATAATTTGTGGTATTTGTCTAAAGGCCTATTAAGCAGTTATTGTGATGCTGCTCCTTCTATTCTCAGTAAGTATTTGTATTATGAAGATAAGAAACCTGAGGACTCTGACTATCCAGCAATCTAGCCCTCTTTCTAAATCAATCAATCAATCAATCAATCAATCAATCAATCAATCAATCAATCAATCACATATCTATTCATCTATTTATGAATTTCAATCAACCAGTCTATCTATCTATCTATCTATCTATCTATCTATCTATCTTTTGCATCACTTTGCTCTGTTATCAAATCAAATAAATACGTGTTTCTTTTATTTTTAACCATCTATAGCTAGATTACCTGAAAACAAATTGAAATTATTTAAATTTACAATAATGATAAAAGCACTACAGATTTTGAAAACTCACGGTTAGATTATTATCTTCATTTGTTAAATTAAAGACACAATCGTCTTCATTTTTCCCAAAATAAACTGAAATATAGTACCATAGGCGTGTATATTATCCTCTCCCTTGTTTTCTGCTCATGTCCGCGGTCGACTTCGCTAGAGGAAGGACGCGAAAAGTTTTGGGACGCTCTAGGTGTCTTGTACACAGCTGAAAGGAGATATTTCCTGCCAAATAGTGCGTCCATCTAATCGTGACTGTAGCATCTACTTCCTGCATTGTTCCAGTGCTTAATGAGGATTAAGTTGAAGCTGCCATACTGGAAGGGGCGGCCATTAGGCCTTCTCAACACGGAGACCGGGGGAGAGAGGAGAGCGGATCAATAACCTCTATCTCCTCCTCCTCTCCTCCTGCCCTATCAAGTCTGAGGACTTTTTATTACATCATCTACAGAATGTTTACAATTCTTAAACAAATGAGGAAAACAGGATCATCACTAACCAGTGCAAAAAAAAAAAAAAATCTCATCATCTCATGTTAAGAAATGTTTTGGCTCATTCATCAAATTGATTTTTAATGTTTTACTTAATAGATTATTTCCTTAACATCTCTGAAAATTTTTCTCAACACTAAACATGAAATTCCATTTGAGCACCTTCTCTGAAAGGTCAATGATCATATTCTAGTGGAGTAATACTAATTGGAATCCAATTTAACTTAATAGCAAGTATTAGTAAAAAAGATAACCAGCCAAATAGATAATAATCATGTGCTTTTTATCGCCATTAACACTTTTTCTAACGATGGATATGTGAGTTTATAATTTCACAAGTGATCAGTTACTGTTACTGGATCACCATGAAATGCTGAGCAGACATTCCTTGTTCAGAAGATTCATCTTAATGACTTTGTCGATCCTATGACTTGTCCTGTCACAATGATGACACTGACGTGTGTGTTGAAAAAAATTTCTGAAATATCATGAAAAACTACTGAATTGATCACATTCATGATCCCAGAGGATGTATCACCATATTTACTTATGATACTCTATTTAGTACCATCAGCAGGTTATTTTTTCCCACTTAATCCTTTTAACGTCTTACATCTGCAGCAGAGATTGGCTTAAATTCTGGCACTGACATTTCTGTTTACCAGAGTTTGAACCCTAATAACAGTGGATTATTGTTTCAAAGTGAAATGTTGGATAGATTACTCTGTAATCTGGCCCACAGATTCAGTGTTTGTGATGTTGGTGACCGACCTAAATTTCATCTTTCCTTTTTTCTTGTTTTGGTTGTGGTTTTCATACTAGATCATGATGCAACAGTCTGAATTTGTGTCTGTCTTGTGTTAATCTAGTTTGTGTGGGTCCACACCAACAGTAAGGGTATTTACATAAAAACCTATTATTACAAAAAACTTCAATAATGTTTGACTGACGCTTTGGTTAGGGTTATTACAGGACAAACACCCTTTGGCGCTAATTTACTGCACTTATATGAGATGGTCTGTAGCTTCAGGAGGTACCTTGCTGTGTTGAGAGGACAGAAACAATCAGACCTGATGATGCAGCATCATCTAGAGAAAGCCTTTTTGTCATTTAAAGAGTAGTGAAATAATGCTGACAAAGCACTCCCATCCCCCTATTTGTTAGAGAATAAAAAAGCCCATCCACTTCAGCCTTTCTGGACTGCTTCTCTTGGATCATAGTATTTCAAACACACGAGTGAGCATTTGTACGTGTGATTGTGGATGACAGGTCACAGCAATACTTTGACTGTCTTGTTGTGAGAGAGGAAGCCAGTTGGATCATTTATAACAGCAATACTTCTGATGTGGTAACCCCTGCTGTGTCTGTGCTTTGGATTTGTATATTTGAATCTGACTGTAACGGCAAGTGTGGTTTACTTTTTATCAATGCAACCCCGCTCTAACACAGACAGCAAAGGCATAAACACTGCATGCCTTATTGTTAGGAATCTATTCTGAGTTCCACGGTTGTTGTTGACGTTGGATAAACTGGATGGAAAGAATTTGACCTTTTCTGTGTTGATTTGGGATTCAAAGAGTTTGTAATGATGGTCATGAGTCAATAATACTACTAATGAAAGTCCTTAACCCCTTTAATTGCCTCACCATTATAAAGTGAAATCTCTCAACTGTTAGATATGTTTTTAGAAAAGGGTTAGGGTTTGACCCTTATTACACTTTTTGGGTTGGATCGAGTTACATTATGCTGTTCAGTAAGTTCACACATCATACAATATGCACAAAAAATTAATAGGACCTTCCCAATAACCCTGGTTAATGCCTCCTCCTTATTGGTGCCTTTGAACTGTAGTATTCCTCAGGGCTCCATCCTTGGCCCCTTGACTCTAAAGCATATACATGCAGCTGGTTCATATTATCAGCAAGTTCAGTCAAGAAGTAGAGACTCAAAATATGCTCAACCAAATAGTTGAGTAGTACATTCTAAGGTTAAGGAACATGAGGTAATTCTGTGATGCATAGGATGGAATCGCTATGTGATGCTGAAGGAGTTCTTTATTATGAGCCTATAGCCGAACATGAAACCGAGGTTGGAGAAAAATGTAATAATGGAAGAAAAATGAGGTAAAATGTAAAGCAGGATTTGCCACACTATCTGCATGGAGGAATGTGCACCTTACTGTACATCTATATGGTAACAATATGAATGCATGTTGTGTTGCTCCTCAACTACCTTACCATATCTTGGTTTATATATCATGCTTTTCTAGGAGGAAAATTCTGTCCTACCCTTATGAACTTCACATGTTTAATACTGTGTTTACAATGCAAATATACAATACAAGCCTACACGTTAATTGTGTGTAGCTAGTGATTGGTAAAACTTTATTTCAGTATGCATGTTTGTAAGCATAATATACGAGTAAACTAAAGTAGATAAGACAATAAACAAAATCTAGACACAGAGTTCTCCTACAAGGCAACATGTTGTCACTCATTCACTTATCATGAATCATGGTTTAATTCCCAGCCCCCCCGGTCCACACGTTGAATTGCCCTTGAGCAAGAAAGTGAAGCCGAGTTTTTTTCCCATTGGTGTGTGAGGAATTTTGTGAGAGGTTACCCTTCTTGATAAGCATCAAACAGGTAAAGAGGTGATTAGGAGTCAGTGAAACCGATGACTTTTTTATCCGGGGAAATGTGTGACACTTCTGGTTGTAGGTATAATCGTGGAGTGTGTGTGCGTGTGTATGTATGTATGTATGTATGCTTGTGAGTTAGTGTCTGTTTGAGATCCCTGCACTTGCTAGTATGGATCAAATGGAAAAAACCAGGGCTCTAGACATGGTTGTCTTTGCCTTGGCCCTGATTATGATGTGATCCAGTTACTCCAGCATTTACATACCTGTCTTGCTGCCTCACATCAGCTTTGCACATTTGGTGCTGCACGCTCTGCTATTTACTACAGAATTTTAATTGTTCTTCTACAGCTTGCATGTTTCGCTTTAGTTTTATGTTTAATACTTTTGGAATCTCCAGATCCAGAAATACATCCACAACAATGAAGTGAATGTGAACTGCGGGTGCATATTTAAGTCTCTGTTGTTAGAAAGCAACTAAGATACTGCTGAGTGTTTTGGAGGAAATCGGTGATGCTTTTGGTTATCATAATCTTGCTGGATGGTGTTTGTGAGTGTGTGTGCATGAGAACGAGTGTGTGTTGGAGATGTGTGCACCTACAAGTACAGTCATGGGTCAACCCGAGGTGCCCCGGGCCTCTGACATGATTCTCCTGCCTTGGCCCTAATCATGATGTGATCCGGTCGCCCTGGTATGCCGAGGTTCGCGCATGCCCACTAAGAGGACGCAGCGGCTCCATGTGTGTTGAGGCGCATTATTTGGCAACAGACGCGGCAGTGGGGAGGGCCGTAAAAAGAGGATATCCCCTGGATTTTTAAAAAGCAACCATTTATCGAGGTTAACTGCAGATTAAACATTCCTTGGTCGACCATCGGCGAAGAACAGGCATCTAATCGACCAAGTAAGTTGACTGAGGTGAAGCCCAAGTTTTTTTAGTAAGTGGATTGAGGGGAGTATTTTATTCGGAGTCGTCGAGAGGAGCCAGGTTTTCCTCCACCTATCTGTGACGATAAAGAAGCTGATGGGCTGTTGAAAAGTAACACTTCTCCGCAGAGCCAAAGGTTGAGCGCTGGGGCTCGAAGAGGGAGGGGGGGCCCTCTCAGACTAAAATATTTTGTTTTAACGTAACGCTTGTCTGTCTGTAACCATGATCTATAGATTTAATAACAGGCGGTAGAAATCGTTACATGAGGTGAGGATTAGAACGATACATCGCCAGCAGCTCCACGACAGCGAGCTCAGTCCGTGGGCCGGTCGATGAAAGATAGTTCTCACTCGGGTTTTTTCCTCGAGAGTGGACGCTCAGGTGTCCCGTTGAGCCCCACACAACCTGGCTTTTAGGGTAATGTTATGAAAGTTTCTGCCCCGTTTTGAGCTGCCGGTTGTCCTGCAGACATTGTAACCATTCGAGCTCGGTTCTGGTCCAGTGGGTCGTGATGACCGGATGACGTTTACTTCTTTAACTTGGAGTCCCTGGCAGGTGTGGGTGTTCAGACATGATTGGTGATATCCGGCTGGAGTGGTTGAGTGTTTTTGTTTGTGCGTTGTTAGCTAATGTTAGCTAACTAATCACACGCGTACCTCCTCTGAGGCGGTGTCAATAATACAAAAGCCGGCGCCGTGCACATGTAGTGTGGGCCGGCTTTAGTTTTTAAAGGGCTGACTGTTGGTGATGAGCGTGGAATAGGTGCTGTGGAACGTTAATGGTGGACGCTGTCCGCTTTAAGCCCCTTGGCACCAGTGTTGGTCTTGCTATCTAGTAGCCAATCTTCCTACTTCTCACTGTGACAACCGTAGTCTTCCTCCTCTTAAAGCTGAACACACATACACTCTCTCTGATACACACACCGCACACACACACTCCCTCCTCCTTCCACCCAGACAGAAACACACACACTTCCAGCCAGCATAGTTTAGAACTACTCGAGACAGGGACTGAGGTTTTCCGACAATCGTGTATTTGTATCGATTGCTTACCAGCACGCGCCAGGATGCGTTTAGAACAATCAAACGTTTCAACTTAAGTTATCAGATTTGAAAGAACCCGGTGCTGCGTATGTTTTGCAGACACAACAACACGCAGTATTTACATCTGGTTTGAAGGGGCAGACTCCTGCTCTTAACTTGATTTTGGCAGTATAACACTTTCAAAACTTACTTGCTGATTTGAAGCGTTTG
The DNA here is from genome assembly GCA_037951165.1 of Lophius americanus. Lineage (NCBI taxonomy): Eukaryota > Metazoa > Chordata > Actinopteri > Lophiiformes > Lophiidae > Lophius > Lophius americanus. Next base: position 2,803,682 of record JBBDHG010000004.1, read on the forward strand.
TTACTACAGAAGAGGATGTGGGACACCTAGAAATGCATCATAGAATATTGTCATACAATCAGAATTGTGAATATTCTCATAATTCTGACTTCACTCTCAGAATTTTGACCTTGAAATCTTACATTATTCAGGGAAATAAGACCACATTCTTTGACTTATGACATTAATGTCTGGCTTTATTTGCACAATTCCTATAAAGTCAGAATTCTGAACGTAAGTTCTGACTTTTAAAAATGATTAAAATGTTGATAATCCTCTTCATCTGTTTTTTTTGTTAGTTCCACAAGATTTGAATACATGTGATAACCCACGTTTACTTGGCGCAAGGTATCTTGAAAAGTTTCGATTAACTTTTTTGTATGTATACAGTGCACAAGGAAAATCAGATACTGGATCACTTTGACTTTGTCTTCAATTTTGGTGGGATGGAAAGGTAGAGACATGGATGTTCCATATAATGTATTTATTTGGTATTCATGTAGGTGTGAAAGTTAAGAATTTAAATGTAGATAAAAGATAGATCCAGATCTGCTATTGTGGAAAAGTATATGTTATTAACCCATTGGAATGATAAATAATTCCAATGCTAGGAGCAAATCTTTGGCGTCAAGGAATTGGGGTGTATTACTTGAATTTTGCCTGAAGGAAAGTAAAGAACGTCAAAGTGTTGACATCATCATAGTGTCTGCAGTGGCCTGGTTTGAAAGTTGAACAAAAATGTATTATCTCCTCCTGTTGATAGAAAATGGAATGCCCCTATCGTGCTCACTCCCAAGTTCCTGTGTCTTCTTTCAGAGGCCTTGAATTCTGACAGAATTATAAATATGTAGGTATTTATTTATGTATGTATGAATATGTACGTGCGTATATATGTAGATATATATATATATATATATATATATATATATATATATATATATATATATATATATATATATATGTGTGTGTGTGTGTAAGTATATTTATATATATCTAGATCGATCAATAAAGGATCACATACAGTCATACACAGTACATCGATCTAGATAGATAGATGTAGATCTATATAGATATGTTTATATATCGATAGATCGATATCGATATATATATCGATAGATATATAGAGCTATCTATATAGCTCTATATATAGATCGATCTATCTATATCGATTTATATATAGATCGATATAGATATGTGTGTATCTTACTGGGTTTGACTAAGGTGTTATTAAATATCTGTTATTAGAAATGTAAATGATTTGCTCTCTGAATAAAAACAATAATATTGATCACATAACGTCATGCACAGTACAACATATTGAAATAATTTGTCTGCGTTTGACCTATCCTTGAGGGAGCAGTGGGCGGCCCGTTTGAAGCGCCCGGGGAGCTAGGGTTTCAGGGACTTACTCAACGATCCTACGACAAGTAGACCCTGCTGCGATTTGAACCGGCTCCGATCTCTCGATTGGGAAACGGCCGCTCTACCCTTCGAGCTACAGCCGCCCACAAATATTGTATTGGTTACAGATTGAACCATTTTAGTGATTCTTTTGATCAGGTCATTAGCCAATGATTATCTTCATCATAGAGTAAATTGAATGTTATTGTCTTAAAAAAGAAAATACGTAGCTTTTATGAAGCTGGAGCCTTAAAATATGTGTCATTTTTACTTGAATTATACTTTTCTAGATCAAGAGCAATCATTGTTAAGCTACCCACGCACAGGAAAGACAGATACATAGTGTACATGCTGAGTTTGGAGACTTTATTGTCTCTTTGTGGAGATCCTGAATGAACATAGTTGTTCATATAAAGAAGCCTTTGTAATGTGTTATTTGCATGTCAAATAATCTGTTGCATTGTGTGTGACTTGACAAAGTGATCAAAGTACATGTTGCCAGTAGTGATGGGGTTGTTTAACATGGATTGAAAAGAGAGGAGCATGCTTGACTGAGTCTCCTGTTATGACACACTGTGCTGAAGTTGTACATCCACTGTTTGATGTCGTCCTATCCACTCCATAGCGTTTGTATTCTTAGTATTAAAATGACATGACTTGACTAATTCAAACGGTGCTCAAAAGTTTTGCTGTTTTCCAGAAAGCCCTGTTCAAGTGATCATACACAAGACTGTTCCAGAGTATAATTATTTAATCAGCTACTGTTCTCTAAAAGGTCAACATTTGAAGCTTGTCGACCTGACTGCAGGGTCACAGGGCACCTGTTCAGTCAGCCCTCCATGGCTTTTTCAAATATATGGGCAGTAATTCACTCTCTAATTGTCTTTTTTCTGCTTATTTGACCTGGACTTTTGTGTCACTGCATCAAGCACTGACTTGTTAAGAGTTGATGTTACTTAATGGAGCAAGCCAGTGATGCATGCAAGTTAGCGTCAAAGATACATTATTCAGTTATAACAACACAGAGTCGTTCCTGTTATTGGATCAGCTTATGAAGGTTTGTTTCTAGCTCGTGCTTGGAGAACCATCTTTGCTATCAATTGTGACTGCTGAACCCAGGTGATTGATAAGCATATTTTGCAAACATAGCAGTTTTACCTGGTAGAGTGGCTGTGAGGTTTGCACGGTGTTCTGAAAACCCTGTGCAGTATTGACATATGTTTTCATAGATTAAAGGTCTGTCACTGGCTAAATAAAATGCTGAGCATTTACTGTACACAAAGCCATTTTCTTTATATTTGCATGCACTTTATTCCTGAATTTCAATTTATATGTTGTTGTTTTTAATTTCTTAATTATGGATTGTATGTATGTATGTATGTATGTATGTATGTATGTATGTATGTATGTATGTATGCATAAGTGTGTGTATATATATGTTTAAGTGTGTATATATGTGTGTGGGTATATATATGTGTGTATATGTATATATATATGTGTATATATATATATATATATATATATATATATATATATATAGGTCGCAACCTGGTACCAGATGTATAGTATTGTGTATCGTTAGAAGCCACAGTCAACAAGAGGGAACAACTTGCACAGTGATATGGTAGTGGTTCTTGTAAAGTAATTATATTCTGAATGGTAAGGTGTGGATTTAGTCAAATTGGATAAACACTCGCAACAAACTTTTCACGGATTCTCACAAGATACTACATCAGATCTAAAACCCGCCCATTGTAACTTTACAAAAGTGGCTAAATTGAGAAGGGAAGTAATCGATTTCAGTTTGTGTTGTGTTTCATCAGTAAAGTGTGTTTCATCAGTAAATACAGTGAAACAGGGTTGCTCTTTATCCTGATATTCCAGTTGATAGTCTTCTAACTTGTCTTCTATGTTGAATCTGCTTGTCGGATGTGAGAGGGCCTTCAGAACTTTTGCACAGGTTGCATGTGATGTGGAGTTCTTGAGTAGGTGGGGTTTAATCCACAGTGTATGTTTGTGAGTGTGGGCTGGATGGGTTTTATGTAAACGTGTATGGACTGCAATCGAGATGAAATGAAAAATCTGCCATTAAAATCCCCCCCTTACTGGCCAGAGCCAGTTTAACATCTAGGCGTTAGTGGTGTGATGTTCTCCTGGTTTAACCTTCCTGAGGTTCATATCACTATATGAATCAGAATCAGTAATCCTCACAATGCTATCATCCATCCCCACACACACAAGCACAAAATACTGTATAATGGCCGTCACTGTTGAAGCATGGCGTCTGCTCCAGCACCTGATGGGTTAAAACTAGCTTCAGCTTCTCTCTGTCATACACACGCACTCACAGACACAACCACACATACACAAACACACACATATATACGCACGCACACACTAGCCAACCAGTTTGAACCGGTTCTAAGTAAAAGTGCTTTGTGTGTCCGACTGAATCCTGGGAAGGGTCATGTCATGTGTGTCGGAGTGATGTCAGATTATTAAAAAAAAGAAAGTAGTCAGCGCTCTTTTATCAGATCTACATGCTACATTGTGACTGTTGTGTTAGTTATATAGATACAGCAGGGATACACTGAATGTGCTTTGTTTACTTACCGCCATACCCATTCTGAGAACAGGAAGGGGAGGGGTTAAGAGTGTGTACAGTATGTGTCACTGCAAAGTATTAGGCTGGAAGGGTTAATTGTACTCCCCTTTTCCCTCAAAAACCATAACTTCCTGTAGTGTGTCGCTGGGCAGACTGAGGACCTCAGCAGTCTAGCATACATACATGAATACGATTACACACATAAGAACTGTGTTTGTCCTTTGCGGTTGTCCGGTAAACAGCGCTGAATGCCACTGGAGCTTTCTGTTTGAGATTCTGTGAACTTTTTGAACAAGTTGTTCCATGTAGCGTGCCATATGTTTCCTTTTTGCACATTTCTGAGTGACCAAAGTCATTGCAATCAGAGCTTGTACATGACAGTGGTATCTTAGATTTTGAGGCTTGCCCTTTTTTTTAACATTCATTTGGATATCATATTTGCCTGTGAGCTGAAGCCGAGAACTTCCCATACCTGCACACATGGCAAGAAAGATATCTAGGTTTCTAAAAGTGCACGGTGTGTGTTTTGACTCAACCCATTAACCATTCCATGTAATTTCCATGTTGACCAGCCCTTTTTTAACTGTTGTTAAAAGTAGTACTGCAACGAAGACTTCCCTATATGGTGCTTTGGTTTATTACACTGTACATACAGAGGCTTCATGGTAGGATGTTTTAAATACTATGCCGTTGTCTGCAAGCAAAGATGTCTGACGTGTAACATCTTCTGCGTCTGCGTCTAGTGAAGCGTTTTTAAATATGTCTTCGATCAGTGCTTGGTAAACAACGTAATCGCATGACAAATGCATTTATTTACCTTCCTTGTTACTAGGGTTAAGGAGATCCAGGACCAGGCCAGAGGAAAACCCTCCTGAAGGATAGTCTTTCTTAACTATTAACCTTTGTGATCACTTCGATCTCAGTTGCTGCTCCTAAAACCCCCTTTGGAGAAAAGATGAGATAATAACTGTGTTGACATGCACATAAGTATTCCGTTTTTTTTAAGTATTCCTCTCTCGAAAAATTGGGATAGGACTATATACGAATTTTGAGAAATTTCTATATTCTAGCTTGAATCCTCCGTCCTGTGGAAGCCCGTACATCTGTTGAAATTGCTCAGGTGTCTGGATAGCTTCCTTCCTGCTTGAGACTTGAACCTTGAAGTGGCAATATTTCTTGGTTAGTAAGCAAATTCCGGTTAAAACGTATACACAAACGTTTTAACCGGAATTGGCTTACTAACCAAGAAATATTTACCACAGATGCCCATTCTGAACTCTCATAACAGAAATGGTGTTGACACTGTTGTTTCCATGTCTCATTATGAACAATGTGATTGTTTTGGAGATGGTTAAAGGATGCCATCCCTCGGTGTCACTGGCCTCCATTATGACAACCGTCTCCGACCACTCACACCAGCGTGTGTTCATCCAGTTCAGCCTTATCCTAAATAGTGACAGTGACGGCTGTCAAAGTGGTGGTCTTCTACAGTATTGCCTGTTGCTCTCGTCTCACATGGCTGTCAATAAAGTAAGAAAAGTGAACAAGTCATATCTGGAAATGTTGATGTTGGCATGCAAAGTGCTAGTTTGAAAATTTTGTTCTTGCTATAGTCGCTTTCAAATTAATTTAGAAGTTACAAAAGTTACACAGTACTTCTCTGTGATGCACAGGCAATTTCACATATTTGAGATTATATAGATCTCTCTTTTTTTCCATCATTTTATTACATAAATAAGATTATATAAGGTATATCTCCTGAACTCTTTTGATCGTTTTGAGATCTCTTCTTGGAACTTACTTCCCTGGGGCTGTACCTTTTATCTACCAAAGGATATTTTGTACTTATTGGAGTTAGCGGCTAACTGCTCCTAGGTGCATTTTTAAAATCTCCCCATCGTGCGTTGCACACTTAATTACATTATCAAAAGGTGACATCTCTCTCCTGTCAGACCTTCTCGCCGATTAGCTTTGTTTATTCTGGATAGATTTGACACCATTGCTCACTCTACTGTAAGTTCTGTGGTAGAGCAATGACTCCCTGCTATGCTTTGTTAAGTTTAGATCAAGCTGTGTAAGGGATACAGGGTCACCTTAGCAGTTTAGGATGACACCAGCCTCCCTTCAGCTGCTATTTCACTTTACGTGATGTATTGTAAGAAGTGCTTTGCTTTACTGAAATGATGTTCTCTTTCTTCATGTCTTTGTGTCAAACCAAACATAACAGGTTTGATAGGGTGTGTGGTCAAACTGCATCCTCTCAAATACAGTTCAAGTGGACGGAATTCAGTGACATTTCATTTGCGTTGTTGGTTTGGATCTCAATTGTTTTCTTCATTTAGCTTATTCCTTCATTTTAAAGTTTATTTTCATGTCATTATGCTATAGTAGGAGGATGGTCTTTGCGCTTCCTTTTCAAAGAATTTTCCTGTATAGTTATCAGGAATTAAAAAAAGATAAAAGATAAGGCGTTAACTTGCCACAGTATGATGGTTCATATCAGAATACTCCAATACTCTTGGTACTAAGGTTTATCCACGTTTATATGAAAGGATTTAACACTTGCATTAGCATAAATATACTACAAATATTTTTTCGTTGAGGTATAGTTGTGGGCATGTGAATGTTTGGAGGGAAAAGGTCTAACTGTTGACATTCTAATGTTAACAGGATTTATGTGATGTGTTTACTTTTTCTTATGCCAGTGTCATAATTAAGAAAATAGTTAAGTTGCATTTGTGATTTGTACATTATTTTATTTATTGCTAGTAACAGTACCTTTTATTTTGAAGTATGAAATTTTATTTTGAAATGAAAAGACGTGAGGCACCTGCAAAAATAGCAGCACACAGACACCGACATTTCATGTGGTCAGGTAAAGGATGATATTGGTCCCAACCGACGTTAAGTTGGGAAGTTTATGTAAACCTGTGAAGACTTGAAGACTTTTCCCTTGTCGTAGCGCTCAGCCAACTAGTTTCACTGTAATTCCCTCGGGGCAGAGGCAGACACAAGTGGTTTTCTTTCAACTGGTGGATTTTGAGAGAAATCTTCAATTAAACCAATTGCAAGAAAACCATTTGTGTCTGCCTCAGTGAATGATGTGCTAAACATACTTAAAGACAGTCTCTTCGAGAGGGCATTCCTGATGTTTCACTCTACTGTACACAAGAAAAGTGCCAGGAGAAGTTGCAGTTGCAGGGGAGGTTACAACTGTCCAAATACCGCATAAATCAAGTATGGTTCTCAGACAGTGGTTTCGTAAAGATACAAAAAACATTTTGGACACGATTACCTCCAACATAGATTTTGAAAAACTGTGCAGAAGATAGAATGGAAGTTGTTTGACAGCACATCTTAATTCCAATGTTTCCTTTCCCTGTAAATTCTGTATTAATAGCTACACAGGTGAAATCACCACAACTCAAGATTAATTTATAAGAATGACTTTGCTATTGCGTACATTTAAGTTGTTATTCTTTGGGAAGACAAAGGTATGGTATCTGTTGAACGTGTACAGATGTAATCACAAATCTCCTCACAGTGGAGCGACTGTAGTACAAATTGCTGAAAATGTTCATGCTGATTCTTATAATAAGGTGGATAGAATCGCAGAGCTGTTCGAGGAGATGGAGGAACCTTCGAAGGAGCTATCAGGTGGTTTTAATGTTATGGCTGAATGGTGTAAATTATTTTTTATATTCTTGTATTGAAAGTGACTCGGAGGTGTGCACAGAACAATGTGATAGATAATTTTAGATAAAAGCAAATGTGTACTGACGCGTGTTCTGTGTCTTTTCCTCCGAATTTGTTGCACAAGGAATATCGGACTACACTGCTTCTGATTCTCTTTGGTCACTCTCTGAAGAGAGATTGTATACAGGCTAGAATCTCCTAAGTGATAAATTACCAAAATACTGTATTTATGTGTGGTTATAAATACTTCAACAGAAATCATGCTCCAGTCCCATTTAACTCTAATGTCAGCATGTTCCTTTAGTTGTCCGATGTCTCCCTGCAGCATTGTTTTCTCCTTTGCATTCTTTCAAAATACCCTGTTTTTCGAGTAAAGTGACTTCGATTGATAATTTTTCTTGGCAAAAAATATTAAGTTCTTCCTCATCCTTTCTTTTTTTTTTTTACCTTTCACCTCTATTTTTTATTCAGATGAAATTTGAAAATGTTGTCACTCACTTTGGTCTACTGACCTACCACCAGCATGTTTGGTCCGGGAGTCATTTTAGTCAACCCGTCTCCCCAACTGAGGTCGGTCAGACTCTCAAATTCTGAATGGAAGGGCCAAAATCTCAACCGCACATTTGGTATAAAATTGATAATTGTTTATAAATGGGTTACAGCTCTGTAACTTTGTTTGTCAGAATATGGTAACAGCACCAGAATAAAATGTGACACTTCAGGGCTATCGCACATGATCGGACTTTTAACGACTAAGTTCTTGCTGTCAGATTAATATAACTGGTAGTGGTTAGCTAAGTAAAGTACTTCGACCAGCATTTCAATTGCTTTCAATGTTTACGTATGCTACATTCATACTCACAGAACTATCTCCAGTGATTTTACTTCCGCTGAAATTGGCCAACTGCAGTTTTTTTTTAAATTTGTTTGGATGTTGTGATGATAGATGATGAATTTCGTTTTAAGAATTTAACCTGTAACTTTGATCATTTCTGAATATATAACAGTACAGTTGATATGTTTGTTTTTTTATCTGTATCAGGGGATGTCGGAGGAGGCTGTCCGCCAGACCCGCAGCCAGAAGAGGGCACTAGTGAGGGATGCGACTCCCCAGTCTATCGAACCCTCCAATGCTGACGTTGAATATAAAAAGCCTAAATTGGACCCATCTGAACCCACAGCAGAGGCACAAACTGAACCTACAACATACCCTGTACTGGAAGAGGACAGTCAAACCCACTCAAGGGGTGGATCAGTGAACAGCAAAGATGAGGAGGAAGAGAGCCGCTTGCCATTACCTTTAGTGTTACCCTTGGCCTCTCGACCCGTCAATGATAATCGGGAGCGGACCAAGGGATTACCGACCATTGAATCCAGCTTAGACAATCAGACTAGCTGCAATGACAAGGACAGCAAGGTCAGAACAGAGACAGTCATGGACACAGGGAGCCTGGCCCGACTGACGGAGCAAAAGCCGTCCGGTGGCGTGTTGGCTGCAGGCGAGGTGAAGGCCACCATTAAAGTGGAAGTTCAGATGGGAGAGCAGCCTGTGGACATGAGCGCCGCCAGAGGGTGAGTAAAAGTTTACAGTGAATACTTTTCAAGGGACACAATCGCATGAATTACCCGTAAAAAAACAGGAAACTCACAAAGAAGACTTCTCTGACAGACAGCAGATTTATTTGAAAGGAAAACTCTCTCATGAGGGTAAATTTAACTATTTGAATCCAAAAATAGAACAAATGTTTAATGATACTAATATGATACTTATGTTGAGATGGGGGGGGGGGGGGGGGTTTCCACCGAGGTAAACTTTATTTACTCAAATCAGCATTTCCCAGCGTCATCTGCTCTCACAGATAGCCAACAGTTGAATATTTTCTTTGCATGAGAACATACAGTGGAGTGAGCGTTTCCTACAAGTTTCCCTCTCCTTTTAATAACCTTTGAATGTTTTGAATGTAGCTCATACATGCATCAGATGACTACTGCGATCAGCCGCAATATCCTGTTTCAACAGAAAACATGTCCGATCAAACAGCCATTGCATTTGGCTGATCCATATGCAAAAAAAATCAGATATAAATTGATTTGACTGATAATGATCACATTACCAGTCAAATCAATTTATATCGGAGTCAAATTTCGGTAAACATCATCAAACAAAAATGCATCTCTGTGTGATTTGGTCCCTGTATTCGGCCATGTTGCAATTTTGATTGCAGTCTGATTAATTGTTCAGACATTCAGATTTAAGTCCCAACCTGCCCCTCCTTGGCATTTAGTACTGCTGTGTTGTTGGAATAGCATCATCATGAAGAGAGGCTGTGTGGAGAAGCTTTGTGTCCAGACTTGCTCGATTATAAGGGAATGGATCAACCCTGGGTCATGAACTATAAATGTTGTCAGGGAACAGATCTGCATGAATACAGACTTTACTAATGATTGTTAATGTTTGAGACAGACGAGGTCCATCTCTTAATCCTTGGATTGTTTAAAACAATCATACACATAGTTGAAAAACATGGTTTATGCACAATTTGTTTGTTGCTGTTGGTTAAAACACCATTCAAAGTTGTCCTCTCCCCTTTTGCTCAATCTTCGATTGTGAGCTAGACATTGAAGGAAGTCGGAGAACAGAGCTTAGTGAGAACAAAGCAATTACTCAAACAAAAAAAAGTAAGTTTGGGATTATTTCAGGGCGAATACAGCCTTGAAGTGCGTGCTTGATCTGTAGGGTCTCGACCTTGTGCCAGCCAGAGTCCATTTACCAATACGATTTTGAGTTCTACTGTTTCTGTGAACATTTCAACCTCAGCCACATCTGAGATTTTCATCAGTAGTTTTCCAGTGACGAAAAACACTCCAATAATTCCGCTCTTTTCATGCCTTTTGTTTTTATTGGAAACCCCTAAGTGTCAAAGGTCAAGTTTGATTAAAGAAACTCGTTATTTCCTATAAATCGCTCTAACATTGGCATTGATAGTGGGTATGCAACTTGTTATAATGTCATCAATTTCATCAATTTATTTTATTTTGATGGATTCCTAAAAAGATACATTTGAATTTCGTTGTCCCACACGCATCCAGCAGTATTAAAAGGGAGAAACGCCCTCCGTCCCCTGAAGATGATGATGTCATAATCCTGTCAGACAATGAGTCCCCCAGTCCACCTATGAATGGCTTGAGCCATTTTAAGGAGCTGGACACAGACCTGCTGATGGTGAGAGGAACCCGCTGAAAGCTAGAAGTCATGTGACTCTTGTCACATAAACATTTAAGCAAACTGACAGGCTTCTTGCCTTTTGCGATGTGACAAGTTGTAAATTATGTTATGATCTGTCGAGCACAGAAGAGTAGCCCAGTGGAGAGGGAGCGTATCATTAAGCAGCTGAAGGAGGAGCTGAGACTGGAGGAAGCCAAGCTGGTGTTGCTGAAGAAACTGAGACAGAGCCAGATACAGAGGGACACAATCCAGAAGGTAAACAGATATTAAAAGGGGGTTCAGTGTAAGACTTCAACGTCACCCCAACACAAACTTCCTCTTCAAGCATTCTGTTGATGTTTAATGTCTTTCTCCATTTCTTTTTCAGCCCTCAAGTCTGTCCGTTTCCTCTGCTCCTCCTCCTCCTCTAATTCGAGGGACAATTACAAGCAATAAAGGCTCTCAGCAGGTTTATGCTCTGCGATTACTCATGCACTCAGGCAGTATATCCTTGTGACAGCACATTCATTCTGTAGTCTGAGCTGTTTCTGATGGTGTTTTTATGACCAGATTTTGACGGGCAGGAGTTCGGGCACAGTCATTCCTCCGCCACTAGTGAGAGGAGCGCAGCAGGTGTCATCCAAGCATGGCTCCCAGATAATGCCGCCTCTGGTCAGAGGGGCACAAGTAAGTCAATGGGAAATGTTAACAATATCATCATCACATTAAAAGATCAAAAACTGTATCTTTAGATATTTAAATCTTGTATTTGTCAAGGTGATGATCTTAGTTGCCTTCATCTTTTTACTCTTGTACACTCTAGAACACAAACTTCAAGGAATTAATCACACTTAGGACTAATGATCTTTCTTTGCACATTTCTCTCTGTGTGTGTGCCCTTTGCCTTGGTGCTTTGATGTCCCTCCTTCACCCTCCGATGTCTGTGATGCCATCCCTCTCATTGTCCTGTTTATTCCATCTCTGTATCTCCACAGCAGATCCAGGCTCTTCGCCAGCAGCAGCAGTTGGCTGCCTGTGGAGGTTCAGGACCACCTCCTCTGCTGCAGGGCCTCAGGACCTCAGCTCCTTCTAGCCAGAACCAGAGAGGCATGGTCCAGCCAGGCCTCATCAGAGTCGGCAGTAGTGCCAACACACTGGTCAGTATCCGGCAGGTGTTGTCAATTAAAAAGAACGTCCCGCTCAAGTAGAAGCGTTTGAGCGCTCCCAGCATGGGTCTACCTGAAAACAAGTATTAGATGACCACCTTTGCAGTCAATAATCAAAACACCAGTATCAATCACTTAATCCTACAAATTTTGTTTAAATCTTTCAAACAATTTGAATCCCACCAAAAGGCCTTTGCCAGCGTGGATGAAAGAAATTAAGATTAAAAAATGCCTTTAGAGAGTAGTGTGCACCATTTAGAGACAAAATTGATAACAATAAAGGATTGGTAGGTATATTCATAAAAGCATACATAATAAATGATAGCATAGTTAAAAGTAGAATAGAACAATAGAAAATAGTATAGTATAATTTTGCATTATAAAATGTTAGTAATGTCGAAATAAAAGTAAAATGGTAATGAATGCCAGTAAAATATTGTAATGAATAAATAAAAATAAGTACTTAAAGTAGGAAATTTGGAAATCCTAAATTAAAGAAAAATTTTGGAAAAGAAAATTACATTTTCTTTAAGGGAACTATAACCAGGTTATTTATTTTTAGTGACTTTTGTTAGACGCATTGTGTCAGGTTCATAAATTATTTAGTTCCAGTCTGGGATTCGAGAGAGAGAGAGAGAGAGAGAGAGAGAGAGAGATATAATAATATTATTTTTTTTATATAAGTCTGTGATTTTCTGCTGTTGCCTACATGTTTACATCTTGTTTCTTCCTGTTTTTGCTTGATTTCAAAGGTTTCACCATCCAGTTTAAAGGGCTCTTCCTCAGGAAGCAGCAACATGTCTGTAGCAAGCTTTAATGATTCTCCAGCCAGCCGCCAAGCAGCCGCTAAACTTGCCCTGAGGAAACAACTGGAGAAGACCCTTCTTGAGATTCCTCCACCCAAGCCCCCTGCTCCAGAGTTTAACTTCCTTCCCTCTGCAGCCAATAATGAGTTCATCTACCTGGTGGGATTAGAGGAAGTAGTACAGAATCTGCTGGATACCATCCACAGAGGTGTGACTTTTTCTTTTATGTTTTTGTTCCTATGTTGTAAAGGTGAAAGATTGGTCAAACAATGGTAAATGGTTGAAATGATTAAGGTCATTTTTTTTGCAAAAATGTCATGCATCAACCAATTTTAAAATATTCAAAAATGGGAGTATTCCCTAGACTCACATTGATTTTCTTATGTTGGAGTTGCTCTTTCGATAGGTATACAGGTATATATAAACATAAAAAATTATAAGGAATCTCAGTGGCACTCTCTTTTCTTTTACAACAGCGAAAATGCCTTAATTATCATGATCAGGTCATTTGGACGTATAAAACAAACACTCTTGCCCTTTTCGGCTTCAAGTCTTCATCAGGGATTCAAACAGATCCCATGGGAAAGTGGAACCTTTTATATGGGCTCTACTTAATTATGATGGTACATTATTAATTTCTATTTTTTAGCACATTGTCTTTTTTGGTTCATACTTACGGAGGGTAGTGTTGGGATGTGTGTGACTTGCAAGAGAGGGGCCCAGGTTGGAACTCAACCGTGGTCGTTTTTTTAAGCACGTAGCAAGATTTCATGGTCGACCATATGACCCACCAGAATGCCCCTTCATAAACATTGAACAACTGATCTGTAACTGTGAAATAAATCCACAGATTTCTCTGTAATGAAGGTTTTTTTGTTTTAGGATTTACACTTTTATCAAGTAATGTCTGTCTTTTCAACGATTACTTCCCGACAAAATTCATGGCTTGTATTGCATTTTATTCTAGATCATCCCACATCAGTACATATGACTTTCTCTCTCCATCCAGGAAAGACCGGTGTACCATTGACCAAGACCATTGTCAGAGATCCCTTCATTTGCACACAGTGCAACACTGATTTCACTTGCCGCTGGAGGCAGGACAAGACAAAAGTCTTCTGTGAGCACTGCATGTCATCCAATCAGAAAAAAGCTTTGAAAGCTGAGCATACCAGCAGGCTGAAAGGTGCATTTGTCAAAGCACTGCAACAAGAGCAGGAAATAGAGCAGCGTATTTTCCAGCAGGCATCCTCGTCAGTCTCCCATAGTAGCTCATCATCCTCGTCGTTGAAAGCCAGGCAGCTGGTGTCTCAACAGCTGAAGCATTCTCAGGCCAGGGCGTCCTCCCACCAGCACCAGCACCAGCACCAGCACCATCACCAGTCTAGCCAAGCAGCCAACATTGTTCGTCACCACTCCATCAAGCAGGTTGGTGACAGTTAGACTTCTTAGAAGTACACCTTGGTGGTCAATTGTCAGTCGCTGATAATGTTTTGAAAATAGCAATTAAATAAATCACTTACCTCAAGTAAATAAAATAATTAGTTTCCCCAAAGTCACAAAGTCATATGCCTCTGCTTTAACCAACTGACCTTCACACCACAACCGCACAAGAGTGAAAACATAACTTCTTGGAGGAGGTTACAAATAATCATTTCTGGCACAGTGAATATGACAACAAACACATAAACAGAATATCCCACATTTATAAATTAATTGATTATTAGTCTGAATCAGAGTAATAGTTTGAAAAAATAATGAGATGAATATGAAGTCACCCTACCCCTCGGTCAATGCATCTGTAACTCAAAACCTTACTCTATTTCTTTGAATCCCCTCAGTGCGCTCAAGGCCAGCTGTCCCATGGTGTCTCATCAGTGGGGGTGAGGGGCGTCCCCCACTCCTTCTCTACCTCCTCCCAGCTGCAGCATGCAGTAGCAGCTGCAGCTTTGGTCAGTCGGCCAGGTAAGCACGCCCATATTTCCCACCGCTCTGTCCAGAGTTCAAAGGTCAGCAGCAGTGGAATCGGCGGCAAAAGGAATATCAGCGGAGGTAGTGCCTCAGCCACTGCATGGAAGAAGCAGAGCAGCGCCAATACAGGTAGACTCACATAAAAAATATATCCTGGCCCAACTATGCCATCTGACACCTGCTCTTTCAAATTCCTGTCTGGTCTAAAAGCAATCCTTGAACATCATAGTATGATCTTCTTTCTGGCTATAAGGTTTTTTACAAAATCTATTGTAATCTCACATATTAGAGGGAAAAGTAAAATGCCGATTTGAACCATGGACGAGGAAATCTTTTCGAACAAGGCAATCCCACTCTCCAATTTTCTCCCTGCCATTTACCCCCCTCTTTAATCCTTACGTTTGGTGATTAGTCTTTGTTCCTTTGTTTCACTACTATATTAGAATTCTAATTTTTCCCCTGTGTTTGTCTTTGTGTTGGTGTGGTGATCTATTCAGTTTCTATGTGAAATCAGGTTGCTTCTTTAAAAAAATTAAACTCTAAAAAAAATACAGCAACAACGCCCGGCCCTCTCCACACCTTGATCCAATGTTCTGTTGCATATTTACAGGAGTCACTATGGCCTACGTGAACCCCAGCCTGACGGGGCACAAGACATCAGCCACTGTCGATGCTCGCCAGAGGGAGTACCTGCTGGACATGATCCCCTCTCGGTCATCGAAGTCCCAGGCTGCACATACATGGAAATAATTTAAATTCTACTCTGCCACTCACTTTAAGATTTTGTGCAAGTTCCTCAGCTTTAAAAATATGGCCAACAGCAACCCCTTGAGGTCTGTTAAGCAAATACAATCTCCTAAAGTGAAGAACTGGTCATTTCATACCTTTGTATGATTGTGGATAAAGTTTTATTCTTTTCTATATTTTCTGTTCTTTGGTGTTCTTTGCGCAAACCATTTTGATTTGACTTGAAGGGCTTCCTCTCGGGTACTCATGTCCTGTAGAATGAGTGCTTAAATGACATGAAAGTACAAAATTGATAGAATTGTGTTCTTTGCTTATAAGACCTTTCTGCCATGATATGTCGCAAAGTGACTCAATCCTTTGACACTTGAATGGATGTAGTCATAGCCAAGAGTTCACATTCAATACAACACATTTATTTTAAATAAACGCAAAATAGTAAAGTTGTAAAAATGTTCAGTGCATCACACTGTAGCGTAAGGTTTGAAATTATTTTGTATTAACAGTAAGTTATTTGGTTATTTGGTTCCTTCGATAATTTAAAAATTCCCACAGTTTGATTGTTTTCACACATGAAGAGTTTCTCTAGCTATGTTTTTTTTTCCTGTTCCACCACATGCATAACCTTGATCCTTCTGTTCATTTTGCAACTTAGCTGAATAAGCGGGGTGTCGTTGCTTAATTTGTCTGTAATTACCATCTGTAATTTGCTTATTTTATATCCATTTCAACATTGTAATATTATTTTGAGTGTTAGGTCACCTCTAAGAAAATACAAATTCTGAAGGAGCTGATTATGCCACACTGGAACAAAGGATCATTTTGAATCATCCAATCTTAATCCTTACTTTTATAGGGGATATATTTAGCCCTGAATCAGTTATTGAAGAGAATATCTCCCAGCTACCAAGACCTTAAACACACAGAACAGTCAGCATAATGTACCCCTCACTATTTTATATAATTTCCATTTTTCAAACAAAATACATTGTACAAACCTGATGTTCAAGTTTTTTGGGGGTTTACCTTTTTCCTAGCTCCTAAAGAAATAATAAAAAATTTATACATTTTAGATGTCATTTCCTTTCTACTTGCATATAATGTAACACTTCTTGAAATGATTGAAGACAATGTACACTCTTACTGGGTTTAGGTAGGAGTAGATTAATCGATTCCCTGGCGTTGATATTTTATCTTAAAGAGTGAAGGGATCTGACTATGAAATGGAAAGTTCAGGCTGGTCTGGAAACGGGGAGCCATACGCAAGTGTAATGGAAGCAGGAAAGAGGTTTGTAGGAATATTTGAGGATATAAGAAGATTAAACATGAATGAAAACAAACTGCCATCTTACATCATAAGCAGTTGTGTACTCTGCATGCAGAAAATCAGTTTGCTTCTTAAATGCACACGGGTTATAATAGGTCAAGTAATCTTAGGACAATATTTAAATTGAACATAATAAGTTTAATTGAGCGAATCGCCAACATATTTACACATTTTAATTTGAATACAAATAAAACATTATCTGCTGCTACATGGATAGGAACAGTTTAAATTTCCCAACAGAATATGAAGAACCTAAGATGAACTGTAATTCAGAAATCCAGAAGATAACATTGCTGCATGATTGCCAAGTGCTATTGCAATAATAATGTAACATCATAAAATACAATACAGTTTTAGAAATATTTTTATTCTGTGGTACTGCAACATATGCCTAACTCCACCCGTTTAATGATAACCATTGAGGTATTAAATGTTGTAATGCATTGAGTGAAAAGAAATAACCACAAAGGCAAGATGTAACATTGCAGATCTTTGACAAGCGGCAACATCTCAATTCATTTCAAAAATGTGCACAACGTGGTCCACTTGGTATTTCTAATATACACCATGATTTTCATTTAGGGAGAAATTGGTCAGTGTTTTGTGTGTTAATGTTAACTTTACGCCAAACAGTTGGTGTGGTTGTTTAAAAATGGTCTCCTCATAAATGTATTAATACAAGCAGTTCTCATCCTGACCGATGGGGGCGCTAAATCGTCACATGCACAGGAAGTGACATTAGAGTGACGACAGCGGCTTGTTGTGAGGAAGGCCGGGGAAGATGGCGGGGTCCAAGGTGAAGCAAGACATGCCTCCACCGGGAGGCTATGCTTCGTTTGATTATAAGAGAAATCTACCGAAACGGGGTCTCTCTGGTATTTACTAATTTTTTTCTTTAAAAACACACAAATGAGTGGTAAGACAGGATTTTTTTTATTAGCTAAACACTACAAAAGCTAATGCTAACGGGTGACCGTCAGTGGGACGGACACAGGAGTTCATGTTCTAACATTAAAACAATATTTTATATTAGTAACGTTTATGTTGGGCATAAGTATTATAGAAAATATAATGGCATATGTTGGAATAATATTTGCTAATAACAATCTTATTTGTAAATGTGTACGAGTAGTTAAAGATGTTTTTTTCCAGCTATCTCGTACTTGTTCTACTCAGGAAATTAATGTTTGAATTTAAAGTGTTGTTCAATTAAACAGCTTTAGTTAGCCATATATTTCTTATTGCAGTGTGAAAATCATAAAGTCGATGTTTTTAAATTATCTTTGATTTTGGAGGAACTGGTGTTAATTACTATACGTCAGATTCTGTTCTTAAACTGATAAATAATTTAAAGATATTTTTGCGATTTTTATTCATACTGTGTCTGCACTGCCTACGGGGGAGGATTCGCCGGTGCATACTCACCTCTTGAGTTATGATGCGATATTAAACATCTGATGTTTTCTGCTATTGCAGTAAGCTATATTTCAATGTATTACATTTTAATTTACGGATAAACTGCACATTATGTATCCGTATGTAAAGTGTATCAACATCTGTGTAATTCAACAAGATAAGTCTTTTCATCTCAACTCAAGTGGGTGGATCATCAAGCAGACAGACGACTGTCTAATCTAATTTAAAGCTTTCATGACATTATTGTTGCTGCACCTGACAAATGCCAGTATGTGTTACGGTCTACTCATACTAAACTCAATACAATCAATAATCAAATACAATTTGTGAGCTATCCAATCATTACATGTATTTTTTACAATTTTATTTGTGTTTAAAAGTTATGCAGTCCCCCAAGAAACTGGGACTGGTGAGACAGCAATCGCAAAATGTCAGATAATGAGCCGTTATAGCGACATATTGTATAAATCCACTGGATTCTGTTTTCCGCTGTGGTCAAACGTTCTCGAACGTAATGCTTCACTTCTCTAGAGCTCTGAATATAGCTAGGTCATCATAAGATGTCCATATATTTAAGTCTATGTGAATTCTATTGCAGGTTAACATGGGAAACAGGCAACACTAAAACTAAAGAATCTTTAGTGTTATTTATCCAAACACGTCTGGTTTTTTTTGAGTTTAAAGTCTGATTAATGAACCATGGTTCGAAACATACACACGAGAAGCTTTACCCAGATTGTTTATGCTTAATGATAAGCTACTTATCATACTGTGCTGATTTTCAATAAGCTCTTAATGATTAAAATATGGGCTGTACCTGCAAATAAGGAATGTTAAACTTGTCTTCACTTGCGACTATAACGACGTAGTGATGATGAAATATGCAAAAATGGTCCTTGGGATTATCTGGTTCTTCGAAAAAAAATGTTCTATCTTTTATGGCACTATTTAGTTGTTATATGAAATAATTTGTTATCAACTGAAAAACCATGTTTTCATACTTCAAAATGGACTTGCCAAAACAAGTAATCCACCAACCGGTAGTCACCCAACAACGGGAGAGTTTTTTGGTCCAATACAGCACAGTGGACTTTGGTTGTTGTAGTTTTTTACCTTTTGAGCTAAAGGCAACACTCATGTTATTTTTTGCCAAATCATGTGCTGGCAATTTCAGAAATATTTCTCTTTGCAGCATAAACAGCCCATTTTCATAACAGGAACATCTTCTTAGTGGTGAAATACTTCTTTAATACATTTTAAGTTATAATGTTTTGTTTTTTGCATGCCTTTTTTTATTTTATCAGCATGAGGCAGTTGTGCAAGAAAATAAAGGGGTTAGTTATTTTTTGTTGAAGCCATCTTTGTAACATCAGGAACAAGTATGATTTCTTATTCTGACAAATTATATCAATAATGGCCTGTGAACAGGTTTATTTTAAATCCGACCGTAGCTTATAATGTGGTTAGGATGTAACTCATTTGAACGTACAGCTCTGTAGTGAACTGTCATTAATTAGCATTCTATGATCAACAGGATATAGTATGTTCGGCATTGGCATTGGCATCATGGTGTTTGGTTACTGGAGGCTCTTCAAGTGGAACAGAGAGAGGAGGTAGGTTCATTATGGTAGTAAATTTGGATGCGTCTCTTTCTGATTTTTGGTGTCTGTACAATGTTTGACACAGAGACTGGACCTTGTGGCGATGTGTGCTGTGTGTATTGCAGGCGCTTGCAGATCGAGGAGTTGGAAGCCAGGATTGCACTGTTGCCCCTGCTACAGGCAGAACACGACCGAAGGTGACCAAAACAAAGATCTCACATACATGCGTTGTTAAGATGTTCTTATATCTGAATGTCCCTCACATGTCATCTGTTGAAGTAAAAAGAAAAATGTTTAATTTGTCTCAGGACCTTACGGATGCTGAGAGAAAATCTTGAGGAGGAGGCAATCGTCATGAAGGATGTTCCAGGTTGGAAGGTAAGAAATGCATATTAATAAGCATTATTTGAACATAAGTCGGTTTTTGCTTTTCTTCAGCTGGACCACTATATAGCTACCGAACATGACTTAGTTGTAGGTTAACTTAGTTAACCTCAGGTATTGTTTACAGGGGAGGATGTACAACTTTCCATTTATCAATGAGCAAAATCCTAACCACACCATGTCCAAACTGCAAGAATGACTGTATCAGGGGTATTACCAAACAAATTTATGAATAGTAGCAACATACCATTTTCATTTAGCATGCTGTACATCTAAATGGGAGCAGCTGAACAAAAATATCTTTGGGGCGGCTGTAGCTCAGTGGGTAGCGGCCGTCTCCTAATTGGAATATCGGAAGGTAGCTGATTCAAGTCTCAGGGTCTGCTTGTTGTTTCCTTGAACATGACCCTGAAACCATAGCTCCCCGGGCACGTCAAAGGGGCGCGGTCAAATGCAGACAAATAATTTCCCTATGTTATACTGTGTATGATCAATTGAGGATACCTTACAAAGTAAGGTAGCTGATTTTTATTTGAATGCTGTTTTGGTTGTATTTGCTCGTACATTGTATGTTCAGAAGTAACAAACTAATTCTGAGCCTATATGTTGCATATGTGTTTTATGTAGCGTCAAAGCACTACTAATTCTATTAGTGACGAAATCCAATGGGCTATTTGATATGTCAAGGATAGCCTTTGCTGCAATAGAACGCCGCATGCATTGTAGTTGTTTGTTTCTCAAATATTAGCCCGACATGTTAGCATATGAATCTGTTTATCAGCTTTGTTACCTATTCATTTTGTTAATTCTACTTGAGTTAACATCAAAATCTCATTTTTGTCCATGCACTGATACTATGTACTACATAGAAATTTTTCTGAAATTTTGAGCAAAGCGTTGTCATTAGTGGAGAAGATCAGAAAGTAATAATCCAAGTTAATTGAATCAATGTGGTTTTTATACAAATGCTGTTTTCAACACACCTGCAGGTTGGTGAGAGTGTTTTCCATACAGACCGATGGGTCTCTCCTCTGTCACATGAGCTTTTAAACCTCCGGCCCCGTGAAGAGCTTTTGCACAAGCGCTTTGGCTTCTTGTGGTATGTGTAAGGGCCACTGAGAAAAATCGTGATGCAAGCTTCACGGCCTTCTGTAACCAGGTGTACTTGAACCTTTGCTCAATTCAACTTGTAAATGTTTATTAAAGTATCTCTTTCCGTACCTAATCCTGTTTTTGTCATTTGTATATTGAATTAGTTTGGTACAGATCTTCAGGTGATTCCAATCAGTTTGGATTTGCTGTTAGTTATGGTCCCTTTTACCTAGGTACAAATTCCAGTAGGAAGCATTTGCGGAGTTTAAATAAATAAATGTGACAATTAGAGCGATAGCATTCATTTCACTACTCTCCTGCATTTTTAATAAAGTGGGACTTGAGACCTGACATTCACTGAGGCGCGAGAAGACTGATTTACCTTGGGTATTTTCTTTGCGACTCCCTGAATGAACTTTGCTATGATTATAGACCAATTTGGAAAAGTCAGAAACCTCTGGGAAGATTTACTGCTGTTAGTCTTCTGTATTTGCTGATAATGTGTCTTACTGCTACCACTGGCAGACTAGGACCTCTAGGCAGATGTTTTGATTTAACAGGCCTGGTATACGACAAGGTGGGTTTAATCCAGTTTGGGAGCTTTATTTCACCTCCCAATGAGAAACTGAGTGCGTTTGATCATTTTTGGTTCGATAAAATCATTTTAAACAGGTTGCTTTTCTTTGCTCAAATTTAAATATAAGTATTGTACATGAGATGCACACAAAATGGAAGGGTGGGGATACTTTTTTTTTTTACAGCTTTGTATATCTGAAGTTAGACACTTAAAGAAGTTAGGTGAAACATCAAAAATTACCAGTAAAGCCCAAAAAAAGTTTTCAAAAAAAAGGTGTCAATATAGAAAATTATTTTACCTCCAGTCTTTCAAGGGCCACACCCAATATTTCATGGGTGCATACCTAGCCTCTGGTCCAGCTCAACAGCAACGCCAATTTGTAACGTCAACAACCTGACACTAGAGGATTACCACAACATTGCCTTTATTAATTTTAGCCAGGGAACCCAAGTATTGTTTACAAGGGAGAATGCCTGCCCAACTTTCCCTTTCTCAATGAGCATAAGCCTAACCACACCTGTCCAGACTGCAAGAACGGCTAGATCAAAAGTATTTGTCAAAAGTTTTTCTTAAGTTTTTGAATAGTAGCACCATGTCAATTTCCTTTAGCCTCTTAATGAGATCACCTGATCAGAAATTGCTAGGCACTACATCTTTGTATTGATCTATGTGACACTTAATGTTCTAATGTCAATAAAACTTTACCACCAGATGTATGTAAACCCCTATGTAAACCCCAAACCACTTTCATCCTCAAAGAACTGACATTTACACATGCAGTATTAACATTTTTATTAATGTCAAAATAGGTTCAAAAAGTTCACTGCTATGTAATGTACAAAATAAAATGTTTACTTCTGATTTGACTGCAAGCCACCCACCTAGGGGCGGGTGTGAGGTACTCTTCACGATGAGTCCAAATACAGACCCCATTACAGTCAGACGTTTAATCTTCAAGGAAAACCTTTGAATACAGGTCTGTCATCCTTCCTGGTTTCTCAGCTTCCTCGAGGAAGGAATGGCAGCCATTGCATTTAAGAAATGTCTGCCAGGCGAGCCATTGAACCAATAGTCAGCGAGATCTTGGCACAACAGACTCTTTGTATACCCACTGATTACAACCACACCTGGTTGGACCTGAAAACATTAACACTCATCAGGATTTTTGTAATTACGTGACAAATCATCAATTTATAGCAACAGTATTTTTACCTGAGTACTGCACCTGCATGTCTGCCATCAAAAGCTGCTCATGTCAGCCGAAAGGATATCCAGTGAGTCCTCCGTCAGATTAATCTACAGAAAAGAATTGAGATTGATCAAACCTGGCAACTAAATTTTGACATGACAAATCATAGTAAGATGCATGCAACCCTATTCATGAAATTGAAACTCACCACTTATTCATATGTAAAGGGACAGAAAAAACAAATTGTCTACACATCTTGAACATCAATTAGGACTGCTGTGGGGCATTACTGGAACAAATCTGTGCACAAGGTAGTGAACTGAGCACATTACTACCCATGAATTAGAGGCCAACGCTTTGTGGACTCAGGAGATGAGACTACAATCCACAGAGGCTTCCTAGAAACATTCAATGGTGGACTTTTATGAATCAGGTAAAGGGCCGTGGCATGTTGTAGGCGACATCTGAAGAGGACTAAATACACTAACTTGAAGGTATTCATGGAAACAATGAGCACTGAGTTTGAAGGATGTGAGCAAAGCAAAAGGAGATTTTTACCTCACGTGCATTGGCCTACTTTCTCCACATATGACCTAGGCAAGAGCAGCTTTCATCTCTGAGGAGCACTTGTTGGTAGGCGCAACACTTCACTCTCCAAGGACTTGTAGATTTTTGGAGTAGCTGACCTCTTGAACGTAATGAAGCATTAACATGACCAGACACCAGCTGACATTTTCCCAGCACTTCCGTTTTTCCATTTTAGGGGGTTTTCAAACCTCAGTAGAGGATTGTTGAAAACACTATGGTTGCCTGTCAAAACTTATTTGGACATTGACAACCCAAGACCTGAATTCATCTCAATAAGCTTGACATTTGAATCCAGAGAGCTTGTCAAATGTTGACCGTAACCAATTAGATTTCCTACTATCGATTCAAGTGGACAAACCGCCAATTTTGAGTTGCCCCCTAAGAAATTATTGATTTTAGTGCGTTAAGACGGCGATTTTCACGGAGCATTTAACTTCCACATGCGATAGTTTTGAAAGGCAAGAATCAAGATTATTTTCCACATTCTGTTTAATAGGCTCCATGAAGCCAAACTGACAAAGAAAAAAAGTCGATCATACAAAGAACATAAAGTACAAAACTGTTCCCGGTTGAGGTTTTACTTTGGGGAAACGAAGTTACATTTTGCGATGACTTAAACAATATTAGTCCATTGTACAGCACATTTAAAATGCAGATGTTGATCAGAGCACAGAAGATACCTTGATCAGACTTCATGAACAGCCGACCACTTCAGAGGCGTAGTTCACCAGTCTGAAAGGAATTCACTCTTTTGGGAAATTGAACAGACAGGAGCCTCAGCGAAACTAAGTTTTAATCGTAAAAAATTTTGCACAAATCCCCCCGAGAAATTGAATCTCTTACTTTTGAATTCCGGTAAAAGGAGGGTCCGCCAGAAACTGACCGGGAAGAAGCCCCACTGAATTTTCAGTAATTAATTTAATATATATATAGATATATATATATCTATATCTATATATTTATATCTATATATTCTAAATACGGAAAAACCCCAGGAAACACATATTGTGCTGGACAAAAAGTCGACAGCGATGGTAGTGGCCTCACAGTGAAAAGCCACATGGAGCTTTTTGATCCCCATACTGGGAAAATTATATCAGATCACACAGGTGCCTTTTTGTTAACAAATGAACTTTGAGGAATGAAAGATGCCAAATCGAGCAAGGAAGGAGACTTCAACTATAATTTGTAACATTATTCATTAAGGAATGACCAAAACTCATGGCTACATTTTGTTAGATGCTTGAGCTACTACAACAGAACTACATAACTAAAGTCAGCAATAACATGTGGACATTTTTCTTGAGGAGCGCATCTTTGAAATACAGCCAGCCAAGTGATGATCTTGAATCAGGGAGATGTTTACTCGTTTGCAGCTGAGGATAAGAAGTGGGCACACAGGTAAAGACACTGAAGTTCCAACACTGGAGTTGCATTACATCCCCTCAACCCACCAGACAGTCCTAAAACCCTCCCTCAAGTCTTTCCACAAGGATCTCCATCTTAGATACGAGCAATATAAGGGTAACAGCAATTCAGGATTTGTTTTAGTGTTTCGTTCGACAGCCTCTATCAGAATGGGGCTTGGGAGCAAAATTCACATTCATGGAGGAATCAGCTTGGGCTCAGGTAAAAAAAACAACAACTATAGGGCATACTTGATTCAGGTTCCCATATGTTGGGGCTGTGGATTGTGTTTAATTCAATGTGTGATGGTGCCAAGTTCAGAGTCCATTACATCCCACAAAAGTGTTTCTCAACATTACATAAAAATGGGTTAAATAAGAAATAGTGTGTCTCCATTAAATTTGAAACCAATTATGCATTGGTCTATTGGTTTCCATTTTATATCTAAGACAGCCCCAACATAAGTCTACATACAAGACAATTGCATATCATTCACACTTACCATAGCCATCATACTGATCACGGTAGGTTCCAGAGCGGTCACCATATCCACTCTGACCTCTGGGAATTAGAAAAGATTGTTAATATTGCATTACTTGAGAATAAGAAAACATTTACTTCAGTTGTTGAATCATAGCTTACCTATTATCTCTGTATCCACCCGAGGAGCTGTATCCTCCACCTCCACCACCACCTCCTCCTCCTCCAGTCCTGTATCCGCCACCAAAGCTTCGTTCGCTACTTCCAAAACTCCTTTCGCCATAGCTCCTGTCGCCGTAGCTCCTCTCGCCGTAGCTCCTTTCGCCGTAGCCTCTTTCAGAATTGTATCCACCACCTCCACAGAAACAACAAAATTAGAGAAATATTAGTACTAGTACTGCCAACAGGGGTTCACCTCAGAAATAACCTCGCCCACCTCTCCCCCTAGATGAACTGAATCTGCCCCGTTGGGCTGTCTGGAAACCTCCCTTGGCACGTCCGCCCTTCCCTGCTTCATCCACACGAATAGCCCGGCCATCCAAAGACTGCAACACAAAGGTAAGTTATTGGTGAGACTATACAGACAAATTTAAATACATAAAACAAATCATAGTTACGCAAATGGCTTTAAAGTTGACTTATACCGGGATGACTATCGATTCAACTTATTTTTATAACTATATCTATTGATATATAATTATGAATCTATACATTTACAGTGTATCTGCTAAAACTGAAATAAATGGTATATAACAAAAAAATCGTGAATTGTTTTCCTTACCTTGCCGTTCATTGCTGCTATGGCGTCTTTAGCGTCGTCTGGATTATCGTATTTCACAAAGCCAAAACCTCGAGACCTGCCCGTTTCTTTGTCTCTGATGACATCCACTGAACAAGGGAACCGAAGCACGTGTTAAAGAATTGTACTCTCAGAAGTTTCTACACCTCCTCATACCGAAAGCATGTGGATTATCTGCAATTTTAAATAAATTTGAAAAAACACGAGATGGAAGAAACTAACCTTTTTCGATGGTTCCGTACTTTCCGAAAGCCGTAGACAAAGAGTCCTCGGAGGTTTCGAAGCTCAGGCCACCAACAAACAATTTTCCCTCGTCATTCATCTTTACTGTGTACAGATGACACGCAATAATAATGAAAACACAATATACACCTGGAATAAACAAGTCAAAATGGATACCCGATGCTTAAGTAGGTCAGAGGAGCAGTTATATGATCCCTGCCCCCACCTCACACACGGTTACTAATAACAATAAACTGGTTTCCAATAAAACATTGAATAACCATGGTTGATTATTAATTTCAACTGTTGCGAATATATCGGTCGGGCCTCAGGCCTGAAAACGCGGCGCCATTGTGACGAAGGATTAACTGGTTACATTACAGTTTTCCGCTAAGCGCCATTTTGTGGCTTCGATCGCACGAGCCACATTTTGTCCCGATAACCGACGTAATCATCTTCAATAGCCTGAGTGGCGCACTCCAATGGCTCATCTTATCGCTCTTACAGATTCATCCAAATTCTTTAAAATATTAATAAACAGAAGATACCAACAGCGCGTTTTTCATCGAAAAGCGACAAAACGCCAACCGTTCAACCCCTGGTTTTTTTATCAATTCCGTTCTCCAACGTGTTTCCTAAATAAGTTAGTAAAAACGTAACAATGAACATATACGACGTAGCTTAATAAATATCAGGTGTGGTAAAACAGCTTAAAATATATTATGAATTATAAAATACCTTTGTATCCTCGACAGTTAACCGACAGACACGGCGACAGGCTGTAGACTCAATGAGGACGGATGAGGAGTTCGCTCCGGTTTTGGCTGTTCTGCGAGCTTCACTCTTCTTCTATGGCATTAAATCGTATATCAGTAGGAGCTCATCCAGTAGGCACAGCATACCGCCCCTCATCATGGCAGCTGGTATAACACCCATCACTGCTCTCCAATGAAGAAGCTCTACTGCAGGCTAAAATGGCTCAAATAAGCTTTTATTTTGCTTATCTGTGACCATAACCAGGACAGTGAGAGCAACATTAATACGAAAGATTTGTCTAAATTTTTTATTCTATAAGGAGAGAAGCCACAAATAATTCCATTATAGATTAGATTAGATTAGATTAGATAGATAGATAGATAGATAGATAGATAGATAGATAGATAGATAGATAGATAGATAGATAGATAGATAGATAGATAGATAGATAGATAGATAGATAGATAGATAGATAGATAGATAGATAGATAGATAGATAGATAGATAGATAGATAGATAGATAGATAGAAAGTTTATTAATCCCCAAAAAGGAAATTTATTCGTTGTAGCAGCTCCAACAGTCATATATTCTAAAGGTGACTAAAAATGAAGACATACTATATCAAGGGACATCTTATAGGCATGTATAGAAAAAGATTATATATAAAGATATATATATACACATATACATACACATATAAATATACACATACATACATACATAAAATCTAATTACAAAAATGTATATATATAATGTATATATATATATGCACATATACAGGACAGAAAAATTAAGAAATAAAATAGAAATGTACATTAAAATAAAGGAATAAAGTGAATGCAAATACAAAGTAAAGGGAAAGAGTGCATATGTGCAATTGTAGTTCAAGTACAGATGTGCAATTAGAGGAAAACACATGGTGTGTAGTCAGAGGTAGCAGAGTTCTGACTTTCAGACACAACACAGTCTCAGTGACTTGATGTACTGTCTGACAAAATCGGGACAAAGGACAAAGGACCTACAGTAGTGCTCTGTCTTACACTTTGGGTCTTGCAGTCTGATGCTGAAGGAGCTACTCAGAGCTCCCACAGTCTCGTGCAGGGGGTGAGAAGTGTTGTCCAGGATGGATATCAGCTTGATCAACATTCTGTTCTCCTCCACCTCCTCCACACAGCCCAGGGGACAGTCCAGGACAGAGCTGGACCTCCTGACCAGCTTGTTGAGTCTCTTCCTGTCCCTCTCTGTGCTTCCTCCACCGCAGCAGACCACAGCGTAGACAATTGCAGATGCTACCACAGTGTCAAAGAAGGTCTTTGGCCGAGTCCTGCACACTCTGAAGGACTTCAGTCTCCTCAGCATGTGGAGACATCCTTTTCTTTTCTTGTGCAGGACATCTGGGTTGTCCGTCTACCCAGTTCATTGGTTAACACCCAGGTATTTGTATGATTTCACCTGTACATTTTCCAAACCCTGGGTGATCTCCGGTGGGTTCTGTGAGGACGTTCTGCGGGGGTTAATCACCAGCTCCTTTGTTTTACTGTTATTAATCTAAAGGTGATTGACCTCACACCCGTCCACAAAGAGATGGTGTAATGACAAAGCCGATTCCAAGTCTGATTCTGAAACAGGGCCTGTTTTAGTCAGCTGTATTTGGGTGGGCTGATAGAAATAATAGGTGGCCATCTTGGATGGTAGATGGACATGAGCTTAGAAAAGTGGATTAGTAGTATAAAAGTAAAACGTGTAAGAGTTTAGCTCTCAAATAAAAGTAAAACGTATATTATGGAATGACCGCTTTCCGCATACGAAATACTGACACAATAGGAACACGCCTACACCACAAGTTTGAAAGCTGATTGGTTCACAAAAACGTGACAATCATGACCAAGAGAGTTATATCCCGCTGGTAGTTTGTTCCGGTAACAGGTTCATTTCTTTCTACCGTGTCCGTAAAGTACACTTCTGCCAAAAAAATCACTGCGTGTACATATTGATCCCTTAATATGGAAATCAATTCTGAAAAAAAGAAGAAGCTGGGATCGGATGTAATAACATTTCATTCCACCTCTAGTAGGTAGTAGCTCTGCCCCAGAGCTTGTGGAAGCTAACGGTACTGCAGCAGGGGCTGTAGCCGCTGACGACAGGATCGTTAGATCTTGAAAAGCAATACATTTAAAAGAAAGTGTTGTAAAATAAATGAATGTAGATCAAGCTATGTGTTTCCCCACGCAGCACAGCATTCATATAATGAGAGAACGAGTTCACTTGCTAGAAAAGACACAGGGTAACTGTTTGCAGCGGGGAGCTCGGAAGCAAGCATCTAAAATCTCCAACCCAATTTAGAAGCTGCCCACCCAAACAGAAATGGTACTGGTGTATTCTATACTAATTTCTAAATAGTCCCCTTACAGTCGGTTGAGAAAAATAATAAATGCATCCGTAAATCCGTGCCCACGGATTTTCATGGATTGTTGAATATTGTCACCTGTCCCTGGCCCGCAGTCGCATCACATAAAATTGCATATATTGCTTACGTAACGACACTTGTGCTGTAGTCCCAGGGTAGGGACTTTATGTTGTTAGTTGTTGTTTGGGGGTGTCGTGCGGAGTACATGCGCACGGATTATAAACGATCAACTCTGTAAATGCATGGGCAAGAATTTACGGATGACTAGTTCTTTCTCTCAAAAGACACTAGGGGGCTCCATATTTTTCCCATTGGATGAGCAAATAAAATAACATTTACTTCACTTTTGATTGGGTGGGCAAGATGCAAAGAAGGATTCTTGCCGTTTTTATTCGGATTTGGGCCATGTTAAGGATGATTGCCAATCCACAATTATTGGTAAACTACATTTAATATTTTATGATGCCCCTTTTTCAGAATCAGAATCAGCTTTATTGGCCATGTATATACATACAAGGAATTTGACTCCGGTTAACTGAGCTCTCACAGTACGAACGTCATATAAAATAATTATAAAATGGACAAGGTAATTATAAAATGGACATGGTAATAAACAAATTTATAAGCTATAAGCAAATGGAGATGTTCTTATGTACAGGCTATATACATTTAAATATATATGTATTAATATTTATTCCTCAATTGGCCCTGAGTCTCCTTCTGTAGTGTCGGATAAGGTTGAGAACACTCTGATTCGCCCTGATTCGACTGGGAGCGTCAAGGATGCGTTACAGTGACGTCAGGGCTGCGCCGCGGCTGTCTATGTCCATGTATAAAATTCTCCTCGTCCATGGTGATTCTGTGATCCTTCGACCGACCACTGACTTTCTAGCCTTATGTAAATCGAGACATAAATGTTTACGATCCGGAGTATCTTATATTTATTTTAAATTCAGACTGGGGGCTCTATGTCCATTCTTTGTTTGCCTACCTGTCAGTTTAGATCCGCCCTATTGATATTGACGCGTCTTCCATCATACATAGACTAGTAGGCCATTATTTGAATCGGTGCGTTGAGGTACTGTTGGGACGTCCTGCACAATCGCGCACAATTTGAATGGCATTACTCTATAGAGAAACGGAAATCTCTCTATAAATCTCCAAAAGATTAGGTGGTCATCGCTTTTGGACTCTACTCTTAAGCACATCCTACAGATGCTCCTTCACCTCAACAATCCTCAATCACGTATTTGATCTCAATCAACGAAATATTCTAGTTTTCATTGGCAGAGTCAAATATCTGTCAAATGTATTCAAAATTTCCACTGATGCATGTTTTATTTTCAAAGTTAAAATATTAAACAAAAAAAGTCCCAAAATACGGTGGCCCAGAAATGAAAAAAAAACTTTACAAAATATAAAACACTTTTCCCGAATTTTAAACACTTTCCCTCAAAACAAACCACATTTACATTTAAGGAAACAAAATTTCTAAAACCCTAGTCTCTTAGTCTATGTGGGCTGTATGCTTAAGTTTTCACACAACACTTGTGTGAAAAGAATAAATGAAGTAAAAATAAATAAAGTTAGGTTTTCATAATGTATGACTCATAATAGTGAGAATGCATATCAAAAAAAGCAAGAAATTGTAGAGCAGGCTTGTTGATAAAACGGTCAGACAAAATCATAAAGGATTACAGGGGGGGTCAACTAATATTTGCATCAAACACAAAACAAGATGTAACACGTTCATCATTAAATGTCGGAGGTACAGTTTGTGAACCCACATGTCAGTATGACAAAAGCCTGGGAAAAAATACTCTTCCCCTCAAAAAAAAGTTTTTTGAATGAACCTTTAAACATATAATGATAAGTATTTCCAAACAATGGTTAGGGTTATGGATTTCTTTCAGTATTGAGCAATTATGATGGTCTAACTTATATGAAAGTTGGGTCATTAAGTAAGCAGTAAAAGTAGTAAAAAAAATACCCTACTGAATGGAGATAATATACCCCAAATAAATCAAGTTGGCCCAATCATTTTGCATTGTGCTGAACGAAACCAGTCCCAATATCATGTGGAAATACTTTCCAAGATTTAATTACATCAATTCAAAGAATCCCTTTTTGTTGTTGTAAGAAAATAGGAGCATTAACAGAAATTGAAGTTTCCATACAGCTTGCATTTAGTGGTCACAAAACAAGACAAACACAGAAATTTTCAATTTCACTTAAATTTAAATTCTAGCCAACATGATTCAATCTAGTAAGAGCTGGGTGGCTGAATTCCATGCAGGTCCTGCAAGATGTACTCACATACATTTATGTGAGTGACTCACATATATTTATGTGAGTACAAAACATAACATCAGTACATAAAATAATACGTGTTACATTCAGGTAAATGTAGCAGGCAGCCAATTTCTTTTTTGGGGGGTGTTTGGTGTGAGTAGCATATAATTGCACATAATGAGCAGCAGTTATTTTGCTTTCATGTACTTGAAGGTGTGGAATGTCGTCCTTTATTCGTTTCTTCTGCCAAGGAGGTGATGTTTTTACCTTGGTTAGCCTGTTCGTTTGTTAGAAAGATTACAGACAAACTAATGCAGAGATTTGCATAAAATTTTATACTGAGGCAGGTTTTGGCATATCCTAGAGATGATACAATTTTGAAGATGTTACCTCTCAACGTGACTTCTTTATAACATTTTTCTTAACAATTACGAGATATGGCACTTTGATTTTTGTGCCATAACTCATTAATTAATGGATGTATTTGTATGAAATTTTACCGCAGCTCTGGGTATCTTGGGTACTGGTGTGTCTTGGTGGAGGTCTCTGATTTAAATGATTTAATCGCTTATCAACAATGAGGCTAACACACTAGTTCAAAAACCACCTGACCATTTCAGTTCTTAATTTCTTGCCTTGAAGAGCAAGGGTGTGAAGAAATTACATGAAAAACAAAACATACAGGTGAAAGCAACAATTTTTGTGTTGGAAATGCCTGGACACAACCATTTGTTACCCCAATTTATCATTAATTATTGGTATAGTATTTTCTCTCTTTGTTTTTTTTGGCTGACATTAGGCAAGAAGCGGCGTACACCATAGAAAAGTCGCCAGTTCATCAAAGGGCTGACACATAGAAACAAACCATTCATGCACTGCACAGAAAAAAAAAACAGTTTACATTGAAGACTTGTAAGCTTAACGCTTATGAACACATAAGTAAACTCACAGTCAGCGACAATTGTACACAAACACATGCTGTTAAAGATGAAAATATATTGATTCAGCTTGTGTCATGTGCTGCATAACAATTGAAGCCATTGTGATTCATAAGATGTCATGCTCAGGGCAATGACAGTCACGGGATTCCGACATTTCTATAAATTTTGGCTTAATGTCATACGTGAGTCCACGATGGTTCTTTGAGACACCATCAGTCATTTGCAGGCTGAATTTCACAGTGAGCGGATGTTTCCATTAAATTAGGGATGATGGGGACGTTTTTTGTTTGGCTAAGGAATCTGTGAGCATAGGGAATTCCTGCGATTGCGCTTACGTAAATGCCTCTGAGGCATCAAACACTGTAAGCGCTTCATTTTACAGGTCAAAGCTTGATTATCCTGTATAGATGAATGGAGGGAGCGACTTCCCCTACCTACAGGAGAGAGATGATATAACATGTTATACATGCTACATATAAATAAAGTTGTCGTTAGGTGTGACCATTTTCACTTAAGAGACATATTCATGGTTTAATTTTATTTAAGATGGAAAACGTTTCACATTGCAAAAATCTTTTGATTTAGCCAGTGGTTGTCATTCGTTTCTCGGTGCCGTTTAGCCTCTTTGTGTGGAAATCTTGTATGCAGAGTATCTTGTTTTAGCCTTCTTTTATAACCAGCATAACCCATATGCTCTTTTAGCAGATGGTGTCGACTAAATACTTCAAATGCATCAGGAGAGAAGTGACGCGAACACAGACGCAGGTCCTTTGGAAGTTGTATAAATCCACAGGTGTCTTCCCACTGTCTTCTCCTCTTCTTAACCCCGGGAAAGCTGTGAAGACTTACATCGCTTCCCGTATTGCCCCTCAACCGAACAGAACAACCAAAAGCAGTAGAATGCCTCTTTATATAATTGTTTCTCTGACCAATGCTACGAAAACAACAACCAATTACAGCGAATCAGCGCGCTATCAACCATTCTATGTCATAAACCCATAATGCAATGCGGCCTTAAAGTAATGGTGACCTGCATGGGTCAAATATGTCTTAAACCTTGAGGATTTCTAAAGTAATGACAGTATTTAATGTGTTCTTAACAACTTGTTTCATTATGAAAAAACATTTATGGCACAATGATGCCTTAATGTCTTTATAGTCGAGGTTCTCATTAAAGCCTCTGCTGCTTACATACTTACCAGAAAAAGTCACAGAGAGGACACCTGGAGAGTGGCTCCAAAAACTTTCTATGACTGCTCCTGGCTGCTGATAGAGCTCTGCAGAGGGTTCCACGTGAACCTCACTCTGGGAAACAAAAATAAAACAGATGATATCCAGTTTTCACCATTTGTTACAAAGAAAAATTAGTTACTATTAGATGTAACCATGATGGTCTCTGTTGATGCAGCACTGGTTAGTCACAGTGTAATTATGTTTATTTAAGACAAAATTCTGCTGAAGATTGAGTTGGATGACTATTGCAGATAAATATGAGGCTGAGCCCTTTAAAGGTTGACGCTTGTGCTGGGCTACAGGGTCCAGGAATGCAACCAGTGGGAGCAGGTGAACAGACTGGTGTGGCTGCTTTCACTGAACAGCTGGTATGTGGACAACAACAATCTGGCTTTGAAACATGAGGGGAATAGGTCTGCATAGATTGGGGGAAACAGTATTGAAGTGGAGATGAACAGGTGACAGAAGGGGTCTTGGTGGATGAGTTGGTGGTGGGGCCTGTTGAGTTAGAGTAAGTTCTGGATCCCTGAGCACTAAACTGGCCGGAAGATGTCAATTCAGAAGAGCTCAGGGCTGGAGACGAGGTCTGGGAGGCAGGTGAATTAGTAGATCTGGTGTCATTGGTCTGAGCACAGAAAGGGGGCTCATCATGGCTGTATTTCTGCTGTTCCTGGCTCTTAAGTCCCCTTTCTGCTTCAGCTCTGCCAAATTCTGTGCAGACAGTTGGAGCTGCACGTACATCGCATAGGCAGACTATCTGCAGGGTTAGGTATTAGGGTCAGACACACGGTGTAGTCATGGGCAGGTTGGAGAAAAGTGACGTAAGAAGCCAGGAAGGGCAGAGAATTGAAGCTAATGTGTGTTTCCTCACTGTGTCTATAAATAGCTATGCCACCAACACCCCCCACTTTATCTAGTCTGCGTCACTCCTTCCCATAGTGCTACGTCCCTTCCTTCCCCTGTGAATAGGTGTTGGAGTGGGGAGGAGGGGGTTGTCACAAACTTAACTGGAAGTGTTATGTCTGCTTTTCATTTGTTGTTATAATAATGGATAATGGATTCAAGAATCCTAATAGTCTATAGGCCTCTAAGACCTTATGTTGTGTCTGTTCATCAAACATTGAAGAGGTCTCTCAAGCTTTTTCGTCATGAAGTAAATTATAACCTCTTAAAAAAGCTTAAAAGAGCCCGAAGAGCATAGATGTCAGTGACATGTACAAGAATGTAAGATAAATGATATACAAAGACATGACATGCCATAGTCTAAATGTCCACACAGGGATGGTGTGGGACATCGAGAGTAGTCCTTTGACATCAAATCCGAATGATAGATCTCCATATTCTGACAGACTGTGTTGTGCTGAGCATCTACATGTATGTCATTTTAGTTGCATTGATCTCACTCTACCAGTCACTTCAAAGAATGTGTGTGCTGCTATTTATGTCCCAAACATCTGCTCCAGTTTTGGGTCAGTTTGTAAAAGTTGTGCAGAAACATAAAACAGGGTTTGTAGAAGTGCTACTCACAAACTCATATCTTCTATCCTCCTGCTTTCGGTCATCATATCAGACACAAACTAGACCTCCTGTCACATTCCTGCTGATTTATCTTCCATTTCTGCTTCATTTCTACATCACATGAGAATACACGCTGCAGAGCACAATTCCAAGAGGCATTTTTATATTAAAATGCATATAGTGTTGGCAAATTTTAAACTATTTCACTAAAAGCCACTAGCCACTATTCTTTTTGAGTAGGAGTGAAATCCATACAGTGAACCACTGGACGTTCTGGCTGCTTCTTACTTCAGTTTTAAGTAAGCGTGAAAGTAAGTGTGAAAGTCTGCCATCATGTGGTCAAAGCTGGGATTACAGAATCGTCCGTCTCCTCGTTCGCAGTCTCACAATAAGGTAACAGCAGCATACTTTACACCAAAAACTGAGAACATTAAATTATCCATTAAAAGAACTACACGGATATCAGAGGAGAATCATTTAGGAAAGGCATCGATTGTGTTACCTGCCAGAAGCTCCCATTCATGAATGAGGATGGCTTTTCTCCTCCATCTCACGTCAACACCACCAGAGTCGTCAGCACCGGTCACGTGGTGCGTTGGGAGCTGGCGGTGGGTGTGTCTAGTCGCGTGCGGTTTCATTCATAACTACAGTCTTCATTTGAACCCCAATATTAAGTTATGCAGAGGGGATCCACTGGTCGTGGACCACCGCTTCAGAGAGAGTCTACAGACAGGTGACTCCGCTCCGCACCGGGAGCAGGTAACGGCGTGAATGTGCTACTATTTCATTATGTAACCAGAGGGAGAGGAACACTGCTCGCCTCTTCTTAGTCGCTGCATCTGATTTATTGAGAGACGCGCCTGTGTCCGCCACTGAGAAGGATCCTGCATGACTGACCGTGATTTATTCCGCGCAGGCTGAGAGCAGCAGACGCAGAATGAGGGACAGCCCCGAACCGAGTTTTTTTGGAGGAGATAGGATGTCGGAGGTGGTACTGATGCTGAGCGGCTCCGGCTGCAGTGGCTTGCTGTAGTCAAGCTGCCCGGAGAGAGGGAGCAGCTCTAACACCGCCTCTATTGACCGTAAGCTCCTGCACATCTGAAGACCGCATGTCCCACTGATGGTGCTCATATGGGTGTAAACACCCCGAGAATCATCAGAGTCTATAAAGTGAAGCAAACAGAGAGTATGTGACTGTCTGTCTGTCTGTCTGTCTGTCTGTCTGTCTGTCTGTCCGTCTGAGTCACCTCATCCATCCATTTGTCTGCATAGGGTTAAAGTCAGAGATGATATTATGATGTATGGCATCACACTCACACACATTCACATACGTGTCACTTTTATTCAGGTTATTTATCTTCAGTTTCATCAAACATGTAAATTTATGTTGAAACTAAGAAGTTATAAGCATTCAGTGACCTAATTTATAAAACATTGCTATCACCAGGTTACACATTATCAGTATAAAGGAAACCATTTATGTTTACTATTTTTAGTTGCTGCTGTTTTTCTTATTATCATTCAACTAATACAAAAAAGTGGTGATAATTGTATCTACGTTTACACTTAAAAAAGATGGTTGAATTTACTAATTGCTGCATTAGCACTTTGAGATTTGATCCAAATGTAAAGTGCATTATAAATTAAATGTATTATTATTATTATTATTATTATTAAGTGGTTATATAAGTTAATTCTATCTCCATGAATGTGTCAATTTTTCTTGGTCATTTTTATTTATAATAACGATTTGGAGCTCAATTTAGAATCACAAATTCCTTTATGATGCGTGATATAGTGGAAAGCATGCAAATACCAAACAGAAAAGGTACCTAGTCATGGATTTGAACCCAGGACATCCTTGCTCCTTCATGCTGCGGAGATTCTTAGCAAAAAGAGTCGAAAAATGCAAGAGGAAATTCACCCCCTCAGAAGAAAGCGGTGACATTGGCTGCACATTTACAGCTGAGACTTGGAAAAACAAATTGCAAATATTGCTGTTTATTACTTTTAATTGAGTAAAATTAAATTGTTTCAATCAAGTATGGACTTAATTAAAAAAAACTACAACAACATGAGTATAGGTATTAATAACACATTCAAATATATTAAATAATCAAGATTAATACGTGTAACATTTACCAGGCTTTAAAATCTGTTTTTTTCAGTGATTCCTCCCTCAAAGTGAAATGAGTAGAAACAGATCATTATAATGTTAGGATATGAAATGTTCCTATTTATATCATGTTATTTTTCACATTATAACAAGATATTGTCATATCATTATGAAATGCGTACTTAAAGTTGTAACGAAATATTAACACACTTAAGATTTACTTAAGACCTCATTCAAAGACCAACTTATGTCCTAAAACATGTTATACAACAAACAATATAACTTATCAGATTATTAAGTGAAAGGGTTTACTGTAAAAACAAAAGAAAAAGAAAATATCATAAAAGTTTCTTGATAAGTTTGTATATTGTAATTGTAAAATATTTTAATAATATAATAAATAACATGTTATTCAAAAACAGTTTTCATGTTCAATGGTCACAATTATCCATATCTCCTTATCTGTTGTGGAAGCAATAAACTTGCACAATAATTCCACTTCATAAAAATATGTACCAAACAAATCACACAATCCATATAGAGACTATTATTCAAAAAAAAAGGGGAATGATTATTAAACCTCCTTAAAATATTCCTCTTTCCTTTATCCTCATATAATCATAGAATAGAAAAGTCCCCTTAGTTTGCAACATCTAAGAGTACAAAATACATATTGTTTAATTATTACGCTGAGTAAAATACTCGAAACTGAAGAATATATTCAAATATTCAGACTATTTATTCTTTCTAAAATATCTACTTATGTTTATTATTTATTTATTATTTAGAGTTAAGGTTGAACACTGTTTGGGTTGGCAGCATAAGTGCATCCTGACCGATCCAATAATTACCAAACAACACAATATAATTCCCACAAACAGATTAGTCAGTGCTTGAGAAATTAGTATAAAAGGGCTTCTGTGATAAACAATTTACAGTTACTCCTTTGTTAAATGTGGACTAAATGAGTTGATTAGAATTTGATAATAATAAAAGGACATTTTCAGACAGTGTAGTCCAAAAAAAACTGAGTCCTATTGTTAGCTCCTCTTCAAGGTAGCTTTGAAACATTCTAACTGTCAGCCAGCGGGAGAAAACACATGTTTCCTGAGGGAGATGATAAATCAGGCTGTAAAGGCTACAGCTATTCATAGATTTTTCTTGAAAATTAAAAGTAAACTATTTATCATGCATGATCACTATATAAATAAAGGTGTTTTTTTTTATTATCACATTATAGTGTGACTGTACACTGATATCAGTGTTGTGTGTGCACCCTTAAGAGGATGCTGCTGTGTGAATATATATAAAATACATCTTCATTGGAAAAGTTACAATTGGTGACAAATACTTGATATTTAAATTGTCCTCCTGTCCACAATGAGCCTTCATAATAGTAAGTTAAAGCATTTGCTGCATATAGACTGTTCATAAAGATGCCTGTATGTGATCTGAATGGATGTGGTCCTCTATTGTTGGCGTACTCTAGAATCCCAGAGCTTTGTTCTCATCAGTTACCTTGAGCTGTTGGTATGTATGAGACATTACATAAAACATGACTCTCACCTGGTGAGGCAGTGTGCGTCACCGTTACCAGTATGTGTGAACAAGGAACTGGTGTTACACAAGCTGCGTTTTGTGTAAATTATCATGTACTGTCAAGTCATCTTCTTTTTGTTCTCTTTATTATGCTTGTCTTTTTTCTCCTACTTGAGTCCATCTTTACAGATGTTGGTCTGTGGTCTTGGGACCGAGGTCTGAGACAATGATGGAGGAGATTCTTGCCTATTTTTCAATTTCCGGCGACATGAGTGAATAATTAGACACTTTTTGGGTTCAATGCAAAAAACTCAAATGAGGCAGCGTGTTAAAGGGGTATTACGTGGGTTTTACCGGTCAGATAACGGTCATGGCTGACTGAAACAGTACAGTAATTTGTTCTGTTTCTCATGGGAGACCTTTTTAAAGCTTAATTAAAAAGCTGAGTGCATGTTGC
The DNA here is from genome assembly GCA_037951165.1 of Lophius americanus. NCBI lineage: Eukaryota > Metazoa > Chordata > Actinopteri > Lophiiformes > Lophiidae > Lophius > Lophius americanus. The sequence goes on from JBBDHG010000004.1 coordinate 2,843,597, forward strand.
AGGAATAAATTACATTATTTTAGCATCTGCTTAATGAGTCTGATCTTTTTTTTTCATCTGTCTTTTGCAAATACCCCAACTTCATTGGGTTTCCACACTAAATGGTAAGAGTGGTCCCACTCGCCTTGAGTCTAACTTCGCTAAAGGCAACTACTATGCGTTCGACTCATCACCAAATATTTATATATATCTATGACATGTTGAGTTATTTTTTATATGGATTTGATCTAATGTCATTATAGTCTAATCTCTCTTTCAAATAGTTAAATCGAGCTGGATTAGAAGGGTAAATCACTTAATTTTCATAAGATTAGAATAGTTTTTACTTATTCACCTAAAAGCATTGATATTTAAAGCTTAAATTCGAAAGGAAAATCAAGAACTATTTGTTTGAAATCATGGATGAAATTGGATTCTTACTGACATTTATTTATAATGGTGGAATAATAATAAACATTTGGCGCACTTGTGCATATTTACAGCAGAAGGATGATGTACAAGGGATTGAATCAAAGTGCCTTGTTCATCATAATGAGTAAATAATTAAATGAGACCTCTATTGTTTTCAGTAGTTAAACGATAGAGGTCTTTAAACACAGAGGAATAAGATATATCGGGTTTTGGCTAGACGGACAAGGAGGATCAGTTCAAACCTTGTTGTTTAAATCTTCTGCACCTTTCTTCATAAAAGAATCACGGCTCTAATGGACCTAATTTTTCTCCATCTTTTGCAGGGTTCACTCACACTGACCTGGATCATGAGCAATGTTTTGCCTCTTCTGACAAGTCTGACGGAGAACGCCACTGTGAGTAGAAGCCATCAACCGTCAACATAAGATCTCCACACATTCCAAGCAGCTGGTTACTTTTGCCTGCTGGACAGATTAGTCTGGGCCTCTGCCAACAGCAGCAAGCAATAGGTGTCCTCCAAAAAATGGCAGCATGTCCCAGCTATTATCTCACTGGTGGAGCCATGGTGGAGGGCAGTCTGCTCTGTATCCATGTGACGAAAACAGGATTAAGCGTGCTGCCTATTTGTGTGAAATGTGGCCCCTGGAGGACTGTGGCGATACTGAGCTAGCAGTGATTATTGGACAGTTAAAGCTGCCTGTGTGGAGGGAGACTCGACAGTTGTTTGTCTCTACAGTGTGTGTTACAAACTTGGCCTGAAGTGTGTTGGGAGGCTCGGCTGCTCCAGCTGATTGATTGTGTTGTTCTCCCAGTTCAGCTGAGCTTGTAAAAAAGAGCAACTTTCATTAAGTTACAGGCGCTCTGACAAACTCGATGGGTCTCTGTGCTGCATGCACACATACCCAAGACTGTAGGTGTATAAACGTTTGTGTGCTGCTGTAGTGATTGACTACAGCTTCAAGTGTGAGCTTCACCTGATTGAATGCTGCTACATTATTTTACAAATGTATAACCAGACTGTGTGTGTGTGTGTGTGTGTGTGTGTGTGTGTGTGTTTCTGGTGTGTTTGAACATATTCTGACTTGAAACAAGTTTAAAATTGTACGACAATTTTTGTCTTTAAAACACATAATGCAAATATCTAATAATATATACCTGATAATAATTATTTGGGGGTAATTATGTGAATAATGTCTCACTGCCGTGGCGATTTACTGTTCACTGAATATATTTGGGTTACGGGATGACTTCTTGACAAAACCAAACAAACAAAACTTCTTAAGGGATTTTTCAATATTTTCTGATGTTCTACATGTCAAATTATACTAATGAATCTAATGCAGATTAAGTGATAATAAAACTGATTGATATTTATAGATGTAGTGTCTGCACATCCAGTCAGCAGCAGTGTCTTTTTCCGTAATTGACCTTGCTGCTACGGTTGCAGCTCCTATCAAGGTCAACATCATTTAAAGGCCAGCTTGTGCTCGTTGAGGAACTTCTCAAACCCCATGCTTTCTGTTAAAGCTGTGTACGATGGCAAGAGTTTATATTTTCATGCGTTATTTACGTAAATGTTGCAATAGTTGAAATTTGCCCTCGTGACGCCAGATTATTTTCACTGTCTTTTGAAGCCTGACATCAGAAGAGGAGCCAGGGAAGTCTGGTTTGGGGATTGCTCTTGTTCGTCTGCATATTCCTACTCCTCCTCCTCCTCGTCCTTTTCCTCGTCCTCCTCCTCCTTCGATTTCCATTTTTAGCCTGTGGAAGCCTCACTTCCCTTCATTGAGGGGAACTTGGAAATCGAATTAAGGGTCCCGCTGACGTTTCGTTTAGCATCCCCAAGCTCACTCAGCCAAGCCTATGAGTTTTAATTAGACAGAGTGGAGAATGGGGTTATTGTGTTGTCTACTTTGTGTGTGTGTGTGTGTGTAAGCAGGCAGGACGTATGTGTTTGTTGGTGTTTTTGTGTGAGTGTTTAACTTTGTGCGGATATGAATAACTATCAGGAGAGAGGCATTTAAGAAATTCTCCAACTTGTAATTACACTAAATATTAAGCTTCTTATCTGACAGCGTAATATGACGGAGAGACTCGTTTTGCTGAAAAGCTAGCAAGATTCATGCAGCCACGAAGCTCACAGCAACAAGAAAACACAGATATGTAAGCCTCTAACTTATGGTACTATTAACGGAATAAGTTATGGACCTTATGTAAAGCCAACTGACTAAAAGCAATGGAAACGAAAAAAGAGTTGAAGCATAGCCCAGAACTCAGTAACTATCAGCCTATAATGTTTTTGAAGGTTTATAGATACAGAGATGACATTATTTTGAAATTCTTTAAATTTGTTCACTATGGAAAAAAATGTAGGCAGAAACTCCTATTTCTGTGCATAGTGTATGGACTTTATGTTTTGTTGATGAGTGCGTAGGGAAAAAGGTTCACAGCATTGACCAGCATAAGTTTGGCTTTAGATACATGTCATGGCACTCTATCTCTAGAATATCCTGAGAGAACGTATTATGAGAGGAAGACAGAAAACAGGGGCCAACACAAACACATTCACTCATGGGACATAACAACAGACATAGTTGGCTCATAAATCAATCGAAATTTAAGAGGAGGGAGACTTCAAAAAGCTGAAAGAATGAAGCTCCAATTCAAATAAAATTATTTATATACATGCGGTTCACAACATATTTACAAGTTATGAGTAAAACAGTGAGAGAGAGAGAGAGAGATATAGAGAGAGAGAGAAAGACTGAGAGAGAGAAATAGATAAAGTTGGGGGATAGAAAAGAGACAACGGGAAGAGACTTTGAGAGATGAAGTGTGCATTGCAAAAGAAATAGTAAAAAGTTTATAATATAAATATTGGAAATTGTAGTACCTATAATTGTAACCAGGAATAGAATCATTCAAATTCTAAAGAGGATAGCACGATATCAATAATCAGAGGGCCTCAAACAGGACCAGGTCTACCCATGATCCATGACGAGCCTCAAACAAACACTGATGAGGAGACGGAGAGGAGGAGAGAGCCGGTACAGACAACCTATAGCATAGGGCCTTGCTTGAGCCAGCGTTAATTATGAGATTTATCGCAAAGAAAAGTTTTATGCCTTCTTTGATACGAGAAGGTGTTTGGGAGATGGTTGCATGGGAGAGAATTTGCTCTGCAAAGCAACTATAGCCAATATGTTCTCTAAAAACCAAAACCCTGTAAATTGCAGGGTGTTATAAGGGTAATTATTAAGCTGACATTAGATTAAAATACTGAACATGTCTTGGCAATGTTGGCTATGTTGATAGCGCGGTTGTCCTCTACTCTGAAGGTCGGTGGTTCAATCTCCGGCCACTGCAGTCCACCTGTCGAAGTGTCCTTGAGCAAGATACTGAACACCAAGTTGTTGCCAATGGCTTTTCCATCGGTTTGTGAATGACGGGTGAATGGTTACTGCTCCTGATGAGCAAGTGACGCCTTGCGTGGCAGCCTCTATCATCACTGTATGAATGTTTGTGTGAATGGATGAATGCTGACTCGTGTGACTGACTAGAAAAGTGCTTTATAAGTACTGTCCATTTACCCTTTATATCTGATATTGGTATAAATGCACCGAGATGTAGGTTTAATGTTGCTGATATCCTTCATATTATATAAATCCCTTATATTGGAAGAGTAAATGGAATGTGTTGTGTGTAAAATACTGAATCTACAGACAAAAATACAGTATTTCCCCCAAAAACGTAGAGTTTGGTCTGCAGAAAACAAGAGTCCAGTGGAATCATGATAAAAAAATTATATTTATTTCCAGCAGTGCGCCAAGATGCTGAAAATGAGTCACATGTTTGAATAAAATACTCCGTTACATGTTCTCAAGCACAGTAGCTGACCATGTGGACTAGTACTGATGTTTTAATCTCTTTCTTTCTTGGTCAGGAGGTGCCTGTGTCTGCGGGCCAGGTGGAGAACTATGTGCTGCTGTTGGTGCTACTGAGTGTGTTTGCAGCAGGGATGCTGGTCCTGCTCTCCCTGCTGCTCCTCTTCTGTCACCGCTGTTGCATGAGTGGACGACGCTTCTCCAGGTGGGTGCACTCTGTTGAGTGACACAATTTGTGGACCGTTATGCATGGTGGGTCTGTAATTGCATCAGGATTTCTGGAGCCAGAGTGGCTGTGACAGCGGTGTCGAATGTCAAATTGAAAGGCCTGATGTGACAAGGAACAAAGACTAACATTTGCTTTCCACATTCAGAGCCAGTGATGACCTTGAGAAGACAAATGCCACCTATACTGAAGACTCTCAGCCCACCCAAGGTAAGAAGTGTGTATTTTCTTAAAGTTCATATATAAATGTTTTTTGGTTCACAAAACCACAAAACATTTATTTAGCCTTTACTAATTCAATTATTTCTCTCCCTTGGTTTGTTTTATTTTTTCCTGTCACTCAGAGATCACAATTCATCTGGATGAATCGGACGCGCTCTCAGCTGCGAGCTGTCATGATGGACAGTCAGAACGATTTGTGTCCACTGGGTTTACAGGCCGCAGAGTCTCCTTCAATGAATCTGCACTTTACCAACAGGAGAGGATGGCACAGGACAAAACACGCAGGTAGGATTCTGATTTTTGGATGAACCGTTGATGAAATCAAATGTACGTGGAGAAGTTTCCGCTTGGATTGAGCCACAGGCATGACATAAACAGATGTTTTGAAAGCGGCTGTCACAGGCTCAACACTGCTGATGCACTTTAACGCCAGCCATCACCACAGCTGAATGACGACATGACAAACGATCTCCGAGGTGCTTTTAGCCCCCGCTCATCACATTATCTTCCTCAGGTACACTCTGACAGAAGGAGACTTCCACCACTTGAAAAAGGCCCGACTGACCAACCTTCACATCCCTCCAGCCCCGTGTGACCTGAAGATCCTTACCATTATGGAATGTGATTCAACAGAAAGCAGCACCATTAACATCAGTGACACCTCAGCTTCCAAACTTCCCCTCGCAATCTACCAGGTAATTAAACACGAGCTCTGATCACTTTCACCAATCCAACCAAATAGTTTGTTTTCTCATGTCGAACCCCTGGTTGCTTCTCTCTCCAGCCCACTGAGAGAAAAGTCCCTGACTGGATGGTACAGAGTCTAAGTGGAGGTCTGCCAGGGGACCCACACCACTCAACCATTTTAGACCAGGAATCCAGACCGGCTTCATTAGCCATGAAAAGACAGTACACAAGATCACAGACAGTGAGTTACACTTTTTTCCACTTTTAATTAAAGCTATTAAATAATCAGTATTGTGGCTCAGGAGTTAGAGCGCTAATCTGAAGGTCAGAGCTTTGATCCCCATTACCTGCATTCTACGTGTCAAAGTTTTTTGGGCATGCAAATGTGAAGGGAGAAGGGTTATTTCCCCTGATGAGCAGGTGGTTCGTTGAGTGGTAACCTGTGCCACAGCTGTGTGATTGAGTAGTTGAATAGGTTTATGTTATAAAGTGCTTTAAGTGGTTGGTCACACTAGAGAGGCCTCGTGAAATAACAGTCCACGTACCATTTCCTAGTTAATAAAACATCTAATAAGTGAACTGAGACCACATAACATTAGCATAGTGAAGCAGAGTAAGCTTACAGTTCAAAGTGATGTTGTTCCTGTGGGAGCTGCTGACAAGGCAGCAAATCCATATTTCATCTCTCACTTAAGATGGGATCAGGTGCTCAGTGGCGTTATCTACCCAAACAAGAAATGGAGTTTATGTGGTTGGTGCTATTTGTTTCTGTATTTGTAAGCAGGATATCTCAAAAACTAACCATCAGATTTCTAGTAAATTTTGTGAAGCATTTGACTTGGGTTTTAATGTTGTGGCTGATCTGTATACATCAACAGTTTCTAAACAAAACGGATGTTTTCTGTAGGACCGGTAAGAGTTATCCAAACATTGCATCAAGAAACGTTACAACATAACATTGCCATAACTGATAAAAGATGTAATATACACTGTTCAGCCAAAACATTACAAGTATCTGCTTCTAATTTTGTGGCTAATCAGTGTACATTTGCACACTTTCTACACTGTGATTTAATTCATTTGTATCAAACATAAGCAGAGATGTGAGATGCAACAGCCACAGGCTCGAACTTCCTGATGCACTCTTAACATCAGTCACTTCTGTGGCCGAATGACAACGTGCTAAGCTGCCGTCCCCTGAGGGCTTCGCTTCTGCACGTCACAATTCATCTGAACTCATCTGCCTCAACCCCTACTTAACGTCTCATCTCCATCTCCTCCCCATACCCCCCTCTTCTATGTCTTTTGTCAGATGGAGGCTTTTGGGGACAGTGGAGAGGCTGAGAGCATAAGAGGCGAGCTGACTGAAGCTCCAGGCCAGACCTCAGTTCTACACTTCTTCTCTAAACTGCGGCGTCATGCAAGTTTGGAAGGGGCAGGGCCTTACTTCAGGAGGTGGAAGTTTGACAGCAGTCATCGGGCTGCCAGCTTGGATGCCAAAGGTTTGAATAAATGTCATAAATGGATGAGTAAGGTTAAATTTATAGATTGACTAACACAGCAGATGACAGCAATTTGAGAATAAAAACAAACTAGTGAAAACATCAGGCTGACAGTTATTAATTCAAACTTCAAACAGGCTCCCCTAAGAGAAGGCCTTTCCAGAGACAGAGAGCAGCAAGTGAAACAACCGATCACGCCGAAGACGATTCTCCGCTCCACGATGAGGTCCTTGAATCTTTGCCGTACACTCCAATCCCAACCAGTGGGCTCCAGTCCCTCTCTGCCGAGTCTTTGTCTCACCCTCCCACTACAAGCATGCCCTCGGTCTTCTTCAGCAGGTACTTCCCACTTCATTATCCCAATCCTTGCACCCTTAAGTTCTCAGAATGATTTATTTACCATTTTCCCTCTGTGCAGTCTAAAACTGGAGGCCATGGTGGAGTTAGGAGGGAGCAGCTGCCTGACAAAGGAAGATCTCTATTATCCACCAAATGTTTCTTGCTCTCGAAGGACAGAGGATGGAAATGGAGGACAGGTAGAAAAAGAAACAAAGGTTGAGGCACTTGTGGGAGCTGATGCAAGAAATGAGCTAGAAGCAGCAGAAAATGATGACTTGTTTGGGATGCAACAAGAATCTGGTGTACAGGAAAGGTTTGATGCCGGGTTGGGGCAAACTAAAGGCACAAAGACAGAACTCATTACATTAGATGGCAGGAAAAAGAGTGATGCAGAGGTTGAAGATGGAGATGAGTTGTTGTTGGGAGCTGAAGCCAGAGTGAAGGCAAACTCAGGCTCTTCTCTTTACTTCACGATTCGGCAGGAGAGCTCAGAGGCCCCGCTCTCTCTGTACAGAGACATTTGGAGCTTGAGAGCCTCGCTGGAGCAATACGCCTCCTCAGACCAGAGCAGCACAGATCGGGAGTCCGTCCGTAGTGATGCTGACAGCGTCTCATCCCTCTGTGGTGCAGGGGCTCGCTCTGGCTTGGACAGCTGCTTGTCCCAGGACCTAGACGATGAACCTGAAGGAGAAGGAGAGGTGCCGGAGGGAGGAATCAGAAGGGTTTCAGGTGGGGAATTTGAAATGGGAAGTGGAACAGGAGGAGAAGGTGAAGCAGGGAACCGCAAGCTGCTACAGATGGACAGTGGCTATGCCTCCATCGAAGCACCATCCAGAGCCCCTGAGGAAATGCGGCTCTTCGGGACACCTGGAGCTCCACGAGGAAAGACAGCATCTGAGAGAAGGTTGTTCTTCACGAGCTCTGGGAGAAAAGGTTCAGTGTGCGAAAGCATTGAGGTCAAACTGTTTCAGGAAGAACTGGAGGAAGAGATGTCCGACAGCCTAGGGACTAAGGAGAAATTAAAGGATATATCTGAAACTGACATCCAACCTCTTACACTTCAAGAGCCATATCATCCTCTGAAATCCCATCATCCTCTGAAACTGCCAGAATCACAGTCACAGCTGAAGTCTCAACTGATAAATCCAATTCCACAACCATCAAGTCCTCACCAACCTCGTCTACGCCGCCGTGACTACAGCATTGATGAAAAGACAGATGCTCTTTTCAATGAGTTCCTCCGTCATGATCCACGGTTTGACCAACAGGACTCTCCAATGCGCTCCAGGCACAGATCCAGAGTTCACCTCCGGAAACAGTGGCAGAGACACAAGCAATACAGCGACCCAGGATCAACCACTGGAGGTTGGTACTCCCCATCCCTCGAGAGGCAGAGGTTCACCCCACTGCGGAGAGGGGACAGCGCGGGTTACCCTCTGGATACCAGGTATCACAGCACACTCTCACGCATCGCAAGTGCAGCAGATGAAGAAGCCATTGAGGTTGCAACTTCTGAGGAAGCCGCAAAAGATAGCACAGAAAACAAACTTCAGTCAAGTGAGGGAGCATCAGGGGACAGCACAGAAATCACAACCTCTGAAGGCACCGACGCAACAAAGAGCTGCACAGAGTCGATTGGTGAGGGTGACGCCTGGCACGTCTCCACAGAAGAAGATACAGAAAGCACAAGAGGCCCGCCGTTGACGGTGAGCACACAAGAGATCAACAGGGATCCAAGAGTTGACAACAGAAACAACAACAGTAGTCAAGATATTTTATCAGATGTTTCCCTGCATGCAGAGAGCAATTTGACAGACAAGCTGGTCGCATCACTGGAAGAGAGACTCTACACTGACCTGCGCAGTGCAGAGAAGCTCAGCCATGGAGGAACAGAGCAGGTGCTTGTGTCTCAGGGGGCTTCACCTTGTTACAGCCCCATATAACTTAACATTTCATCCACCTACTTTATTTCAAATCCATCTCCCCTTGTCAAGAGACTTGAACAAAATGGTTTATAGCTCTTCAAATATATTTAAGTGTGACTTTGTCCCCCACATCCTGACAAAACTTCCATGTAAACTTGATATTTTAAAGGAGAGAACTCTCAATGGCCAATCTGTTCCAGTATTTCCATTCAGACCTTAAGTTCCACTGTGATATCATGTGAGATGAGATGCCCCCATTTTTTGTAACTGTTCATAAAATCAAATGCTTTCATAACATAGCTTTAAAATTATAAACCCATTTCAAGAAAAACATATTTTCAGATATAACTGAATTTTCAGCATGCTAATATATGTACAGACAATGTGTATGAGTACTGTAGTTTTAATTTTAAAACAGAAAGCGCTTTGATGTAAAGATAGTTTCTGTTCTCTCATTTTAACACCATATCCAGTTGCGAGAGTCCTTCTGATCTTGATAACCATGGGGGAAAATGTTCATGAATTTTTTTTCTGTATTTGGTCATACAAGTATCAACAGTGTTAAGAAAAACATGATTAAGTGTTTTGAGTCCTCTCAACATATTGATGGTAAACATTAAAACAGATGATGTTCCGAGACTGTACAACCATCAGCCGTCGACGAAAAAAATGCAAGAATTTTATAATTCGTATTTTATCTATTTGCTTATTTCTTGTTAGCTATCAGCTCCCATTACCCTTCATAATTAAGGATATCCATGAACTTCCGTGGGCTTGTGTGCATAGTTGCATTACCGCAGGGACTGAGGGGGAGAAATGCGGATCATAACTAAAGTGTATGGCACAGGAGCCTCTCAGGCTTCATGTCAGATGATCTAGTGCCAGAGTGGAGGAGGAATCTGAAATAGCAGTAGCAACGATTACTCCCGTATCTCAGCAGAATGGTATGCACACAGTTGGTATTGGTAAATAGAAACCTAGAGATGTTATACTTTGTTCATAAGTCATCAAATCCTACGAAAAGGTATATCAACCTAAAGAAATTTATTTCACCACTGGAAAATGTCAAATTGGTCCATCTGTGCTCCACAAGGACGTATATATTTCTGACATTGTTGCTGCATGACTCTAGAGAACGGAGCAAAGGTGTCTGCAAAGGTGAATTACTTTTAGTTTAAACTGTTAAAAAAAAAATTGCAACCAGAATGCACTGCGTCACAGCCAACAATAAACACTCCAGTTGGTGAGTGACATGCTGAGCGCTGTATGCCGTAGGTGTCTGAATGCAGAATGTGAGATGTTGCACATGTGACTCACGTCATGATATATCTGTACAACTATATATTTTAAATGTTCAGCCAAAGCAAGCTCTAACTGATTCCTCTGTATTGTGAAGCACCATCATTGTCCAAAAAAAACCTAATAGCTATTCATGTTCTGAGACCTGGTGCTGTCAATTTTCACTAGAGCACAAAATATGTTGGTCAACCACTGAAAATAGTAACCTAAATAAACACTATTTACTCCTTGAGTATTTTTTTCCTATCAAATCAATTGACAATTTTTTAAAAATGCATATTTTTCTAAATGATTAAATAAATAAAAAAAAAAAATAAAAAAAATCAAATTGTTTTGGTTGTCAACTTGAAAAACATAAAATTGAATTTTAATAATATAAACACCAAATGGGACATAGGTGTAATGCAAACATTTCAGTAATAATCCGCACACAGTAAGGATATGAAGTGTCATCATTTATTCTGCAGTCACGTAAAATTAACTCCAGGGACCATTTAAATATTGTGTTTATTGAGGACTGTCACTTTGGGAATTGGGAGGGGTAAGTGCAGCTTGTTTGTCTTTCAGCAACTAGGTTCATGACTTCACATGAGTGGGTTGTATGAGACCTGAATCTTTGACATTCACAGTGGGCCAACCTCTTCATTAAAAAGACAATAGAACAGAAAATTCAAATGTCTTGCAGCCGAGACCAAATGAGGCACATATTTACTGGACAAAAATCATTTGTGAAGAAAATAGACTATTACCGTTAACCTCTGCTGTTTTGCGTTTCAACCAGCTAAACACTGACATTTTCATTCTCACCACGTTTCTCCTTGTGGGTTTTTTTGAGCAGAGAGCCTCTGTGGCGACCTCGCTGACGTGATAATGCCTCCCTCAGAATTGTGACTCACCTGCTCTCTGATCTATTCCCAGCGAGGGACTGATGATGGGCCTGCCTGCGTAAGAGGGGGGCTGGGCTCCCACAGAGACATAGAGCATCACTGAAACACAGGCAACTTGGTTATTGTGATTGCCATGGCCTGCAGCTGAGTGGCATTGGCTCTTGATCTTCTAGGGTCTGACTACCAACTAGCAGCAGACATCAGAGAGATGTGTGCAGTATTCCAATCAAAGTATTTTAGTAACGGGCACCTAAAATAATAAACAGTACACAAAATATAACCATTAGGTGTATTGCATAATAAAAACTTGCTAACTCAATGTTAAAGAGAAAGGATCATCCAATAAAACAGCCTGTTTGGGACATATTTTATATAAATAATAGTTAAAAAAAATATTCATTGGAGAAAAAAAACCCCAAAAAACTAAATGGATATCCAAAATCCCCAACAGGTTAGCTGTGGATCACAAGGATTCAGTCAGTCAGTCTGTCCAAAAAAACAAGAACTTTCCCTTTCTTCCAGCCCTGTACAACATGCAGTTTGTATGTTGGTTGTTGTAGCATAATTATTCTCATCATAGAACTAAATATAGAATTATTCATAGCTTTTGTCATTGTTTCTCTTTAATTAATTTTACACATCACAATGCGTCCTTAAAAATTGCCATCATGGTTCTGTAAATCAAAGAAACAGAGAGTGGGGTAGAGAGAGTGAATGGGTGGGGTATGTGAGTGATGGTGTTTATAACACTTGGCTCTTTTCATGAAGATAACAGGGAGGAGGGAGGAGATGACTACATGACAGAACCGAATGACGAGTTAAAAAAAAACAAAAAAAAACTAAACACCATTTTAAGAGCCAGTGCCTCAGTCACAGAGCACAAAGAATAATTCATGCTGTCCCGCTCCTACGCAACACTCATACCGCTTCCTCAAAAGACTCTGCAGGCCAGTGGTCCAAGGAAGTGTGAGTGCATTAACGTCAGCAGATTTCTCTCACCACAGTGAGGATTCCAGACACAGAGACAGGTACATATTAACCTGAGGGGGACACAGATGGAAGAGAGAATATAACAGATGTTAGGTGGACTTTTACTCTTACCCCTTCACATTAACCATGACCAAAAGCATGTTTCCCCAACAGCATCACAGAAACTGAAACAACAAAGCTCTAATTGGTGTTGCTGACATGGAGAGGCTCACCAATAAGGTGAAAAAGAGGGACAAACATCCCACTTTCTTTTTCTCGTCACATCCAGTTTGAGTCATCCCCTGAACAAATTAATACACGGCATCTCCTGTGCAGTGCACCCATGACATACAGCCTCACTCTGTGAATTGTTTGTATGTGTGACATTGAAAGAGAAACCTGTGGGAGGTAATCAGAACACGAGGTCAACCTGTTAAGTTGCTGTGCGCACTGGCTGCAGAGATCTGACCCACCTCTAGATCTAAATGTACGACACTGAAAGTTACACTTAAAATAACACATACAGCTTTTTTCTTTCAAAGGAGCAATGTCTTGGAACTCACTGCCGATCACTTCTGATGCAAAGAGCGACCAAATCTGGTTAATTCAGAAACAAACATGGACTTTATGTTTGGTCTTTTATGTATTATTTTATGTTTATGGCTTACTGTGCATAGTATTTACTTCCCTTTCTCTTTTACTGTACTTTATACTGACTGTCTTTACTATATAAAAGCCCTTCTAAAGACTGTTGTAATTTAGCATTCACTGTGGGACAAAACATGCATTGGCTTTGCTTACTTTTACATGTCCCAAATACTAAATAAAGAGAAATGCTCACAGGAAATAGATACTCTACGTTTCAAGACAGTCACTCACTAATCACAGAAATAGGAATAGAAACGTTAATACTCGCTTTCTGACATCCAACAGCAAATTTACTGTCATTAGAGAAACATGAAACTGACCAAGTACATTTTCTTATAAACATTCTAAAAACAAGTCATGTGAAGATGACATATTCCTCCTGACTAACGTAAAAATTTGTACAACAAATGCATCAATAAATGACAATTTCGCTGGTGAGCCTAGACTAGTGGAAATTGTTTTGTGTATATGCTATATGCTCTGTTAAGCAAGCATCTTAAAGGTTTCTTTAAAATTATCTTTCTGTGGAAACCACACAAAATAAAATCTGTAAAAACAAAATCCAATCATTAAAGGGAACAACTGCTTGCCATAGATGGTTTACATGTCTAAAGTTCAGAGAGTTGTTTGCGCCAAACAAGAATAATTGGTTATAACAGACAAAGGGATGGAGTGACATCACAGTCATTAAAATGTTTCCATCAAATCATGGGGAAATAAAAATGTTTACAATATATCTACATGGATTCCAACTCACAAACATAAATTCATATCAGTCCTGACTATAGTTTGTTTTCAAGAACATCAAACCACAGTCTGTGATCATGATGCCCAGCCTCTTCCAGTGTGTTCTAAATGTGGGTATTCTTTCAGTGAAATAAAGGTTATTGTTGCACATAATACCGACAAAGATTACATTTCCTTGATAAATGCAAATGATGTAAAAACATTATTTCTTGGAGACAGGTTTGCAATCCGTCTTTTCTCCCGACCCATTATCATGAAGTACCAATGATCAGCCAGCTCAGTTTTATGCATTGACATTCATGAGGTGCTCTGAATTGACCATTGAAGTTGAATGCAAGTGCAAAGAGGGTGGGAGAGAGACTGATCCATAACTGTACGTTTACAAGTTGACAGATATATAAAGAGAATATTACAAGCAATTGTGTTTGCATATTTTAGAAACAGATTTTATAATATTTCTTTCAGATTCTGTTTGCATGCACAAATTGAATATGATTCCTACGCACTGTTTAAATGAGACCTCAGGTCTAGGTTCTGTGACTGTATAGGAAACCGCCCATGTGTTTGCCTGGGGAACGGTGGTGAGTCAGAGCACTGCTTACTGAATATCAACAGAAATGCTCCCCCTCCCTGTTTTGTTTTCCCTCCTCATTCATGATACTCCTCTTTATGTCTCCGTATGATCTAACTCATTCTCATCACACCCCTTCAGTATCTCCCATCTGGATCTGCTGCCTCTGTTCTCCTTGGTCATTTTTTGTTAACCAACCTTTCTACCTTATAAAACTGTCCTCTAAGCACTTCTGAATCACAATTCAGTAGGAGCTTTCTTAAAAGTTGGCCCACTCACCAGGTGGGTCATTTCTGAGGGGGGAATGGGAGGTCATTGCTGTTTGCAGGTGGAGAGTTTGCGGATCTTGCTGGCTGTGGAGACTCCTTTACGTGAGGGGTTGGATGAAGAGGAGGATCGGCGCTCTGCTTTGGCCTTGCTGTTCAGAGATCCCCCATCTGTTCCGTTCACACAAACTGGCTTCGCTAGAGCTGGACTGTAGTCTGCAGGCTCCTGATCCCGAGCCTCTACGGCCACTTGTCCTACAAACACAAACACACAAGGGTAAAGACAAATCAAACTTTCCTTCAAGACGTGACTTAAAAAAATTCTTTACTGAGTAGCTTAGCAATTACTGAAAACCTACTGCAGTAAAAGCTGCATATGAGTTGTTTTTTTTCCAAAGAAGTGACCCTTAAAACGCAAATTCGACAGCAGCATTAGCAACATTTTAGCTCATATAACCTGAAAATATCAGATCACAGTGTTTTGGCTGATAAATAATGTGAATGCTCCCTACACTGGAACAACTTAATCACTGTTGAGAATAATGACAGAATGAATGAATATTTTAGCATTTTATTTCAATTATGCTAGATAGCATGATTTAATTAATTTAAAGCAACCCATGAGTGCAGTGTTTGGGAATGACGCCAGGAAAACCATTCAACTCCCACACGAATCCATTTCAGCAGAACTATTTTTAGGTCACTTTATTCACATTCTGCAGCTCCATTTGGGTTTCATGTTGGTCATCACTTCTAGATAGCTAGCACTGCTGCTGCATGCATTATTACTGGGTGTTGCATAGCAACAAAGAGAGAATATGAATTCTTGGGAAAAAAACAGAAAGGAAGAGTTGGGACAGAAATTAAGTCATATAAAATGACGGTCTCAATGTCTGGTCACCTCAAAGTTAAACAAAAATACGGGAAGTTTTATATACACAGTTGAAAACAGCTTTTTTTGAAACTAAAAAGGATATGACCAAGTGTGATCTTAACCCAAGTCCACAACCTAAGTTGCAAACTTGTTATAGGCTGACAGAAGTCAGAAGTCAACCCATTAGAGCTTAGGAGGCAACGCAGAGACAGAAAATATCCTCTTCTTACATAGCCAGGGATGGACCTACAGTCTTGACCACCAGCATCAAGCATTGATGAGGTATATACAGCTAAACAAATGATTTTAAGTTTGTGTGCAGGAATATTATGTTTACTGACCCAACTTGTTGCAGAATGAGAAAAATGCTAACCTACCGTAACTGACAAACATAGCCTTTGTGTCACATGAAAACGCTATTGGGAAAAAAAAAGAAAAAAGGCTACTTACGTGACTATATAACAAAAGTATCTGGTATTTTTTTATTAAGCTGCAGTGTCAGTAAATCATGGAAAATAATGTGGGACTGCCAATAATATAAACCATCTTTAATAATGAAATATGTGTTCAAGGACCCAAATGCCCCCGCAACAGGAAACTGCGCTGAAGGGGATAAACCATAAGCAATCAACCATAAATGGATGTGAGGAGGCAAATATGAAATCAACCAAATTTAAATATGGCTCTGGCTCTATGTAAACTACAGATAAATGAAAACATTAAGTGCCCCGATGAACAAGGCCAACCCTACACGGCGCCTTGGGCAAGGGCATAAAAATCAGTGACAGATCCCAATTATGCTCACATTATAATATCAAATTCAATCATCTTCATTTATGTTCTTTTGAACTCTGATTGTACAGAACTTCATCCAGTGTTGCTTTAATACATTAAGATAACAGTATAGAGGGAAAAGACTACAAAGATGAGACGGTGCAAGTAGACTTAAAGCTGGGCTTGCATTGTATGACTTTAGAGTCGTGGCCGTTTAATTTCAGCTCACACTGTATGAATCAAACCTTTGCAAAAGCTCATGTTTGGTGTGCTCACACTGTATGATCAGATCCTTCTGGAGTGACTAGATCTGCTGCTGTGGACCTACTTGATGCTCACTGATTACAATATAATTTTGATGATGTTTACAATTGTTGTTGTTATTATTATATACTATAGTATTTTCCCATAAGTTATTGCTAAATGTTATCATATTACTATTATTGTTATTATCAGAAAACAGAAAAAATTAATTTTGAGCCAAAAAGAAAACCAATCGTAATGATTACTCACTGGTTTTTTTCAGGTGAGAGAAAAACATTTGGATTTGAAAAAATATTTTTAAAATCCAGTTCCTGTGCATGAATCCACACTCACCTGGCACTGTGAAATCCTGAGTGTATATGATCTCATCCTCTCCATCGTAAATTTCGTCGTCATCATCTTCCTCTGTGTACCCATGCAAATCCTCCAGGTATGGCACCACGGTCATACTCCGCCAAGGATCCCTACTCTCTGCGTTGGCGGGGATGGGGACAGGGGGCTCAGATGGAGGGTGTTTCTTGCGCACCCAGCTAAAAGGGACGGGCAGGGAGAAATGTAATTGACAGATCCGCCACTGATAAGTACTACGGGCGAGAAGGGTTGCATATTTGTTTTTTTTAATTTGCATACAACTTATGTTCCTAAAAATGCTTATAAAAGCAGGGAATTGACTGCTAACAATTATTGGACAATTAACATATAGTTTATACCAAATCACTCACTTGTGTTGCCTTATGTTTTGTATGGAGAACCTCTTTGCAGGGTCATACTCAAGCATTCCTGAGGGACAAACATCAAGTTAATTTGAATAAAAACAATTAATTCACTCGCATCTCTTTCTTGTTAGGGTTTTACACTAACTGAGGGGAGGATAAGGCAATGTAGACTAGGCCAGCAGCAGATAGATGAAAACCTAATTTAAGGAAAATTAATAAATGCAGTTAATAATCCTATTCATAACTGACTGTTGAGGAATTCTGTACTGCTTAAGGAGTCCATGGGATACATCATGGAGGAGCATAATAAATGTGCCAACGTTAAGAGGATTCTGTCCCTTAATTATCATAATGAGAGCTGAATCTGTACGAATAGCATATGTCAGCGTGATAAGGGGGAATTGTTGCAGTACTTCCAGACCTAATAATGTAATTGTCTACCAGCAAGCAGAGTGGGGCAGCATGAGGAACGCTGATAGTAGTCAAATGGCTGCTGAAGGACATCTCTTGTGTAAGAAGGCTTATTTTAGCCCATGTAATTATGGACTGACCATTTCCTAAGAGCTGCGTCATCACACAGAGACGTCAAACTCACAGAAACTGGGGGGTGGGGCCCTGATGAGTAATGAAGCACCATGCGACAGTTTGTTTCCCTATTCATGTTCAAACAAATCAATACACAGTGATATTGATACAGAAAAATAACTGGAGGAGATGGATAAAACGTCAGAATACTTAGGATTAAATCAATAAATATTCATACAGCATTTATTTGTTTCAGTAAAAAAAAGACTTGACTTCTTTTAATCCTTACATCTTGTAAAAGCATTCCAGTATTCCACTCAGGAAACCATGCCTGACAATGTAATGTCTAGTTTTCTGTTGCCGGCTCTAGATCAGTGAAAAACTATTTGAACAACTGGGATTTCTATGGTTTGGAGGAAGCCTGTCTGCTGAAAAGCCACAGTGACATTCTATGTCACAGCACCACCTCCTGACCACACAAAAAGGATCACAGAACTACTGAACTGAAATATTGTTTACCTCCTAAAGACTTATCTTTCTGTAATTCTTAGCAACATTACTTAAAAAAAAGCAAATTAAGAGACAATAATTTCATTGCAACTGGTAAAATAAATGGGTGTTATTCTTTGATGATGCATCACATTCAATTTCAACACTACCGCTATGGTATGGGTGTTTATCAGTGTTTGATGATGAACTATAATTCAGCCAGAAGGTTTTTTTTTTTCATCTTTACTTCACTCACCTCGCAGCAGGTCTGACAGGAGGGGTCCACACTCCTCAGGAATAGTGTAGTCTCCTTTACCAATGTTCTCAAATAGCTTATAGATGTTGTCCCCCTCAAACGGATAAAGACTCGTTGTAATGTTGTATCTGAATGGATGGAAGTAGGAGTCATCAAATACTGTAGCAATTCATATTACCCAAAAATATAATAAGAATAGAAAGTAGCACATTCTAATCAAGCTCTGGCTACTTCCCACAGTATTACGTACCCACATTCGCACATTAAAATGTGCCTATTATTTATATCCAAAGCAGGGAACTATTGCTGATATGACTACTCATTGCAGTAGTAGAAAAGGCCCATTCGGATCCGTATCCATAGAAATGCAAATTTAAGACAAGTGCATGAAGGAACTGACTGAAAATCAGAAAGACGGTCTCTGTGTTTTAAAGGATGATAATGAGTATAGACTTCAAGGCCAATGCTGTTGCCTTTTGCACTCAGAGAAAAGGTATTTCTCATTAATAAGTGTGATTACCAAAAGTGTATTTACACTATGTCTATATATGCTGACCAGACATAACATAACTACAGACATGTGAAGTCAAAATAATATTCATTGTCTCATTACAAAGGCATCTGTCGATGGACGGGAGATTTTAGGCAGGAAGTGGAATTTATCATCAAAGTATATGTGTTGGAATGCATAAGAAATGGACAAGCGTGAGGATGCAAGCTACTTTGAGGTGCAAAATTGAGATGGCGACAGAATTGAGTCAAAACATCTCCAGAACTGCAGTGCTTGTTTTTTTTTTTTTTTATTAGTGCAGTGGCTGGAACCTACAAAAAGAAATCTGAGGAAGGACAACTGGTTAGTGACCAAGTAACGGGTGCCCCCTGATGACCGTCGGAAGCTAATGCAAGCACGTATTGTCAAACACCCCAGAAAAGCTATTGAGGTAAAAATTGTTGAAAGTAATTTATGCCGGTTCTAATGAAGAGGTGTAAGTAAGTAAAGCCACCTAATAATAGGCCGATGGTTTTAATGTTAGCATTGAATGGTATAAAACAACAAAATAAAATTTTATCAAAAATGAAATGTACTTACATTAAATCTGTTTATAATTGTCAGTTTAAAGTTTTTTTCAATTTAAAGTATTCTCTGACCTGTGAGACTTTAGGCAACCTGAGGTTTAAAACTACTCACAGTGTTACTCCAGCAGACCAGATGTCCACTTTAAACCCTGAAAAGGTGTCCAGTCCATTAGCAATCTCTGGAGGCTGAAAGGCCGGAGAGCCCTGACTGGTGCGACATGTGTCATCCTCTGCAAATGGGTGAAGGGCCTGAAAAATACCAGCGCAATCAAGGTTACTACGAAATTCTTTTTTTCCTCTATGATAGGGTCCATCATAAATGAGCCCCATATAATCACACAATCATTTCATAAATTATTAATTTCATGACTTAAAAATAAGTTTATCAATGTAAATGTACATTCAGGATTTCAGAGTAATGGAGATTTAAGGCATAGGTATGGACTTTTCTGCTGCACAGCGTTATGTTGCAGCCTGAGCTCACCTCTGCTACTCCCAGGTCAGATATTTTAAGTGCTCCATCTGTGGTCAGCAGTAGATTCCCTGGTTTAATGTCTTTGTGAACTATTCCCTGGCTGTGCAAATATTCAAGGCCATCTAAGAGTTGGCAAAAGTACCTGCAAAAAGAGACACAATGTATGATGGACAAATGTTAAAAATTATTTACACAGTTAGATAGAATAGATGCAGAGAAGGATGAACTAAGATCAAAGAGGCTTAAAAAAAACAAAAACAAGAGGAAGCAGAGAGGTAGAGAGAGCGAAAATAACTGACTTACCCATGAGCTTGAAATACTGGAAACCTTTTTTCTGGGACACTGTCCAACATTTCCTGCATCCCACAAACGCAATACTCCATCACCATATACGTAAGTAAGGAGTCAAGGGGAATTTGCAAAAAGAACATATAGACCCATCATTCGTAAACATGACACCCAACTGACAATTATTGTATGGGTCTTTCTTTGGCCACCGAAACCAACTTTGTGACACTTTTCTATCAGAACAAGCATCAACTTTTTCAGAAAACTGCCATGGTAGCTCCTCTGAGGGATTGGACAACCGCTAGCCTTCATTCCTCCGATACATCAATGAACCTTGGATGCCTATTTTGCAGCACTATGATTCAGATAAAATTAACAACCATGAATAATTAACAATTGTAGGCTAATTAAAATGCCAGTAATGATATCGAACTTGTAACTGTCTGTGCTACGTACTGTGCTATTCCTGTCATACCCATACACACTTCCTTGCGGTAATAAATAATCGGCATTATCCGCTGAATTCAATTTGTTATTTGAGGGGAAATAACTGTTGCCTTCAAGTGCCATGTTATACGGACAGAGGTATATTAGACATATCTGAGCTCGCCACAAAAGCAATGAAAAATTAACTTCCATTTACAAAACAAGTATCTACAAATGTTTTTTTTAATTAATGAAGCTAAAAGGCTTCTGTTAACTTAGTGACCATGGTGAGTCACAAGGATTCTATTTAATGCAAGGAAAAGTAGCGTTCACTATGTTTAATATAACGTAAAGGTTTTGATATATATTCTGGTCATGATTGACACTCCATCCCAATTTGCAGCAAGAGTACTAATCAACAATGACATGGTATGTGGCTAAAAACCCCTGGTGTGGCCCAGACCCTTATACTTGCCTATTTTTCCTGTTTATAACATCAACTTTGAGGACCAAGATTCACTTGCTGCCAAATATATCCCACAAACTGACAGGAGCCATTGTAATGAGATAGTATTGTGACTTCACCCGTCAGTTGTTATTTTGTTATAGCAGACTTAATTTGATCCATTAATGACATAATCCATTCAAAGCTGAAAATAGACTATATAAGAAAATTTATACTCAGTGATGTGTTCACTCTTCCAGCGATGGAAGGATATATCTTCTGCTTCTCTTCATTGTAGAGCACATCAACCAACTGTATCACATTCTTGTGTTGGAGTCTCCTTAGCAGCTGTATCTCTCTAGAATGGAAAAGGGAACAAGGAAAAATCAAATATTACTCAAGTAAACACGATAAAGAGTGATAAAACATATTTAATACTGGTCCTTCTCCGCTATGAATGGGGACTAAAGGCATGGTATTGCGCATCAGTATGAAACCCAAATATGGGTACATTACTAGCATTTCTAACAGGCTCCTGAGTAGGAGCCATCATTTTTGGTGACTCAAATAATTTCACAATTAGGCAGTTTTGATTAAATGTTTCTCTTTGTAGAGTATCAAATTTGTGATTATGTGAATATTATTCAAATGTGTCTACATTTTGAACAAAGGTGATTCCAGAAACTCAGTGTTGCTAGAAAAAAACCTGAAAAAAAACTTGGGTGCAGCAGCAGTCAATTACTTTTGCGGTAGGAAAAGTACAGATTTCCCTGTAAATAAGAAGTATTTTATTTCCTCACACAGAGGAAATAAAAGACAGGAATACTGTGATTCAAAACAGATATTACCATTAGTGTCACTGCTAGATTAGAAACATTACTTTTCGAGAGCCAATAATGTATCTTAATCTGTAAGAGTTACAATATTTTCTTGATAAAAATATCTGTTTGTGCTGTACATTTTTTCAGTAAAACCATAACCTTCAGCTTCAATGGAAAAATAGATAATTAAATCCTTCTGTATCACTGACAAACTGAAATTGTTGCCATCACCTACCGTTTAAGTCAAGTTCATGCTTCCTTAGGGGACCATAAAATCCAATTTCACTCGTAGGTAATGGACTGAGAGGTGAAGATGAAGCGCAACAATATGTATTCTCCCGTGGGGGGAAATGAAACCACAGAATATTGGAATTTTTGGAATGCCAATATTGTATCAATACACACTGACTGTTATATAAATTGATTGTACAGATAAAATCAACAGTTTTGCAGTCCACTAGATGGTACTGTCAACATCCAGATCTAATTTGAAAACAAAAAAACATAAACAAACAAAAAACAAGCTACCTCCCAAAAACAATAACAAATCCTCAACAATATATTATTTGATTTAGGACAGCTAAGAGTAGTGTTGACTGTTCTTGACATATGCAACTCATCTTACGACTCTTTAAGGCTCACCTTAAAAATCCTATTTCCATGGAAACGACAACAAATAAAATAAGTATTTCATTAAGACAACTAACAGGCTTCACCAATAATTATAGTTAATATATAGTATGTGTCCAGTTTGGTGAATCTGGTACGTCTAGTTGGGAGCAATGTGCTCCACACAGAAGGACTACCTTTAGTGGTCACCTTAAAAATCAGAGGCCATATTCCCAAAACACCCTAAAGCAAAGCATAGCTCCTAACTGGTTGATTAAGGAGTAACTCCTTAAAAAAGTGGACATGTCAGTGCCAGTTTAGGACTTCAAAAACAATAAGAGTATTTCACAAAGATTTAGCACTAAAATTAGCTTTTAATGCTGAGACAAATCTCCAAAATGGGTAACAGCCATCATTTTGCCTTGTAATTACATCAATGTTTTAGAAACAGCTTTGGAAAAGATATTACCTTAATCACAATATATTATTCGAATTTGGCCAACATACCTCAAGCAAATGAAGCCATAAACTGTGATTTTCAATGTTTACAAAAAAATGTGTATTAAGTGTATATAAGTCACATCTTATTTCATAGTTATATTATCATTTTATAATTCTTTTCTTCTTCTCTAGAACTACTGTAACATGTGTATTCCCCTCAGTGTAGGATTAATGTCTAGTGTATTCTTATCCCCTACATTTATATCTTAAAATTCATTGACAGAGACCCAAAACAGTTGAAATCACAAAACAATCAATCACAGTTTGATGAGAGATGACATCATACATAACAGGGTTAACGTGGCCCTTTCTCTTGGCTTAAGACTTCTCCCAATTCCTTAGTAGAAGTTCCTCTAAGAAGCGGACACAAAAGAGAAAAGAAACAAGCTAGGGGCTTAAAAGTCAATTTAGTGGTAAGATAAATGGTTTGAGAATATAATTCCAGGTTCCCATGGTATAAGCACAAACAATGTAATCTGTACAAAGTTCAAAATTTCACAAACAGACATAACTTATGTCAATATATTCATAAAGTTTGGAGGATCTTCCATGTATAGTTTGCAAGAAATTCTCCCGGCAATAAACCAATCAATCAATCTTTATTTATATACTGCCAATTCACAACAACAGTTGTCTCAAGGTGCTCTCCAGAAAGAGCAGGTCTAGACCAGACTCTTTATATAATTAATGTATATACATGATAATGGACAGATGAACACACCACTACTATATCCTCTCATCATCTTTAAGTAGAGGGAAAAAACAATTGTCCACATGCAAGGTAAAATTCCACTATTGCTTCAATTACCACAAGTTTTAATAGTGACAAATTTGAATACTACCGTTACAGCTTCCACTAAAACCAGCTTAAGTACTATTACGACCACTCCCACCACTACAGCACATATTTCACTCCTACCACCTCAACTATCCTTCAACTATACTGATCTAAGAAATAGGCAACAGGCGCAGCCCTTCATGACGCAAGGGTAAGTATGTGAAGGACTGATAAAAATCAAAGACTGAATCATTTCATTTAACAGTGAGGCATTTTCATAGACTGTGCCCCTCAAAGGATGCCGCCCCTTAATTGAGACGAAGCTTAACTGCAGTCCTTTCCTCCAAACAAGTACAAAGCATCCTTACGGTGTTGTTGTAGAAACAGGACTTGCATTACTTAATCAAGACCAGTATGTGCTTGCCCATCCCCATGGTAATATTGTCAAAGCAGGAAGTGTTTCTTGCAGACAGGAATGCTAAACGAAGGTTGAATGGTAAGACGAAGGGCACTATGGGATCCAGATAGAGAAAGGTCTTCACAAACATGAGCGAGAAATTTGGAAAAGGAAACCACATCAAACACAAAACAGTTTCAAACATCAAGGGACATGACTGTGGCATTATTTAAAATAGACACATAATGCATTCTGCAAAATGCAACTTTGTGCTTAAAATAGAGATGAATCCAGGATAAAACCTCCAATTATTGTATCTCTGTTGTCTCTGTCCTTGGACCATTCTATCTGTAATTTACATTAACAAGGACATTGCAGGAGAGGAATAGAAATTATTCATTCCATTTTCTGGGTCAAATGAAAGTTAGAACCATTATTGACGAGTGATTTCAAATAACATTAATTTGAAAAATTCTGTCTTCACTTAGAGACTACTTTTGCAGTTAAGCATAAAAATGATGAAAAGCTTTGTCATATAATACAAAAATCACCTGAAGTTCATTATCAAAAATACCAATGTCACTGTGATACTACCGGACATTGCGCTAGCTGAAATCCAGAGACGAGATAAAAACGGTCAAAATATTCAAGTACCTCTGGTTGCAAATAAAACTGGACAGGACTCACAACAAAGAAGCTCCCTTCAGACAAAGCCATCTAGGGTTTGCATAACTACACTGCTTGCCTGGTCCACTGGTCTTAAGCTAAACACTGGCCAGGGCTAAGAATTGGGAAAATTCTTAAAAATCTATTTTCTTAACTGCTGTAACTGGACAGGAGACAGCACACATAGGTTATCTTTTCATCCATCTAAAAGAAGGGCACACAATTGTCAGCATGCTGTGACTCAGTTATTGTCTTTCAAGGCTTAACAAGTAGTAGAGAACATTCTGTCACCATTCATTTTCTGTAAAGGCTTATCCTTTTAAGGGGTTGCAGGGGTCTGGAGTTTATCCCAGCTGACTATGGCTGCACCCTGGACTAGTTGCCAGTTCATCACATGGCCAACACAGAGACAGACAACCTTCCACGCCCTCATTCACACCCATGGGCAGTTTAGTGTCACCAGTTCACCTATGCTTGTGGGAGAAAACCGGAGTACAAACATGGGGAGAGCATGCAAACTCTGCATAGGAAGGCTGGGTAGAGGTGGATCCAAATAGAACAGTCTTGCTATGAGGCGACTGCTGTACCCACAGTGCCACTGTGCTGCCCTTTCTGACTTCAACCTATTCTAATGGTGGCTTTACCCGCATCTACAATACAGTACAAAGGGTGCTCTCCGCCACAGGAGACATCAGATTTAAAAACAAAACAAAACCCAAGCAAAACACAAAAGTTAGTCTGCCTCTCCCTCAGTTATCAAACATGCAGAATATTGTAAAATATGTTTTAAACCAATCCGTTTGGATGTCACACTCAGCCTGAAGAAATTTTTTCAGGTCAGTACTTTTGCAAAAGAGAACCATGAGATATAGACCCTGAGAGAGACTGCAGCTGCTGCTACATTGCAAATACTAACCAAAGATTACCTGAAAATGTTAAAACAATATTATTTACTTTGGTAAAGTACATATCTGATAAATATAAGCTTCCGTTAGTGGCCTAAAAACTGGTCTTGTATCTGTTCTTTCTCTGTGGGAACCAATTTTGACAGTATTCTAAAGCTTCTTCTATAATAAGCCCGAAATGAAAAGATGAAGAAATATTTAAACAAACTACAGAGTGACACTCTTTATTAAAAGTGTAAAATAAAGGATGAAATGTAGTATCTGCCATGCCAACATAATAAGAGGCATTAATTATGATGCGGTTTTAATCTTAAAGATAGTCAAGGTTCTTTGTTTCCTCTTTATATACAGCAATCTGATTTATTAGCTATGGTTGTGCTTGGAACTTGATTTTTTTTCACAACAGATAGATGGATTGGATGTATGGATGATAGACAGATCTCAAATATAAATTGCACCCCTCTCGGCATTCACTAATCATATCGTACAGATGAAAAGTCAATGACACTGATAACATAAAATGTCAGAGTGCAATGGAAAGAAGGGTACAGGGTCAAACATAGCAGGTTAACAAACCCAAAAGCACTCACTTTTTCACATTGGCTTCTCCATTGGGAATCCTCCTCAGCTTCTTCTTCTTCAGTATTTTTACAGCCCTGCGACAAAGTGTCTCTGAGTCCAGCATCTCTTTGACTTTGCCATAAGATCCCTCTCCAAGCAGATCTCCCATCAAGTACTTTCCTATCAGCTTTGCCCTCTTCCTCCGTGGTTGGTATATGACCTCTGTCGAGTCAATGCGGTGAATGAAAGTATCCATCTCCATCAGTTCATTTTCATTCAGATAGTCAAGATGATGCAGATCACTGGTACTCATGACTGACAACTATGCAGCCACAGCTACAGCCCTCTGGGCAAAAATGTCCACAAATGGCAATAAATCTGCTGGAGATTAGTCCACTGATAACCTTTCAAGTCTGAGCTGAAGAGGTTTTTCTCTCAAGATGGAAAACAAATGAATTACAGAATACTGAATATGGAAGAGTGCCTGAGAGCTGGGGGAGGAGGTCAGGGATTAATCTCACTTTGTAAACATTTGGGCTATTTTAGCTAAAAAGGTGGGAACAGAGGTGAACAACCTACTGGGTTTGATGCCAAGTTAGTGCTTAATACAGTGC
The DNA here is from genome assembly GCA_037951165.1 of Lophius americanus. Taxonomy (NCBI): domain Eukaryota; kingdom Metazoa; phylum Chordata; class Actinopteri; order Lophiiformes; family Lophiidae; genus Lophius; species Lophius americanus. The sequence goes on from JBBDHG010000004.1 coordinate 2,870,641, forward strand.
GTTCTGTACTACATCTGCAAAAGGTGCAGTCGAACAGAAGTTTGTGATCGTAAAAGCAAATCACCCTTGGCTTTACTCCGAATCACCACTATATTAATTTAATACCACAGAGTTTAGGTAGAGGCAACCAGTCCTGCTCCAAGCCCATGTGGCGCTGCATTTCTGTCAAAGGTCCATGCTTTACAGCATTGTCTTCCTTAGTATACATGTGTGTACAGCTGGAATGAGTCCAAGCACAAGATATACAGCCAAAAGCATGCAGCACTATCAGCCCAATCCGTGGTTTCAGGCCGGCTCCCGTAGGTCAACAGAACCATCCAATGTATCCAGCTGTTATTAGGTATCTGCCATACCACCGCGGTTCCTACAGCCTGGTACCTGAAAACAGTAGTCGTTTCAATGTTATTGAAAATACTGATGCATACATGTCCTCGCTTATGAGTAGATAGTTTCTCCATTCTATTTGTCCATACATTAACATAATACCGGTTAACCTTACAGTATTTCTATTCTGCTGTGGAAGTCTTCAGACACAGATTTATTTACAAGGACACATTTAAGACTGTTTTAATTTAACAATAGTGTGTCAGAGATGACGAAGTTGTTCAATTCGGATAAACATTTTAATGTTAGCAATAAGCTAGCTATTTGCTAATATAGCACTCCTGCATGAACACTAGCTTGTCAACATTGTCCTAATTGTGCACATACTCAAATTACATTGTCAGTTAAGACCCAGTTTCTTTCCTTTAAACATTACAAAATAAACATAAAAACATTTAAATACATACAAAAACTCGTTGTGGGCATCTGGGTAAGATAAGAGAAATGTCGTCACTCAAGTATAGCTAACAGTTATGCAGCGTTAGCTAGCCAACTTAGGTTAGCGTTAACCAACTTCACCTAATTTGCCGGTGGAGCGTTCTGGCTGAGCTGTATTATTTTCACTTAACAACGAAGCACATATTAGATCTGGTGTCCAAACCAGTTGCCGACACTACTAGGACTAACCTAATACACTCAGCTAAACTCGCCGTAGTGGCTCTGGTTAGCATGCAATTCAGATTCCAATATAAATGCTAGCTAGCTAGCCGACAATCTAATTAGTTTACTCCTGGTACCGGGTCTCACCTAGATCCACATGAATCTTGTTTTCATTCAAGCTTTTATTTCCTTTTTGTGTCTGTCCTTGATGGCGCAGATATTTCTCTTAGATCTAGCGCGATATCAGATCAATTTGCTGATTCTTATTACTCTTTCCACTCAGGTTGTCGCCATCTTGTTTACCTCCCCCCAACTTGCACTGACAGCCCATACATTAATGCGTCAAATCCTACTTTTTCCTCCCACTCTGCTGGATCATGCTGGAACCACGTTCAAACAGTTCTGACACAAAATAAACGTAATGCATTAACTTATCCACAGGTTAAAACGTAATTAAGTTGTTTGATCTAATTGAAAATTATGAAAGTTTAAGAACTGACATTCCCAGTAGGCATGAAACACCTCATAATTTCAGAGGTGGAGAGAAACACAATTGTGTCCTCTTAAAACACGCCTTTATTTCATATATTTAAATTTCATCTGTTTACACTACAAAATAAATTCAACGCTGATGATCTCCAAGCAAAGTCAAAAACATTTTGGTTCTCCATCATTAACAACACCTGTGGTTCACTTGCGCCGGGACAAAACACATTTTATGGTTAGGAGGAGAATTACAATAGAGACTAAATAAACACAGGGCAGCAAATAAACTCCCGAATAGAAATATTTAAGTTTCTGATCAAAATGTATAAGGTTTTATATTTATTTTTTCTTTGTTTCAATCATTAGGGATAAATTACTGCCTCCTGTGAGGTGAGTATACATACAAATTAACCCAATTAGCTTAAACCTAAACTTATGCCATTTCTGGTATCTGACATTAATTAATGAGTCAATACAATGACAAAGGGGAAGTGTGCGATATGCTACATAGATAATATCATGATTGGCTTTTCTCCTTACATCAAAAACGTTTTTATTGCAATTTCAAATTATGACAGTAGCACAGAGTATCATGTATAATGGGACAAAATTATGAGTGTATGTACCTAAGCAGGTATATCAAAGTTCATGAAAAAATGCTTTTTGAATAAAAAGACAAGAAAGAACTACAACAAACAAACATCCATCTCCCATAGCAAAGACGTGTGTTGTGAGCAGCTGGTGCTCTACATTGAGTATAAAAAGTGAAATTACAACCCAGCAAATTGCAAATGCTGAAAAGTATTCAGGAAAGGACCCCATATCTAATGGTACATTTGACTGGAATTATGAAGAGAATGTCTGATTTTTTTCAAGTTATCTGGGAGGGCCACGATGTCTGGAAACATTGTGTATTAGTGAGAGAAAAAGCGTGGTTCCAATTGAGCGAATTGTTTTGTTTTTCCGAGCCAAGAGGGAGTATGGACAAAGCCATTCCAGTCGACAAAACCTCTTCCACAGTTAAACAGAATAAGGCAACCACAATGTTAGGGTCAAGTCTGGCAGCAAAAATCTGGAGAAAGGGAAATAAAAACCTTGGCCCAGTAATTGGCTGGGACTGGGACAGGACCAAAACATGTTGATAAAAGAGGCCTCATTAATCTGGCAATTGTCAAAGAAAGAACTGACATCAAGATACATTTGGGACAGTTGGATTTTCGAGATGTAGTCTTTTTGTACCACCTGAACTGAGCTAGGCCTTAGTTGTCGTCCCCGACAGCTAGGGTATATCCTCAAAAATTCCCTCATGCCCTGCGTTGTAAAAGCAATTCCATTGATTGAACCCCTCCCTTCACATCACCCTAACTGTCAAATTTTGGTATGTATTATGTAAACTGCATTTTCTTTTGTTTGTTATTTTATTTATTACCTCCACCAGTAAGAGTTTCCCATGCTTGTTTTTTTTGGCTACAAAATATTTCAAGTGTACGGATTTAGTGAAATTTTACCCAGCCAATGATGATATCCTGCTGACAGGGAGCAAAGGCACATGAGCCCCAAGCTCCCCCGAAATGAACAATCAAAGGAACGTCTAAGGAACAAAGGTGTGAACAATAATGGACACTACTACAAAAAATAATATAACAAATAATTGATACTATATTTCCTCTAGTGTTGGAAATCAATGGACCTTTCCCCAAATCTATCCAGTTCTTCCTTGCATTAACATCTATGTGGGTAAAAAAGTTGAAAATGATCTATGAAATAGTTTTTGAGTGATGGCGTTAACACTAAAAAATTGCGAACGCTGCGGCGGCGATGGCTACGATGATTCCATAAAATCCCCGAATGTTCGGGCATATAATTTAACAGTGTGGGAGACATAGAGGGGATGAGTCTACCAGTTTGAAAAGAGAATTCCAAGTTTCTTCTTATATAGACCGACCTAAGTCTGATTCCCATGTGTGTGTAAATATATATATACATACCATACATATTTGTATTTTTTTTTACATTTGTGTGCATATTTCTGCTCAAACTATCAGAAACAGACTCCTTGAGGGTGGCATGAAGGCCCGACGTCCACAAGTGGGGCCTGTGCTCACAGCCCGGCACCATGCAGTCCGATTGACATCTGCCAAAGAACACCAGAATTGGTAGAATCAGGTCTGGGGGGAGATCCCCCAGGAGACCATCCGTTGTCTGGATGCACCTGGAGCATGCCCAGACATTGTAGGGAGTGCATACAGATATGTGGGGGCCATTCACAATACTGAGCCACATTGAGTTGGTTTGAGGAAATTCATAATAGTGGGATCAGCCTGGGGTCTAATTTTTCCACTTTGATGTAGAGCATGATTCTGAATCTAGTCCTGAATGGTTTAATGATTTGGGTTCCCATTGATCATTCTTAAGTTATTTTGTTCTCACAAATTAAACTATGGAATCAATAGATTTTCAACTGGAATATTTCACTCATCCAGATCTGGGATGTGTGATTTAAGTGTTCCCTTTATTTTTTTGGAGCAGTGTATGTATATATAATATAATATAATATATATATATATATAATATAATATATATATAATATTATATATATATATAATATATATATATAATATAATATAATATATATATATACAAAAACACACAATCCACATCTAGTGCCTTTCCAAAGCTTGGATGAATGGGAGGGTTGTGTCAGGGAGGGGATTTGAAGTAAAAACCAATGTCAAATGTTTTTCTTAAAAAAATCGCTTTACATGCAGTTCATACATAAATGTATATAAACGTTTATATATTCAAATTGTTGAATAAACAGAGGAGTCCCATTACATATGGTCAAGTGTAGAGGTGGCAGTATGATGTTATGGGAATGCTTACCCATAATAGTGAATGAACTCTTGAGAATGTCAGGGCACCAGTCTTTGAGTTGAAGCTCAACTGTAACTGGGTATGCAGCAAGACAATGGGTGCTGCGGTCTGGACCTGAGAGCAGTTCATGCTTACAAACTGCAAAATGCTATGTTGCTATTCCAAAGCAGTTACAGTAGAGGTTTGGGCAAAAGATTTCACCACAACAATGTCAGATACTAACCTCCATTCAAAGGAGACTTTTTTTTTATCGAATTTTTTCTGCTGAAGATGGCATGACTATGAAGTTCAGGGAACCCAACACTTTTTCTTACTGGTGACTCGGGTATTAAGATGTTGTATAAATATAGAAAAAAAGTTATCATTTGAAATCATTATCATTTTGTGGGGACTTAGGTTGTCTCCATTTTATATTTCATATATAATACAGTCTGATACTCACCAAAACCCAATTAATCAAGGAGTGTGTTAGACACACTTAGCAATTGTGCATAAATGAGTTCATCGTACCTTCTACTTATGCAACACTGAATGTGCACGTTAATATCACTTAAATGTCACTTGAAGAAAATCTAACATCACATTTCAGTAACTGGTAAATTTTATTGTGAGCACTGACAGATTATAATAGGAAACAAGCTAGTACAATAGTACAGTGAGAGAAATAGCTCCTTGCAATAATTACAGAGACGTTTGTATTATTTTATTGGCTCAAGTCAAGCTTTCAAAGAAAAAAGAATGGTTGAACAAACTGAATAGAAATCATTATGGTGATACGGCAATGTACGTGTATATATTTGAAGATGTTATAAGAAATCTGAAATGTAAGAAAACATGCCATCAGTTCATCAAAGGATGTTTTTTTTTAACCATTTCAAATTCCAGAAGTCAGGGAGTACTGACCAACGAGTCTACTAGTTTCCGCACACAATCTTTGAAAAATTTCTTCAGAGTAGCAATGTCCATCTAACAAGCCATCTGTACAATCTGCAGAAAACTACCTTTAACTTATGAAGAACAAGTATACACAAAAATGATCCTCTGACTCAATAATACGGTCTCCGTGGATTATTCTGTGGAAATAAAAAATAGGATTAAATACAAACATTAATAAAGCAAGCAAAACTATCTGTTATTACATATTAGTTAAAAAACCTTCTAAAATAAATTGGATTGAATTCACGGAGAAAGAATCAACAAGAAATAATAAACAGTAAACAATATGTAAGAGATGTTACCAGTGGGTTTGGCCTGAAACGGTAAGCAAGCATCATCCTCTTCCTATATGCGTCATATTCATCATCGGTCTTCATGAGCTCAGCAGGACGGTCAATTCCAAACCCTGCTCCATTCATAGCAGTGATTCCCCTGGAGTGTTACAGAGATAAATTCAGAATCAGTTTCTATTTTCTTATTTTTTATGGCAACTAGTGAACAATTGTAATTGTTAGGTACAGCCAATCTGAGAGAAGCAAAAATAAAACAAACTATATACATACTGCGATGAAAGCCCACAACAAATTTGCATTGGCTCATAAGGAAATAATCATGTCCTTTGATAATTGTGCATGGAGGGGAGTACCACGCAACTATCCAAGCACTGAACAGGTGTGATAAATGGTTGCATATTCTAAATGTGACCCAACAAATAAAAAGATGGACTTAAAAAAAATAAAAAATAAATAGTCTTCAGTTAGATAGATTAACTGGCACCAATAGGACCTTATACAAACTATTAGTAATAGTGGAAGTACGCTCTTGATAGTTGGCCATGGCCTTGCAGCCTCCAACTTTCCACAAATGGGTGGTGACCGATACGAACAAATGAGTTTATTTTGAACTTAACAAAAAGAATAAGATATCCTCTTCTTAAATAATAACCCCCCTAAATTTCATAAATTATTTTTTGAATGTTGCCTGGAGGTCATTTTTTTTTTTTTGCTTTGAACTTCATTTTAAGTGTGACCAGATCAATAAACCTGAATGCATGTGACTTTAAAAACAGTGTGTTTGTGTGTCCCCTTGATCACATAATGTATGCTGTCCTTCTGCTCTCTTTTCTAGTGTGTATAATAGCCTTAAATCTCTTTCATAGGGGTTTCCCAAACTTCTGCACAGTAATTCAGATGTGGTAAAACAAGTTAAGAATACAAAATATTTGCCAGTTTGGTTCTTACAGGACTTATCGGAGGTTCCAGCAGATTTTCACATCCAGTGAAAAACACATTCACCACCGAGGAATTAATTTTCACAAACAATAACACACAATTTCAGTATAAACATAATCTATTAGCTGCTGTACTTTAATGTTTATTTTACGGTTTCTAAATAACATAAATGTAGTTTTGAGTAAGTTTAATTTCAATTCTTTTATGTAAAACCTTGATACACAATATATGCTATTTATGTACAATATAAACAGTCTTGGGCCCACTACTGACCCATGTGGGACCACGAAAGTAATACCTAAGTCTGTTGATATATTATCACCCATTTGGAAAAACTGCTGCCTGTAAATTTCTCACCCGCTCTGTGCAAGTACTCTATGTGTGTGAGGGGCTGCCATGCATTTTAATCATGTGAAAGAGTTTAAGTGCCAGTTCTGGTGCTACTCCTTTGCAGAGTGCGGCTGTGGCTGACTAGTAAACAATATGTAATTCTTTTATTGGGAATATATTTTCCTCCTGTTTTAACTACGTTTAGCTGAATAGGGTTACCTACTTCTACTAAAGTATTTTTACATGGGTCATAATGGTTGTATTTGGGGAGCCGGATTTATTCTGAGGAGATACATTGTGCAAAAACTTTTAGTACCATTGCTGTATAATCTATTAGAAGAAATAATAATATGCATATTCCAAATTACAAAAGCACAATGAACCAATTTTTAAAATGTGTTAAATTCAAAATTATAACCTGATAAAACAAATATAAAAATAATAAAAGGTCCTAAAAATAAAGGTACTGGATTCCAAATAAAATGGTCAAAATTAAACACTTTTCCTTTGTCTTTATTAAATAGAAATCATTAAAAAAATACATTTTCCAGCTGTTCCAACAATCCTTAAACAAAAAAGGTCTCAAGCCACATCCGTTTCCAAAGCAGCAAGAAGAAAATACGCCATTCAGAAGATGACAAGATGTAAGCATATATTGAAGAAGCGCTCTAAAAAGCACTCTAAAAATGTCAAAATACATGTTATTATTCGAATGATTAATTAAAAGGGAAATGCACTCACTTGTTGACAGGGGCTTTGATTCCCTGCCCATCACTTCCGAGGCCTTCACCCTCTTTCCAGCCCATCTTCATAAGCATTCGGAAACCAAGATTCTCCACCGTTAACTTGAATTCTTTGTATTCCGAGTAGTCTGGGTCACGGCCCTCCTGCAAATCAAGAAGACTTAAGCTGTGCAGTCCACTATACACTTATTGCAAAAATTCGCTATCAAAATAATTGACTGTAATTCTATACTATCTCATTCTAAAAAAAAAAAAAAAAACTTACTTGTCTAATGTGAATTGGACAAGTGGACAATTTGTATTGGACACATTGGACAATGTGTCCACCAAGGTCCAACTTCCTCTAATTTAATCTAGCCTTATCCTCAAACTCAATGCGTTGTAACCCTCATTTGAGGATACTGTATTTCTAACAGCAAATATTCTAATTTCTTGTGTTGATCCAGATTATTTGGACATGCACCAAATTTAACACTCTCTAATAAATACTTCAATATTATAGATTCTGCATCATGATCCATAAATAATTCCCATAGATATTTAAGAACATTTTTATAAATCTAAGAATGTCAAAAAAGTGAAAACGAAGTCAGTATCCGCCTCTTTATTCACATCTGCACCAAAATTTAATGAGGTTTAATGTGGCCAAAGACCCAGTCTCCCACCCAGATTCATGGAAATTGGATCTGTATTTTTTTGTTTGCATAATCTTTGTCACATGCGAAAAAAATTACAGTCATAAAAATAGTGGGGAGGGAGGGAGGGATGGAGGGGGAGAGAGAGAGAGAGAGAGAGAGAGAGAGATAGATTTGGCCACATTGAATCTAATAGACTTACATTAAATTAGTGGGAATTAATATCTCCATCTAAGAATCCCACAGAGGGAGCTAGATGTACTTGTAGGGAAAATAAAACTCCCATTGCTCTGCTGTCTAAAAACAAGTGCCCCTCATCTGACCCCTGAGGTTTGAAAGGTTTGAAAACAGTGGCATGGATAGATGATAGCAATCCTGTTTACACACATCTCCAACCGACCTGTGTCTGTTAAGTGTGCAAGACCCTACTGTAGAAAAACACATTTTAATAGTTAATAGCCTCTACGAATTACAACTGAGATGTCTGAAACAAGTTTTTCATTAATCTGAAGAGCTCTTGCTGATAATATTTTCTTGCTGATTTATTTTCTTGGTAAAATCTCAAGAAATTACAAAATTAAATAACCTACGAGATTCCTGGAAACCATTTAACCTCCGACAAGGAGGCTAAAAACTTAAATAACCAAGTTGTTTTCTTCTCTTCAAACTGTATCCATAGGCGGATTTAAACGTTTGGAGATGTTACTGCAGCATTTGAAATTATATGAATAATATAACTAAGGCGGTTGGTGTGGTGACGCCATCTTGTGGCAACGAGCTTTCTAGCTAAAACCGTTTGGTTTACCTTCTTATCGGGAAACGGCCGCTCCACCTACTGAGATACAGCCGCTATATCTCCGGTTTAAATTAGTCTATGGAGAGTTTCAAGAGCGTTTCGCCACAAGATGATATCATCATTGCAGGGCCAAAGCTGTTTGAAGTGGAAGGTGCAAGAAACGACCGGCTACAGGGTAATTGGGACTTTCTGAGAGTGTTTGTTGGAGTTGTCGATAGATTTAGAGGATGGTTATTACTCATACATAAATGGAAGAATCTGCATGAACTTTTCCTAAATAAAGCCATCTAGTTGATTCTGATCACAATAATGTCTACTTTGGGTACGGTTGGGCTTTGGTTGAGGTTTGCGCCGTCTCAGTAGTTTTCTTAGTTTACAGTAGTATGGTATTTACTTCACTCTGTTAACTGGTAAATAAAAAGGGTAAAGTTATCCTTGTGGAACAAAAGATTTTCTTACTGGGCTCTGGAATAGGAGAATGCAGAAAACTGACCTTGAGTGCTTTGAAGGTCTCCATGAATTTTTCCAGCTCCTCAGGTGGCAAGAAATCTCCAATAAAGTGTTTTCCTTTGCCCATTTCTGTTATGGATTCAGCCCACTCTGGGAAAGTAAAGAAAAGAGCCATAGTCAGCTTATAATTACATATGAATAGATACGGACAGCTGCTACTGTTGTAGAGTAGCACTTTGAGATTTGATCCAAATGTAAAGTGCATTATAAATTAAATGTATTATTATTATTATTAGAGTGAAGAACATGTTCCACATTGATGGTTGGACATACCACGCGTCTTTTCCATTTCCATTTTTCGTAGACGATGCTCCCAGGTGCCTGTCCTATCATCTACCTCTTCATCGCTGTCATATTCATGTTGATTTTCTCTCATAGCCTTTTCCCACAACATTTGCATATCTGCCATGGCACGCTTATGCTTCATGATCATCTCATACATCTCCTGCATCTGTGATAACCATCACACACACACACACACAGTTATATTACAGGGCCTTATAATCCTGAGCCTGTGGTGTGAGAAAATCTCCAGGGTTGAGAAAGTACGTGGAGTTTGGATACACCGACAGTAGAATGTTTGCAATTGAATTTTGTTTAAGCACATTTAGGTGACATTTTCTAACCTCTTGTTGTTCTATAAGCTGTTTCTTCTGGTCCTCGGACAGCTCAGTCACTCCTACCAAACCATGAGGTTTCCCCTTCTTGTAACCAAGACCTCTAAGCTCATTGGCTGAAAGACACACCACCACAAACTTACTCCACCAGCTAATAGTGTGTCCAAAAATTATGATTAAACTATTGCTATTTTAAAAAGGGCAACAACATATAATCTCATGAATACATGTATTTTTAGCAGAACCATTTCTTGAAAATTATCACAATATGTTTAAGATAAGCTAATGTACCAGAGAGAACAGGTGTGTTAGGATCTGGAACATCGATGTCTGGAGGGACAATGATGGGAGGAATGGGTAACTCGACTTTATCATCCTCTGATCCCCATCTACTCTTTCTCTTCCGTTTGGCAGGTAGAGTTACTGCCTCCTGAACGTGGGGTTGAGCCGCAGGGTTCAGTGGTGGAGGGACTTCTGGTGATGGAATCACAGCTGGTCGCTGAAGGTCTGTCCCAGACTCTGCAGCTGGAGGCAAAGCACTCTGTGTGCCTGGAGTACAATACTCCTGCAATTTCCTCTTATAGAAGCAGTAAGATGGACTTTGGTGGTCATATAAGAAACTGAAGAACACACAATAGATTTTTAGTATGAGGTGAATGGCACAGCAAAATATGTAAATATGAGCAAACAGTCATATGTATAGTGACCGACCTGAATTCAGGGTTGTTTCGGTTCCGCTCAGCAATAATGGCCTCCATCTCTGGACCACCCTCAGCAACAAATTTTGCCAGCTCCTCAACCAACTGCTGGGTTTCTGGATCCACTGGGGGGGAGACTTTAAGAAGCCTATCAGTACTCGTACTCAATTCACACTCTACTACTGTACTGTACTCAACTGGCCCTCACACACCACCCGTCTAGAGCCAATAGGGGGATAAGAAGAGGAAGGAGCAAGGGAGGGGGGGAGTGAATGGGGAATAATATGGATGTATGGCTTTTACTATAACAAATGAAGATCTATAAGCCCAGAAAGAATTCACCACATATAGTATAAAGCATTTGTCTCCCCGCATTATTTATCTTTTTTAAAACATAATTGAAGTCAATAATCTTCTTTCTTTAAAATCTTAACAGAATTTAAGGAGACAGAACTTCTGGTGGAGTTATATTGAAATAATAATAAAATTATATCATACTTTACTGGATAATGTGTAATACCAGATTTGCTGCTTCCAGTCTTAGAGCATGTGGTTGCTAAGGCATAATAAAAACATATGAGAAAAACCTGATCATGGCCTTTGGATGCACATCCTAAAATAAGAATCAGATAATCAGTTAATCATAAATTATTTTTAAATGACTGTGGTCAGCATGTTTCAAAATAATATGATTAATCCAGGTCTGCAGATTATGGGTTGACCCACAAATCACTACTGTCTAACCCTTTCTCAAATACAGTCTAATATTTCTTCGATAACAAGCAAGACAGAGACCAAATACAGAGAGGGGGAAGAGGTAAACTTACAACTATTTGATGTATTCTCAGGTCTTGACAAATCCTTTCTCAATTCCGCAACTCTTTTTTTGTAATACAAATACTCTGTGCTCTTATCGTATAAAAACCTGAAAGGCAGAGATAGAAGTTGAATTCAGATGAGTTTGAAAATACAACAATTATAAATAAATCAGGGTAAGCTACACTGTCCTTTAAACTTACGAGAATATAGGATTGTCTTTGTAGTCCTCCAGGGCTTTTTTCTCCAGCTCAGGTCCTCCCTCTGCCACAAAAGAGGCCATCTTGTCGATAATGAGCCTGGTGTCTGAATCCTCTGGAGGAGAGACTTTAAGCATGGTATGAGTACATTTACTCTACTGGCACCCATGATAAAAGTCAGGCAAGAAGCAGCGATTGCCCTGGATAAGGCAGACGATGCACTGAAATGTCCAAGCCATGGAGCCATCCACGGACACTATGAAAAACACAGCCCTTAAATTACCTTTAAAGTCCAAGAATCTGGAGTAACTGTCCTCTTCTTCCTCATCTTCACCGTTTGGAGAACAAAACACACTTGACCTCTGGCTTAAAACAGGATTCTTCTTGGCTTGTGAGTAGTTTTTGAACTGATTGAGCATGCTGCTGACTCCAAGGCCAGGACGCTTGCCCACAAGAATGCTCTTTTTTTGCGGTGCATTTCCGCTGGACGAAGCAGTTGAGGGTGAGGAAGATTTGGCATCACTGATGGAACCTAAAGAGAGTTCAAAACAGAAGTTAAAAACTAAAAAAGCACTACCCCTCATGTAAATTTAGAAAAAAATGTTAGTCTAAAATTTAAGGGCTTCTTCATCAAACAGTTTTTTATTAAACCTACACGAGCACAAAACATAAAGTAATGCCCATTGTTCCAATTCTTACCTTATTTCCTTGGGTACGGATGGCATCGAAATGCCCACACCACCCACATGCTGTACAGCTGACAAAGACTTTCTATAGTCAAACTGGAGCCTCTATAGATTTTTTGCAAGTCTAAATTACAAGATTACATTTTTTTTTTCCGATTTAAATATCAATAAAAACATCACAATGATATAGAGTAACATCAGTCATATAAAGTGATTAAAGATATGACAAAACTATGATTATAACCATCAGAACTGTAAAGATTGAGACACAAACCAGTAACATTGTTTGATTTCTCCTTGTGCATCTTTATGAACTGCTGTAAAAAGCTTCCATCATTTGCAAACTTGTTTGAGGACGGTCCTTGAAGACTGGGAGACCTATTGGGATCAGAATTGATAAAATATCTGATTAGACATCGAGTTTTCTATATGCTATTGATTTTTCTATGTATTTGCCATATTAGCAGGTCCATATGTGAGCCGATCAACTAATAAAAGAATTACCAGCCTAAAATCTTGTAGGTTACCTTCTCACCACCAAAACAGCTTATATACTCCGTATTCTGACACCTCTTTATTAAAGCCAACCTTACATTTTTCTGTAATTTGTCCTACAGTAACTCCTCTATGTTTTCAGACAGAAACGAATAGCATTTGCTTTCCAGGTGAATCATGGAGCCTTGGGCACCCAGGATCCAGTTGGGGTTCTAGACCCTGTAGTGTAGCCATCAATATATGGCTCATGTCAAAGTTACTCAGATCACTAGGCCCGCCCATTTTTCCTACTTCTAATACAACTTCAGGAATTTTTATTTATTGGGTAATATGTGCCTCCTAACATGTGCAATTGTAGCAAGATAAAAAAAAAATGTTGTTCACTACCCCTGTTATCAGTGTTTTTTGTTACCTTAGAGTCAGGGGTTCACTTGTGGTTCGAGCAGACATTCTTGCTTGCTCTGCCTTTCTGGCTTCGTCTGCCATTCTGGCCTCAATCTCCTTCTTCTTCTCAGCTATAAGCTTTTCTTGATGGATAATGTTCATGTTAACCTTTTGTTTCTGTGACTTGCCAGGCTTAGACTTCCATCCTCCACGGCCTGAAGAAGAATAAGATGCAAGAATCCAATATATGTCAACAATAAGCATGCTACTTAATAACTTAGTTGGCCCTATTAATTGAGGTACAGCAAATGTAAAACAGATGTTTTTTAAGACATTCATCTAATAAAATACCTCGGAAATATTTAAGTGAGAATTTTTGATTTGGGGAACTAAATAAACACAAGGTAAATCAAAGAAGTGGACTTAATACCATAACTTTGTAAAGAATGCTAGACAAAAGCACAAATAAAACAAAATGCTGATGTAAGTATGCTGTAATCGATCTATCTAGGCAGATGTGTAATTAACATACAAAAGATCTGAGAATTCGTAAATTAGTGGAATTACTTACATTTATGTTCCCAACTATTTATGGTCATAATTAGTTCACCCGAAAGCTAACTACTAGATAACGTTGTAAATTAGTTACGCCAGCTGGCTAGCTACCCTGCAGCCACAAGCTAGGTTAGCTCGTTAACAGAGACTCTTGCAAACGTATGTGTTTACCGGGGTAACCGTTACACACAACCCTTACATATTTTATGTAATGTTAATATTTACCTGCATCGTCTGACTCCATGATGCCGAACAACAGTAAAAATATCTATCCAAATGACTCTAACGGTCAACCAAAAGGCCTTTCACATCCAATGTTGTGGACTGGACTAAGAGTCTTCTTCTTCCTTCATTCAATGCCAGTTGGAAATACATTTAGGCTCATTACCGCCACCCTCTGACCTAGATTAGGGACAACAATCAATGCAAATGGAGGTATTGGATTCATTCAATTTAAATAAATCCAGTTGAATTGTTGTAAAGATATTAAAGGATCGTATCACGGGCTTAAAACAACTGTATTTTGATGAACATTTTCATACGTGTCCAATTTGTATCCTTATTCATGATTGCAATCAGTATTATATAATTATATAACATCATATATGCACTATATGTGTCAGAGTATTCAATCAAATATTAACACAAATCCTTGAGCAAACTCAAAGTCATTGTAAACGTAACGCAACGATGATGACGTAATCAAATCGGATTTATTGGCTGGAAAGACGTCACATGAGTAGATGGAGGGCTCATATCCTGAATCTGTAGGCAAATGTCAAATTGATATGTGATAATTTTGCTATAGTAACGTGTCAAAAAAAAAATTGGTTATTTTTGGCATTGTTGATACTACACAACACAGAGGATGAAATTGTCATACAAATATCATAATTATCAAAAGACTGGTAATGCTGATAAAAGATTGATGAAGATGTTATTAAGCCTTTGTGCACATCCAAATGATATTAACATGCCAGGTTAAAAATGTATATATATTGTGTGGAATATCTTTATCACTTTTAGATTATATATTTACTATACTTTATAATAAATGTTTGACTCAAATTCTGAACTGGTTGTTCTTGAAATGCTCTTTACCCAGTAACAGTTTTCATTCATTCCTGATTGCGCAGCTATCAGCACGTGACATGACTACCATTCACTATATTTGGTCTTAGTATGTTTTCATTTTCTGACCTGTACATGAAGGGAAAAGGTCGTCTCAACACTCTGAGGACACAGAGGTCCTTTGAGTGTGCAGGACTCTGTTAAAATCCATCCATGACACTGTGGTAGCATCTGCAATTGTCTACGCTGTGGCCTGCTGTCGGTGGAGGAATCACAGAGAGGGACAGGAAGAGACTCAACAGGCTGGTCAGTGAGTCCAGCTCTGTCCTGGGCTGTCTGCTGGACTCTTTGAAGGAAGTGGGTAAGAGGAGGATGTTATCCAAGCTGACATCCATCCTTGACAACACCTCTCACCCCTACATGAGACTGTGGGGGCTCTGATTAGCCCCTTCAGTGGCAGACTGCAAGAACCACAGTGTAAGAAAGAGCGTTACCACAGGTCCTTTGTCCCGACTGCAGTCAGACAGTACAACAAATCACTGTGAGACTCTGTTATGTTTGAAACCCAGAAATCTGCTACCTTACTGAATACCATTTGTATCTGATAATAATCAACTGACTACACAGGATTTGTGTAACTTGGACTACTATTAGCCAACTGCAACTGGATTTTTATAATTAATATTTATCTATCCCATTGGAGATCAGACTCTTTCCTTTTACTTTATTTTTACTTTCCTTTTACTTCATTTATGAACTTCGTATTTTTTCTATCCTATATATATATATATATACATATATATATAGTTTATATATAATGTTTATCTATAAATGTCTATAAGATGTCCTATTATATAGTTTGTCTTCACTTTTAGTTACCTTTACAATATTTGTCTGTTGGAGCTGCTGCAACACAAAATGTCCCCTTTGGGTATAAATAAAGTGTCTATTTGTCTATCTATATGTCTATCTATCAGTCTATCCATCCATCCATCTATCTATCCATCTATCATTCTATCTATCTATTCATCTACCATCGCATCTATCCATCTATCCATCTATCTATCAATCTATTTGTGCCCCCAAATGAGTTGTAAAATTAGATTTACCCAACAAATGTCATCTTAAGACAAGTATTTTTATGAAGATGAATTTGAGAGTTAGAAACATCTGTTATCAATTGTGAATATAATTATTCCTGGAGTGAAATGCAGAGCTGGATACAGTCCAAGGGGGTTGAACTATCACCTCTGACAGTGAAGACTTGGTGAAGATTTGGTGTGTGTGTTGAAATTAGGGAAGTCCTTATTCACAACTAGAGGTATTTCAAAACCGAGTTTTACCACTGACTGAACAAATTAAAACTTCCTAATCTGATGGTTATGAAGGATAAAAAAATACCTTGTTTTAATTGTTCAATCATTTAAAGATACTGTAAAATAAGCCCTCAAACATTTTTTCTTTTTGATCAACCTATTTCTTTAATTGTAAAGACATGAAATAGGAATAGGATTTGACTCCTCTGATCATCACTCTCACTTATCAACACATTAAAATATAAAAGCTTTCCATCACCAATTACCCCATTTGAATATTTTTATATATATTATCATATATTTTTCTAAAAAATAAAACGAATACTGACAATTTGGGTATTCATTAATTAATTCATGAATTCATGCATAATTCCCTAATTTTCTGTATCCCACCCCAGCTGACATTGGAGATGGCGAGGTGGGGTACACTTAACACACAATGCCGGCACTGAGAGACAACGCACTCTTGGATGAAAGGTGAGACGCCTTCAAGGCCAAAACAGAAGTTCAGTTGCTGTACATGGGTTACCATGACCTGGACACAGACACCGAGACAACCGTTAACACTTTCGGGTCTATTTAGACTACTACGTTCTTGTATTGCAAATGTCTCATACACCTTTCTTTTACCACACGTTTTCCCATAATTCCTATCGCTTCCCGTGGTTTTCACTCCAGCCACCATTACAGTGGGCAAAACGATACCACCCACACAAAGATAGTGCTCTGAAGGAAAGGAGAGCTGTGACGTCATAGGCTACGTTGCTCCATGTGCTGAATAACCGATTGCGTCCTCTCGGTCCTGAGGGTTTGTGCCTCTTCAGTCAGAACTAAGCAAACCTGCAAGTACGAACTTTGCGTACTTGGTGTTGAGAAACTCCTCAACTCTTTTCTGCTTAGTAATGGCTGAAGGCCCCTCACGGCCCCCCCGGTTTTTTTGTCACCGGTGTTTATCAGAGGTCAGCCCACCGTTACCGGTAAGGGCTTCTACACGCACGCACGCGCACACACACGCTTGTTGTTTAGCTTTGTTAAAAGGCTAGCAACATCTGCAGTAACGGTTCTGAATGGCTGCCACTCAGCAGTGATTACATGACTTGTATTATTATCTTGTATTTCAGCCATTATTCGTACTGTCGGCTACTGGGCGGTTGAATGAAAATGGGGTAGATAATAAACGATTTACGGCTCGACATCTCTCATTGTGGAGGCCTTTAGTGTCAGCAAACAGTAGACAGCGAGAGCTCATCCTTTAATAGTTGTCAGATCTCAAAGCCGTCGGGGACGATCAGAATGTTGAAATTTAAAAACTTAAGCTCACGTCCAACATTTTACCCTTAAGGCTTGGCGTTAGCGTATTGAGGCTAATAGGAACAGAACTTTGAGTATATTAAAGCTTGGCTGGATGTGTTTGTTGTTGAACATTTGCCACAGCCGTTCATTCGAAAGCCATTCATGCAAACCTTCCCTAAATTTACAGTAACGATCGACTGCTTCATTGCCTGCTGCTTAAGTAGAAGATAATGGTAAATATACCAATATATTAAGTTCATGCTGTATTATTTACACCGAACAGGCATCCCATTATAACCACTGGAAGGTGAAATAAGAATAACATTGGCACCTTTTAGTGGTTGCAACAAGTCAGGCAGCAAGTCAACATTTCTGCCTCAAAGTTGATGTGTTGAAAGCAGGAATGATGGCAAGCATAAGGATCTGAGAGACTTTGATAGCTTCCAAATTGTGATGGCTAGAGGACTGGGCTTATAGCTTTGCAAGTACAGGTCTTGTTGAGTGTTACTTATCTGCAGTGTTTGGTACCTACCAAAGTGGTCTAAGGAAGGACAAAGGGTGAATCAGTGACAGTGTCATGGTCAATCTGGGTTGTACCGGAGAAAACAAGTCCAAACCATGGAGGCCACACTTCACATCTTACAGGATTTAACTGAACTAACACCGCACTCTTTTTGGCACCACACACCTCAGAGGTCTTGCCCTTATTTTGAAAACAAACGATATCAGGTCCGATTATATAATAATTGGAAGTTATAACAATCTGTGATTTTTCTTTTGTGGAAGCTGTAATTTTTGTTGTTCCATTGAATTTTATTGCTATAAACTGTGAAGTTTATTTACTACCCTGTCCACTAATTGATTTATTAAATAATAGAGACACATCTAACACAATACACATCAACAGCCCTTCCAGGGAAAACCCAAAATTGCCCTGAAATAGATTAAATAATTTATCTGATACTCTAATTTAATCTTGCAATACTCATGAAAGTGGTACCGATATTTTGATTGATAAATTTAATCTATGTATCCCTAATACGGAGACCGCAGTGTATGTTAATGTCAGTTACAATGTATCCTAGACATTCATGCTTATTTTGTTCACTCTAGGACTTGACCTGTCCACACTGTGAATCTGGTTTTATTGAGGAGCTGCCTGGTGGAAGAAGGTGAGGTGAACCATGTTTAAGTGGATGCCTGAATCTCTGAATATCTTTTCACCTTCTTTAACGCTGTGTTTATGCAGTACTGCGAATGATAGACCATCCACCTCCTCCTCCAGTGTTCTGAACCACCCAACCTTTCAAGTCAGTGTAATTTGTTAGATCAGCTGATCGGGAAAATATTTGCATCCCTAAACCAAGTTTTGACATTAAGACTGTATTTTTCTGCTAGAACATGGATCAATATTTTTTCAGATTCCCCTCTGGGTTTGGCATATGCAGCCTTGGGATTTTTGATCAAAGCTTTTTCCTCCGAACACGGCTACCAAGAATAAACAATCGAGATACAGAAAGCGGGAGAGAACGGGAATTGACATCACGGCAACGATACGGTGCGGGGCAGCCGCGTGATCGGCATGTCCCTCGACAACAGGGTACGCAGCATGAAGGAGTGCCCACATTAGAGGGGTGAGATATTATCAGCCATAGAGGGATTTTGGGAGCTCTTCTTGAGGATATTTGCGTCTTTGTGTGTGCCTCAGAATCGATTGGAGAAATTATTTCACCAATATTATCGATTTTTAGAATATGTTGACATGATTTAATTACATACATCAACACTTTCTCAACAAACACATCTAGTAAAAGTAATAACATGAAGTGATCTACTATGGCTCTTACTAAAAGCTCATCACCCATATAGAGGCATTATGATTATTACATAATATCTAGTGACATTTTTCATTTTGGAAATGTATGTAACAATTGTGATATTAAGGATTGTTATTTGAAATACAGAATTATCCAGCAGCTCTTAAATAGATTCACAGCCCCTGCAGCCATGCCAATTGGGATGGGACCATGGTAAGAATAAGATGGTGATGCATATTTATTTATTATTTAAGTAGAATGATGCTGAATGTACGTACAATTTTTTTCTTTTTTACCCTCTCTTTCAGGGGTATGCTACATTCAAGTCTAATGGACTATGCCTGGGATGCCAGTGGGCTTGATGCAATCTTAACACAGGTATAAGTGGATGTAAAACTGCATGTAATGTAAGCTGCTCCAGTGTCTCAGGAATGTTATCAATAGAGCTCCCTTAATAGTGCTATTTATAATAACATTGTTACAGTTAATAATACTAGTGCAGTGCATATTTCAAAAAAGACCGATTTGGCCGATTGCTCGATTCTGAACTGCTCATCCAAACTATTTCATGCGACAACGACTCAATGAGATTATTCAAATGTTAATCTTAAAACTAACTTCATTGGACACCTCGCAAATAAAAACAATGCCACGCAGAGAGGTCAACCAAGCTCTCTTTCTAGATGGTGCCATACATTCTGTTGCAGAGGGTTGGGCGCTTGGCTCTGACGAGAAGTTTATCACTAGATTGATTAATTTAAGGAACAACTAGTAATTGAAACTATAGATAAGTTAAGAAAATCCCTTATTCGTCCCACAGCGTGAACATTTCAGTTTTATTGCAGCAAGAGCCATAAGTCAAACTTAGTCCCAAGTATTGAAAGCACTGTAGAAAATATTAGAGCATAACAACATATAAAGAATGCAGTATTCCACACTTTTTACAGTTTAAACTGTGTACTTAAGAATTCTCACTTAGATTTCTTAGTTAGAGTGGGTTTATTCATTTTGAACTTCTTGCAAAGCCAACCTGCACCAAATGCAGTGCTGCCCCGTCTTTGGTCCCCAACTATAGACGTACCAAGTCCAAACTAGATTGGAAAACTGGTTTCTGAGATGTTAGGATGGCATGCGTAAACACACAAACACACACACAGAATTCTTGCTTCATAGTTTGAGTTTTGAAACTATTGTTTTGTTATTTATTATGTAAGGGCAGTCTTAGAATAGTTAGATTTCAAACATCTTTTGTGGAGGCACTGAAATGTGCATCTCATAATTTATATCTTAGTTATATATTTTTTTCACCTAATTTTTAGGCACACTGGATCATTGAGGTTTTTTTTATTACAGTGATAGCAGCACTGTATCCTTTGAGACAAATGTTCTAGTTTATGACAGAGTGTTTATAGACGGACTATGGCAATAAATGTTATGTTTTTTCAGAAAGAGCCTCTATCTCTGCCAGTTATAAGGTTGTGATGAATTTGTCCATCAGATTAAACATTTAGTGAGACATTCGGAGAGCATCTATCATTCTCATGCAAATGATGGCACAGCAGTTTATCAGAATTTTGATCTTTTTCACTTATAGTTGTTGAACCAGTTTGAAAACCCTGGTCCCCCTCCTGCAAACGGGGAGAGAATAAAGAATTTACCCACTGTCACCATTACAGAGGAACATGTGGGTAAGTCTGCATCTCTCTCAGACTCTCACTTCTGTATCTGACTCATATTCTCTCATCCATTCCACCTCAGAATACTGAGCTTTACTGAGTTATTTGTCAGAGAAGAAAAGTGTTTTTTGATCAGATCTATGCTTTGTACTGGTTTTCTAAACACATATTTCTGAAAACTTGTATACATACAAAGCGAACCCTTTACATCAGCTTTCATAAAAACTCACTAACAGCATCTCTTTCCCTCTGTTAGGAGTAGAAGGCTGACAGGAATCAGCTTCTGATATGAATATATATTTTCATAATGGCCTTTAGTTATATTTGATGACAGACTAATGCAGGATTATTCCTACACGTAGATGTATTTCCATTTCAACTTTCAATCACATTATTTTATTCTTAATGTTGAACAAGTAAAGTGTTACAAGTGTTACACAAAATAACGTTAACGCAGCTTCACTTATGCTTTGCGACTGCCTGTTATTTAATAAAACTATTCTGCTATTTATTGTTGTTATTCTGCATTTTATTATTGATATATTATTATTTTTCTTATTTACCAATTGTGTCCTGTATCTAGTCTCACAGCTTTGACAGCACATTATAAATTAAATGTATTATTATTATTATTATATATCATTCCACGAAATGAGCAGCCTGACTGGAATGGTGTGCTAAGGCTTTGCCTAACACTTTTTGTTTAAACACTTTTGAGAATACATGAGACTTAGTTCTCATTGAGCTCCATGTGTAACCATGGTAATGTGAAATTCTCTTAAGACACACAGAAAAATAATTTTTAGTACAAATATTTATCTTTAGATTAGATTATGAAATCGTCATCGCTGCATCCGTTTTCTCATCTGCTACAAGTCCTTCATGTTAAGGTTATATCTCAAAACCTATTTCATTGATCAAATTCGAATTATATAGCCCCATAGAACTTAGTGCGAAGGGACTGGAATTGATTTTGATAAAGGTCAGTTGCATGTTTCAGCCACTAGGAGGAGCTTTATCTACAACCCAAAATTTTCAGGCCAAATTCTCAATCATTGGTCTGATTTTGCCCAAATTTGGTGCATATGAGTCAACTAAAGGATCTCTTTCTAGTACATATCATATTTTACTCTGATAATTAATTTTTATTCCCTAGGGGAACTCTTTTGCCGAAACGTTTTTTGGACATAACCTCCCAACCATTGGTCTGCTTTTGTCCACTTTTTGGTGCATATAAACCGACATCTACCTTGTTATTGTAATATATTACTGTAAATGTTCACATTCCACTTGTTAGGTGGTGTTTTTGCCAAAAACTCAGTGTTTTGACTATTTCTTCCCAACCATAAGTCCAATTGTGTTTGAATTTTGCTCGCAGGAACTGACACAAGGAGGTCTGTCGTGTAATTACTGAGCTCATAAAGAATATTTATCTTCATTATCGAGTCCCTATGGTATCTTAACTTAGAGCATAATGTGAAATTAATAGAAATATTTAGACTTTTTGAGATTATTAATGAATCACAATTAATTAAATCAAAGGCAATCAATAAGGTTAATTGCTTGTGTGACGCAGAAGATAGCGGGCTTATCGGGAATAGGTTTAGGGTTAGTTAGTGTGTTTCTGAGTGTCAGATTGCATGGCACAAAGACATCTAAGAAATTAAAAGATTCCCTCCTCGTTCATACTTTGAGCTAGAAAAACCATTCAACTTTCAAAAGGCTCACATTGTTGAAGAAATTATCTAGTAAATATTGTTTTTTCTACATTTAATACTAAAAATTCAGCATTTTTCAGCAAAAATGTATCCATTGATTCTTATGAAGAGAATACTGCATTTGATATATCTCTTACGACCTCCTTTACTACTACTAAGGTAATTAGTTCAGTCATTTGCCATCGGAAAGTAAGTTGAGGTAGCTCCACTGTACATGGTCCAGTCTTCCCAAAAATTGACCCATCGTTCCCTCCACCCCTCCATGCCTCCCTCCACCCATCCCTCCATCCATCCCTCCATCCATCCCTCCATCCCTTCATCCATCCCTCCATCCCTCCATCCATCCCTCCATCCCTCCATCCATCCTTCCATCCCTTCATCCATCCCTCCGCTTATCTGGGGTCAGGTTACTTTGGCCACAGGCTTAGAAGGGTTTTTCAGACGTCCTTCTCCTCAGCAACACTCTCCAGCTAAACTTGCGGGATCCCAAGGCATTCCCAGGCCAGATGACAGATAGAATCCCTCTATTAAGTTCTGAATTTACCTCGGGGTCTCCTCGTTGGATGTGCTTGCAAACTCTCCAAAGCAGCGACTCTATTCTAATCTCCCTCCAGATCTCTGAGTTCTGTACCCTATCTCTAATGCTCAGTTCAGCCACTTTATAAAGGAAACTCATTTCAGCTGCTGGTATCCTTGACATTCTTTTGGTCACTACCCTGAGCTCGTGACCGTAGGTGAGCGCTAGAATGTAAATCTACTTCTATTGGGATTACTGTAGTGCTACAACTACAACTCTAACTAATATTCCTCACAACTACTAGATGCCTTAATGATTAGACATCAGGAGTGCATTAACATTTTCTAGTTGCACAGTGTTCGATGCATCAGTCTCATGACTTTGGGAGTCTTCACAGACATATACAGAGTGTTTAACGTAAAATGGCGGGGTATCATTACATCTCTCTATCTATCCATGATCAGTTAAACTCTGGAGCATATCTCTCAAATTAGATGCAATATATATACATATATAGTGCCTATGATAAGTAGTCGTGCCTTTTGACTTTATGGATTTTATGAACATTTTATTTTTTATTTCCTTGAAATGTGAGTTTTCCAAGGTGAGAGTTGAAGCTGGTCATCTTGTCTGAAATAACATTTAGAAATCTACTCATACTAGCCTCACCAAACTTTAAAACCTATGTGTAATATATTGCATCGTTGTGGCTTTTTAGTATTTAGTATTTTCTACATTATGTTGTTGTATCCATTGAAATGCTTTTTCAGGTTAAACTAATGGTGGTCATCTTGTCCAGAGCATATCTCGTAAACTTTGCATCCTTTGTTAATCAAAATGTACACATGAATTAACCATGACAAGAAGTTTACCATTTAATATTTTGTCGTTTCTACACATATTTTTCTTCTTATCCTTTCGTAAATCAAGAGATTATTTTAAGGTGACTGGAGATGAGTCATTTTCACCATAACATTTATCCAAAACAATATTCTCCACTCTAGGCTCCACAAAGGAATGGAAGATAAGTCATATAGTGATGCATTTGTTGTGCCATGTTTTTTAATATGTCACCTTCACATGACTCTTGTTGTTTGTGCAGGTGCTGGTTTAGAGTGTCCTGTGTGCAAAGAAGACTACAGTCTTGGGGAGAATGTTAGACAACTGCCATGCAATCATTTGTTTCACAATGACTGTATAGTACCATGGCTGGAGCAGGTATGTATGTATAAATGCTATGAATTAACTGATGACTTATTTCAGCTAACCTATATCCCTGTATAAAGACAGATGTGTTGTTGGTAAGTTGTTTTAATATAATCCATTGTGCTTTATGGAAAGTTTGGAATACCAACCAAGAAATGAGAGTGTGGACGACAAAGTGTCAAAAATCGGCAGCAGCCAAGAGTTTTGATAGGAATGTCTCAAAATGTAATTTTTGAGACATTCCTCTGGTGCTCCCCTTAGAGAAGCATTTTACTGCACAAAAGATGGTCTTGACATAAGATTGGGTTACTGATGCTGTAGAAACATACAAATGTTTGTCAGATTGTGGTACATTACAGTAGAAAACAGAGGAATATTGTCTGTGGAATTCCCTTTTTCATAAAAAATTAACAAACATAAGACAACAACAAATGCATTGGGCTGCTTTCGACAAGTAAATGTACGCGTTGGTGGGCGACAAAAGGCCAGCTGGGCAGTGATTGTTTTGGCTTTTCTGTTTGAAAAAAAATGAGACCTCTGTGGTCTCATATTTTAGTTTAACAGTGCACTAAAAATATGGCAAGAAAATAAGCAAGTAAACATTTTAGGTAAGAATTTGGCACTGAACACAATCGTAATTGGAGGACAAATAAGGAAGTCTTGTTTTGATGCAGCTGACACCACAAATGAAAATACTGCAGGGCTATCAGTTTTGCTTAGAGGTACGAATCGGGATCGGGATTTTATTGTGATTAATTGCTCAGCTGCCTTCTCAATTTATAGTTTGTTTTGAGTTTGGTGAAGCAACCATTCTTTAATCTGAGATATATATATATATATATATATATACATATATATATATATATATATATATATATATATATATATATATATATATATATATATATATATATATATATATATATACATATATAAGGTTAATTGCTTGTGTGACGCAGAAGATAGCGGGCTTATCGGCTTATTAGAAAAAGATTGTATAATCTTTTTCTAATATTTGTAGAATGGCTGTAGAAGCAACAACCCCAAAATCGGCATATTACCATAGCCACAAATTTTACTGTATAACTATCTTGAACAGCTCCCATCAACTTTTTGTCATTGTTCTGTCTGTTAATCATTAATCTAGTAAGATAACTATGTGAGATGATGGAATCTACATTCTTAATTTCACTCACTAAGCTCTGGTTGGTCAGTTGCTTCTCCACAAAGGAAATACAGCCCACAACATCAGACCTGTATAAACCAATTAACTTATCATAATTGTGGAATTCAATTCCCTTATTCCCTTTTCCGTCATATATGAAATGGTTGCGCTTACTGCAACTTAGTGTTCCGAGTACAGTTGTACTTTGTTGAATGGCTGGTTTTGAATGATTCCGATCGGACCGTCTATGAGAATTTTTTTCTCTGAGAAGCTTAGTGTACTGGTAATACTGTGGACTTGCTTCTAATTATTCCTTATTTCCAACAGCATGACTCGTGTCCTGTGTGCAGGAAGAATCTCAGTGGACAGAATACGGCTACAGATCCACCTGAGTTATCCGGAATGAATTTCTCTTCATCATCCTCTTCCTCTTCCAACTCACCCAATAACGAGAATAATTCTGGTAACTCATAGATTAATATCATCTCCTGCACCTCAAAATTGAAGACCCTACAGTATGCATCGTAGATACATAAAGGCTGCTCCTGACAGGCTGAGGATAGACGTCTGTCTCAACTCAAGTGGATGAAAGGAGGCATGGTGGGTGCTAAATTTGTAGCAGATAGTTGGTCTTCATTCCCCCCTGGGTGCGGGGCGGTTACTTGGGACCAGGATCTGCAGCTACTGTTACAGAGTATATGAAGAAGGGGAACTGGCCAATGTCAAACAAGGGTCTGGAAAAGCTCTCATTAGTAATTAAAAGATTGAATTATAATCAAGACCAGAGCACAGCATGAATCTGAGTGGAATGTTTTGTGATTTAGACGATTCTTTGTCATGAGGCAGGGACATATTTTATATTTATAAGACAAAATATTATTTTATATATATATATATATGAGAATATATATATCTATTTACCAGGGGTGATTAAGAGTACATTGATATGTAGACATAGAATTCATTGGAATTTAATTTACATTTATTAGCTCAATAAGCCTTTGAGAAAATAATCTGTATGACGTGTCCGATTTTTATTTTTTATTTATTTGGGTCTTTTATATATTGCACAAAATGATGCCTGATTTTGAGAATGTAAACTTGGGAAAACTACTGGAATAAAGATTTTTCATATTTTTGCACTGAAATAAAGATTCTTTTAATTTTTAAACTGGAAAGATTTGCCCATGACACGAATTGAGTAATGTGAAAGGAAGAACTGAAATGGGATAATCTTACCACCACTGAATTGATAAAATGTTTCACAAAACATGTTTTTTGTTTTACATTCGACTTATTTCCAATTAAATGCTAAAATCCCAATAACCTCATAATGTGTGATATCAAAATATTGTCAGACTTCTTTGATTTTAGATATTTAATGAAGCGTTTCAATATCTATCCAGTTTCAGTTGCTTTCAGGAGAAAAAAAAACATGTTTTACCATGCCACTTCTAACTATTAAGCTGTTTTCTAACAGGAAGAAAACAGCTTAACATTTTATTTGCTTTTGTCATCACTTTTACCTTCATAAGATAACAAACCCATCCTTTACAAATGTATTTTGATGCACCAGCATCCTATCATTGTTTGCACTATATCAAAACCTTAGGTCACATTTTTGCGAATTATGCAGTGGCTAACATTGCCTCTGAATATTGAAGTAAGACGTGAAGAGCTGATTGATGAGTATTTGGTGGTGCTTTTGATTTTGCTGTACTCACACACTTGGAAAATGTGGACAAGGAAAGCACCGTACCAAATCAGTCCACCCTTACCACTATTTATGTTAGTGCTTATAGCAGCGGCTCTACTGCAAGGAATGAGGACCAGAGCATTGTTTGAGACCAAAAACGTCAATTAATACGAGTAAAATGTAACGTTTGAACGGTGGGAACCAGCTACTAGTACCGTTCATGTGTTGAAGCCCACAGCTCTGTCAGAATCATGTCTACTGTGCATCTCCTTTATTGCCGCTAGGGGGTGTTAAACAGCTATTTGTGACATAAATTCAGGGAGTTTGTCATTGAAAACACCCTCTAAACCAGTAACATAATTTGAGCCTTAACACATCGTAATTAAACTTAAAATGTTGACACATTGTAAAAGACAGATATTTCCGTGTGATGGTCTGGATTAAGCTACATGAGGCCTCACCTGCAGGATTAGGAGCATCATAATCCGATGGTTTTATTATACCTGAAATGGCTCAATTAGTTTGATGCCTGAGCATCTTTAACAACCACTGGAGAAGACAAAAGCGCAGTAGTTTGCAGATAAGTCACGTACAACCCTCCTTTTGTCCTCTCCTTTTTCTCCATCTCCCTCAGCCTCTGATTGTTTTTTTCCTAAGATAATTGGAGGCAAAATGTGATATGCTCAATGTCATGGACAGTAATGAGGTTTCACCGGTGTCTATTGCTACCATGAAAAAGAAGGCGGTGGGTGGCAGTGAGTGCAGCCACAGCAGCGCAGCATCCAAGACTGACGCATCCAGGTGCTCAAGAGGCAAAAGCGGCCAGAAGTGTCTGGACTCGAAATCCCCTGGCCCACACGCCGGTAAGACCCACAACGTCGTGATGGATGGAACAGAAGACGGAGAAGAGGAGTCCAAGTTTCAGCATCCGCGTTTACGTCGATCAGGGGGGAGCGGCGGTGGAGGAGGAGGAGGCGGCAGTATCAGGATGAAGAACTTTACGCCAGGAGGGGGAGCCGCATCCTCTGGATCTAGGAGGAACTCCAACAAGGAGCCCTGCCACACGCACACAGAGGACGCTTCCGCCGCTCCACGGCCCACTGCTGCGTCCAGATCTACCGAGACCCTGACACACAGTCCCGGTGATGCTGGCGCGCGCTGTGACATCTCAAGAGCATCTGGGGCAGAGGCGTCGGGATCAGCGCCTGAGGTACAGGTTTTGAACGCGGCAGCGGGTGATGGTTGCAATAGTGTCGCTCCAATATCCAGCATGAAATGCAACAAAAACGGGGATTGCAGGAGGGACTCGGGTACCGGGAGCCTGCGCTCAATCATCTCCAAGCAGGAGAAGCAGACAGGGGGTTCGGGGAGGGCCGAGGAAGGTGGAAACACCAAGCGAGGAGCCTGTAACTCGACCACCGCCAGCATGGACGGCTCGATCACGCCAGGTGGTTCCCTGGCCGGAGGGTATGGAGGTGATAGCGCAAACCATGGCACTACCCCCATCTCCAGTGGTGTGTCCGAGAAAAAGGACTCCAGGGTGTCCTTCTCTAACGCACCGAGTAGGAAAGCCTCGTCCTCTCTTCACGGCCCACCTCAAACTCAGACCCAGCAACCCAGGAACTCTGTCACTTTTCAGAAGCCGGAGGATGGACCGCCGATCGTGCCCGCTGAGGATGCAGAGCCTCGGGGAAGCCAAGCAAATTTCATGCAGCGGCAGTTTAGTAGTATGCTGCAACCTGGAGTTAACAAATTCTCCTTACGAATGTATGGAAGCCAAAAAGCAGTGGAGAGAGAACAGGAAAGGGTAAAATCAGCTGGAAATTGGATTATCCACCCTTACAGTGATTTCAGGTAAGAGGTGGGACTGCCATTGGTTGGACGTTGAAAGTCATCAGGGGCCTGTGGTTCTCATTGTCATCTACAACTCGCTTCATAGTAACCACTGACACTCCATGGGAACACATGCATGGTTATTGTCAAGGCTCTAGGTTGCAGCCCCCCCCCCAACATTTAACCCTTAATGGCTGAGTCTGCAGAGATTTGAATCGATGTATTGCAACGTGCTGCCAATTCAAATAACATGTTGTCAGCCGAAGAGTGTCCTTTCAAGGATGTAAACAAATCCTATTCCGGTCTGTACGGTACAGTAGCATGTCTCGGATGCTCAAAAAGCCCGGCCTGCTAACACATCGCGACTTTCGTTGCAGCTCACACACATTCGGAGGACGGCGCTTTGACGCTAATTTTTGCTGGTTTAGATATGCATTATCTTTCAAAGATATGGTTAATGTTGTAGCATTTGATAAATTCGGAGACAGGAGCCGTAGACAGGATTTTGTCTATGTGTGTCTGTCATGCACTCAGTAATGGAATGTCACCTTGAGCCAAGTGTGCAAAAACCTCAAGCATGCTCACTGGAGACACATCCGCCTGTATGACTCCCCATATCCTGCAGTTTAATGACGGATGCGCCCCCTTTATCTAGGCGCAAACCCAGATAACCCTGAAGGAAATCCAGCGACTAATTTGTCCTTCAGTTAAATTAAAATTCCCCATCTTTCACTCAGTATAACAATTGTTTAATTGTATATGGGTCATAACAACTCTCTGTTTAGATTTGGGATTACTATCAGCACCACAGCGAGTGGACAGCTCCAGTCCGAACTGGGAGTGCTACCTTCAAACACCTCCTTCACGTTTGGCCAATTTGTGTCACATGTCACTGACTCAGTACACCACTAAAATATCAAACTTGAGTCATAATTTCAAGAGATGTAATTTGACCGCCTGGAGACTTTTCTCAACCATGCAAACTCCTACAGGCTTCGGAACTTCAGCTGTGTCACCACCATTGTTAGGCATAATGGCCTCGAGTAACGTTGACGTATGTTGCATCCAACACCATGATCGGGGCTGCTATTGTTTATGCCGTAAAGTGGAGGAGTCACAGCTTGTTGCGTAAGTCGCAGGGCAATGACTCAGCGCTGCACCTGTCCTGCAGAGCGCCATCCAAAGGGCGCAAACTCACAACAACCTCGCTACTTCCGTACAATTATATGTTCAACATGTGGTATCAGCAACTGTGTAGTGCGACTGCTCTCTATTCATAACTATTCCTCTCAACTCTTAGATAAGTCTATGTGGAGTCTATCATGGATCTTGGAGTTTATATGTACCTCATGTATCCTGCGCTTTAGTACATCAAAATTACTGCATAATAAAAAAATAATAAAACGTGAAAGCTCAGCTTCTGGCAAATGGCAGAATATAATTTGATAATTTATTTTCAATAACACCAGAAGGACAAAATTAAGAATTTTGCATTTATAAATAGACAGATAGAAATATAGATAGATAGATGTATAGATAGAGATTTAACGGTTTGTCTTTCATAACAAGCGAATACAAATTTAAATTAGAAATTAAAGGCCCAATAAGATACATTAAAAACACCTAAATTAAATGAAAACAAAAATAAAATAAAATTGCTCCACATATACTCATATTTACTAGAAAATACATAAGTCAAAGTAACATGACATTGGTCTATATACATAGTGTGCAACGTTTAAAAAAGGAAACAATGAAATTAAGAGATCTCTTTCTGACAGTGGTGTAGAGTTGAATAGTTATCGTGCAGGATATATTTTCGATACCTGTCCTTGAGACAGAAGAACAAGATCAGTCTGTTAGAGAAAATGAACCAAGTGAAAACATATCCTACCTGACAGAAGGGTTCAAAAAAAGAAGTTGAAAGTTGATTCCCCCTTATTCTAAATTAAAATATATTTAAAATGCATACTGAAATGCCCATTCTCAACAATTACAGAGAGAAACTATACCATATATACAATAAAATAGACCACATCTAGTAAACCCATCTTTGTTACTCCATGACACAAATATAAGACATAATTTATTACATCACAAGAATTTGAAAGAAATTGAGGTATTGCTTATTATTGTGAAATATTTTGTGCATGAATTTCTCTCTCTCATTACTTTTTGCATGTTCAGGCAGGCATATTTTAGCTCTTGCACTTTGTTTACACCTTTGCATATCAAATTAATAACTATCTTGTGTCTGCTGGCTTTCAACTGCAACTCACATTTCTTTTCTGACTCTATTTCTGTCCTCCTTCCCTTCTATTCCCCTCCTGTACCCGTATACGCATAAACGCACTACAACTACACACAAATGCATGGGTGCTAGGTTCTACTGGGATTTCACAATGTTGCTGTTTATGGTGGGAAACCTGATCATCATCCCTGTTGGTATCACCTTCTTCAAGGATGAGACCACCACACCCTGGATCATCTTCAATGTGGTGTCCGATACCTTCTTCCTCATGGACCTGGTGCTCAACTTTCGCACTGGAATCATCATTGAGGACAACTCAGACATAATTTTGGACCCTAAAACCATTAAGAAGAAATACCTGAAAACATGGTTCATTGTGGACTTTATCTCCTCTATTCCAGTGGATTACATATTCTTAATAGTGGAGAAAGGGATTGATTCAGAGGTGTACAAGACTGCTCGGGCACTGAGGATCGTCCGCTTTACCAAGATTTTAAGTCTCCTGAGGCTGTTGAGGCTCTCCAGATTGATTCGCTACATTCATCAGTGGGAAGAGGTAAGAACCAACCTGTCACAAACCCTCGCCTATGATTAGAGTAGGGTTAGATATACCGGGAAAGCACGTCCACTCCATGCTCTTACAAGTACTCCCCTCTAATTATTTGATTAAAATTAATCATGCAACTCCACGTCACAAAGGAAGAAACCCCCGTATCAATTTGGTGACGAAAGGGCACCCTCCAATATGCTGATGTTGGCTTGTGACCAGTTAAACAATCTGTTCAGAGTCGCCTGTTCCTCTCTGCCAGGAAGCTAAGATTCTCACCTTCCACCTGGTGAGAAATGCATGATGTTAGAAGAATGTGTGAGCTTGAAGAAAATTTGCATTCTAATTACTCTTATTTTCACACAACCTCCTTCCCCACTGTCTCATTGTCTGACGTAGCAGTCCCACAGGTTGCATCAGGTGCTCTAATAAGCAGCCTATTAAAAGGGCAAACACAGTTAATCAATTAAAATACCGGAGGAGTAGGTGGGGAAGAGAGTGATAGTAATATGCAGAGCTATGTGGCTGCTGACTGTGATTATGTATTGTATGTTGTATTATATGTTCTAAGGCAGGGGTACTCAAATACATATCTTAAAGGTCCACGAAATAATTTTTCAACGAGTCAAAGGTCCATTTATCATAGTCAGTAAAGCCAAAAGCCATAATACTGTTATATTATTAAAATTGCCTTTTCATTTCAAAACATTAACAAAAATACATACTAAAATAAAATAAAATGCCATTTCCATTTTGACATAAATACAAATAAATACTCAAATAAAAAAACCCCCTCCAAAGAATACTTTAGCAAACAAATTTATGAAGATCTCAGGAATGAAAGTGCAAGGAAAAACTATTGATGTACTGTTTTGATGTCGCTGTATTTAAAATCAGTTGCGGCGCTGATAAAACTTAGCGGAGCATTACGTCACAACGCTGGGCATGCGCAGATACAACTCAAACAGAAAGCTTTATTTAGCGTTTAAATGCAGCGACTGGCTATCGGAAAGGCTTTCCGAAAGGATTTAGACTAACTCCTTGCCAAGGAATGAAGTCTAATTCGGAAAGGTTCTTTCAATTCCATTTCCGTCTTTTCCGAAATCTAATCAGAATTAGGCTGTCCATATAAACCCACCTGTCACACGTTCAGCTCGGGGTCTGCAGATAGGCAGCCCGCGGGCCGGATGCGGACTAGGGGCCGCCTATTGAGGGCCGCTGTTCTAAGGGTTTGTTAAAAGGGATCGTAGGAGATAGATCAGCTGGTAAACTCTCAGAGGCCTGACCAGCAGACTTTGGGTGTTAAGATGAGTGCTGTTGTTTTTGTCTACCCACCTCTTTCTGATCCAGAGAGATGCTGCTCCAGCCTATCATTGTACTCCTTCCTCTAATAAAGGAGAGGGGCCTAGGAGAAAGGAGGTCCTATGATGTCACAAGATCACTTGACTTTTTGCTATGTCATTATTGGCAACTGGGTGTTGGCATTTTGCAGTGTTGAACAGCATAGTGGGGCTCTGCGGCGACCTTTGGATAATTGGATTTCTGAAGATATGATGCGCACACATACACACTCACAGTTGTGCAATTGTGATAGGAAGTGATACTTGCCATGCATGGAGAATTAGAGAGGAGATGTGGTAGAAGGTGAGAAGCTGATACAAGAAATGCTGAGTTTCATACTCGTCAGAGTTTAGCTTGAAAATCCAATCCTAAGCTACAAGACAGCTCAAAGAAAGTTACAAGAATGAAAGTCCCTGTAACTTTCTTGGAGCTGTCCATGGTGCTTGAACATCTCCAACAGCAGACACAATATGGGTGTATATAACAGTTCCTCTCATCCATCCTCAGCAAACAATATTTGACAAATGAGAGTTTCGTCAGTTGCTGATTGATAAAAGCTGAAGATGCAAAATTTAATGGGTAAAGGTTAAAGCAACATTTAGAAGTGATTAATGTCCAGTCTGTTTCATCTTCACTCCCACCAAAGAGTAACTCCCACTTCTCCTTCAGCTGCACTAACTAAAAAAATAATGTCTCCAACGACTTTGTCAGACCTCCATCAATGTAATACTAAGTAAAGTACAGTAATCTATACATATTTAGACCTGACAAAAATTATGAAAACAAGGAGTGGCTTTCTGAAGTCTGTCAAGTGATCGATGATTGGTCTACGTGTCCTCCCAGGGACTCAGAGTGATTGATGTGTGAGACGACTTAGACAGTTGTTAAGGATCATGATGGTTCCTGTCCATCACTCTGTGTGTTTGAATGTGTGTATGGGTACATGTCGGCATGCCTGCCTATGTTGTTAGTGTATCAGTGTGCCTGCAGGCATGCATGAGTGTTCAAGCCCCCCACTGATGTCATGTATCTCTGTGTAACAAATGCCTTGCCTGTTCCTGCAGTGTTTGTTTTTGGATTGATAGGAACCTGCATTCCTACTAATTAATCATACATGGTATAATCCAAAGGAGACTATGACGCTGAGTGGCACGCCACTCCTGCCAATGATATATGAATTACAAGTATCTGGCGTTTGCAGTTTTTTTCAAAACCCATTTACACTGATCCCATATTCTAAGTTAGAGATATTGTCAGCCCAGTTCGAACTCCTCTCTCAGTCTTGCTAACTCCTCCAGATTTTCCATATGACCTACGACCTCGCCAGTGCAGTGATGCGAATCTTTAACCTGATTGGTATGATGCTGCTGCTGTGTCACTGGGATGGCTGTCTCCAGTTCCTGGTTCCAATGCTGCAGGACTTCCCTTCCGATTGCTGGGTGTCCCTCAACAAGATGGAGGTAAGTATCAGAGAAACATGTCCGTAAATACCAATTTGCGCATCTCATCCTAGAACTAATTTGCATCTTTTACTCTGAGTTGACTGGGGAAGAGTGAAACAATAATTTGTGATCATGTTAATCTAAAAAAAGGAAATGATGTCAACCCAGTAGCCTTGTAAAGATGCAACTAAATTTGTGTATGGATATTTCCATCTTCATTACCC
Source organism: Lophius americanus (assembly GCA_037951165.1). Classification (NCBI taxonomy): domain Eukaryota; kingdom Metazoa; phylum Chordata; class Actinopteri; order Lophiiformes; family Lophiidae; genus Lophius; species Lophius americanus. The sequence goes on from JBBDHG010000004.1 coordinate 2,905,731, forward strand.
CGAATGATTCTTTTCTTTCAAAGTATTGGAGGACCCTTTGCCTTGGTAAGAGTGAGTCTTCCTTTAAATGGGTAAAGATTAATAAACACACAGTCCTGCTCATCGGAATAAGATCCAAGACTGCCTCTCTGAAGATGTAAATAGACCGTCGTGTGCTGTCAGCTAAATTATTCCAACCTACTAGCCAAATAACGTTAAGTCATTTTATTTATATATACATAGCGCTACATGAAAAGACGGAAACAGAAAAGTCATTAGGATTCATCATGTGTATGGGCACTGCGGATTTTACTAAAAAATGTCATGAGAATCAATGTGACATTAAAAAAAAAATGGATTCATTCAAAAAAAGAAAAAAAAATCAGTTCTTTCTAAACGAACTTTTCCAGCTCAAAGGCCATGCTCCTACCCCTAGCATGGCCAAAAATGAAGAATCTCCAGTGGTAGTTACTGCATGAATGGTTATCTGAATCAATGTGATCCCCCTTGAAAACATATGCATCAGACTACTCAGTGAACAATTATTGCCCATAGTCATGTCTTTTGCAATTATGCTATTACTGATTCAGGAAGAAACATCCGTATCACCCTCTAGAAAATTAAGAAAATTACCTATATCACTGCCCCCTGCTACAACATCCAGTCACTCTAGTGAGACTGTAGGATACCAATGAAGAAGCAACGAAAAAGAACATTAAAGAACACCTTTACCCAACATGCTGAAGAGGTTGGGGGTGATGACAGGAAAGATAAAAGGGGAAAACAAAGGGAAGAAGGAGGGGGTATGAAGGGGCAGCTGGACACTTTGTTGTAATGTCCCACGCAGAGAGATAAAGGCTGTACATTGGTTTGTCAGACCAAAATCACCCAAACGTATGGAACGGGTCCAAATAATGCTTTACAGAGACTGTGTGCTGCTCCCTGACATTATCAGCACCCGCCATGACTACTTGTAAAGTTCAGATTGTAAAGTATTTTAGTGTTTTAATGAAGTACAAAAATATCTCAGATAAAGTTACTGCTGAGAATTAATGCCTTCTCCATTTCATCATGGTGAAAGGAAAAGAATACCTTTTGAATGTGTCACACGTGTCACACTGCATCACATGTGACCTACTGCAGTTTTACTGAAATTCAGTAAATATATTTCATAATATTGACACAGACTCTAGTGATTTTAGGATATATGATTGTTTTGGGTTGACTTATAACTATCCCAGCTGCAGGAAAGCAGAGGTGTTTGCCATTCAAACCACTCAGCAAAAGACAAAATTCAAGATCACAAGGAAGATTCAAATTGTTGAAGTGTTTCCTCTCAAATTATAAAAAAGACAGGCATACTTAAGTCACGGATAGAGAATGAAAGGCCTTCACTAGAATAGGTGTGTCTGCTGAGGCTGACACTCCTCCATGCCTACACCAGAAGCAAAAACATAACATCCCTACATCCAATTTATGTTAGAACAACTGAAATACAGCTGAAAAAGACCAATCAGTCAAGTGATGGAAAAGTAATCAATCAGTTTTCATAAGTGAGTTGTCATTTTAGCCATTTCTTTTTTCAAAAAACATTAACCAATTAGTTTGTGCTTGTCTATTTGGATGTCGTAACTTAACGGTTTGCTCTGTTTTATATAATCTTTAAACACAATTCGGTTCATTTTGATTGATTTTGCCTTCAATGATATATCAGTCATGGACTGCATGATAGCGTAGACGTTAGCAAAGTTGCTACACAGCAAGAAAGCTCTGGGTTTGAATCCCACACCAAGCCTTGTGGAGTTTGCATGTTCTCTCTGTGTCTACATTGCCTGTGGGTTCCCTCAGTACCTCCAAAAGTATAACAAACATCTATAATTGCCTGCAGGTGTGAAAGTGAGCATGAATCCTAAGACGTAAAATAAAAAGCCACTTGATTTCTTTTTTTAAAGGTTTGAAAACATTTCACATCTCATTAAAGAGGCTTTCCCTGTTGATAACAGAAAAGTAAAGACACAAAGACTAAATAGAGACACAAACATTTTCTGAACGTTAAAGTTTTTTTTTCTCTATATGTGTTGACCCGTGATGAACTGGTGATCTGGCGTACCCTTTTTCTTTCTCAGTGTAACCTTGTGTAGGCTCCAGTCCTTTCATGACACTGCAAATATATGCATGAATGAATGAATCGATCAATGAGGAAGTTAATCATCAAAATAGTTGTTAGTTGTAGCTCTAGCGCTAATATCAATATGTTGACATGTATATTCGTTGTATCAACGGGGCTTTATTTATTTAGCTTATCTCTCCTATGAAGCACTAGTTTCATAGAACCATACAAAAACCGAATACTTCTGCTCTTTTGAACTTACATGACACCAGAGAGGACAACATTTTGCTGTCTACAGTGCAGACTTTTAAGTCCAGGATGATGAAGTTTGGGGCTGACAGGCCACTGACTCCTCCACTGCTCTGAAAGACATAATCAAAGACAGCCAGTCTCCAGAGAACCGTCACTAGAACTAAGGGGCTGCTCTAGCGTGGTACAGGCTGCCTAAAGCCACCTGAGACCGCTCCCTTATTGAGCGGCTGACAACTTGTAACCTTAGCCATTGTGTTGCAGTCAGGCCATCAATGAAGTCTAACAACCAAGAGGGGCTCCGCTGTGGTTGTGCCCAAAGGCAGGCACCATGGCGGACGACAAGAGCACCCTGTGACTCTGGCCAGCAACAACACACCAATAAACTGGATTCGGCTGAGTGTGTAGTACTTTGTGCGGTACACCTCATCCTCTATTCACAAATTTTTTTTAGTTTATATTCAGGACCCGTTTTTTTCAGAAGTGTCAGTCACAGAGTTGATTTCCATGATAGAGCTCAGTATTATGGCAGAGCCTCGTTGTGTAGAGTGTAGTACAGATGCCAGAATAGTGACAGCACTGCTGACACAGGGTTTCATCTCATCAACTACAATTACATATATATATAACTCTGTATCCACGTAACAAAAATTCATATTTCCCATGATCCCCCACTCCCATCAGCAGGAGGAGGCTTTGCAGCACAGCTATCTGTTCTCTTGCAAAGCAAGGGTTAAATAATTTTGTTAACATGTCTTATTCGAACAAACATTAATACAGGTCATCTTACTTTACAAAAGTAAATGAAACTACTCACCAAGGTTGTGAGAGTAATAACACGCAAAGTGAAAGCACCTGAGATTGGAATGGATGAGGTGCTGTTGTACCTCCTGGGGGAGAAGAGAAAAGGATGTGATTATCTCAGTCCCAGAGTAACTCAGGTGTTTGTTGTTATGAAAGATCTCATTGCACTGAGGACTAGCCCTTGTGCTACTTCCCACTCCTGTCTGTGTTGTAAACCACTAAAGCAGAAGTTAAAATAAGTCTCTGTATCACACTTTCCTTTTTATATACAGTCACAGTGGAAGAGCCAATCTGGCATCGTGACAAGAACCCATTCAAATTAATACTTCTCCAATTCTTCTAGGAGAAGAATAGAAAATTACAAGACATCTTCTTAAAGAATTACAAAGTGAGAAAAATATATTACTTATAAAATATAGTTAAACTAATATAATATTTTCTACTCACATCTATATATGATTTACCTCATATTTTTGTAAAAGAAAAACAAAACATTTTTTTTCGTTTCTTCAGGTTAACTTCTGGATTGCTTTTCTTTTTGGTCAACCAAACAATTATTTGAATCAGCCTTAAGCGTTTAAAAATTCTGCCATATGAGTGCTGACTAAGACCAAACGGGGAGAACATCTCTTTCACTTACTGGTAACTTAGTTTTAATATTAATTTTAAGACCATTTCATTAGTTTATAAGTTATTACATTAAATTGCACCTGATTATATCAAAGACATCTTTCCTTTCCCTTACTTTCTGACTTTTTTTGTAATATATTTGTTGTCAGAGACCATTTACTTCCAAAGACTTAACACTTGGTTTTTCTTTCTGATGAGAATTAGTCCCTCATAGAACTTTTAATGTGGCCGCAGAATTCTCTTATCATGACTTACTCTTTTCATTGAAATTTGCACAGTAATTGAGACAGTTGTGTCACCTCTAAAAAGCTCAAATCTAACAGCCATGTGGTCATAATTTTTGACCTATACATACCTAAGGTACATTTGAGTATAAATAAGACACCACTGAGGTTTGCTGCACAGCAAGGTCATGGCTGCATACACAAAAGGCATTGCAGGATGATGGAAGATACATTTACAGCCCTTAGTATTATTGGCCAAGTTTGAGCACAGTATCTGCTGCTAATGGAGACGGCGATTACCAACAAAGCAATTGATAGTTCCCAAACTGAAATCTCTTGGGAGCGCTGTTGAGACGTACGACAATATGGAATCTTTCTTTCCCTCTCTCTTGCTTGTGCTATTTCAGAATCAAAGTGCTCATCATTCATCTATTATTCAATCTGTTTCACTCCACTGTTTCTCTTTCTGTTTCCACATACACCATTTAGCCTCAGCCCATTCGGTGGGGCTGTATTTCTTTTTGGTGTTTTCATTTTCCTCTTTTCATGACAGAGATGTTCTTCTGTCATTGTGCGGTCAATGGGGTAGAAAGACACAAATATTTATGGTTTGTAACAATTTATCTTTGATTACAACTACGCAGTACTCCAATATATACCAATAAGCCGTAACATTATAACCACTGACAGGTGGAATCACAGTAATGTTTCGTCATTATAAATGCACCTGTCAGTATGTGGGATACATTTGGAAGCAACTTTACATTTTATCCTTGTAGTCGATGTGTTGGAAGCAGGAAAAACATCCTTTGGAACTTCTTCAAACCTGCAAATTTTGTTGGGTGTTCCTCGTCTGCACTGGTTAGTACCTAAAAAAGGGGATAAGGGGATGGGTGCCCAAGGGTCGTTGCTGCACGTAGGGAGTGAAGGCTAGTGCATTACTCCCAATCTCCAAACTTTAGAACAAATTTCTGAAAAAGTTAAAAGGTCACATATTGCATCACAGGGCTGTTTATGCGGGAACAGAAATACTTCACAACATCAAGCAGCTGGTCATGATGTTATGGCTGATTATGTAAGATGACAACAAGCAAGAGCAACTATTAAAAAGGGGGATACCCAGTAAACTTACAGTTCTGAATTCATGATAACTATTTTGCTGCTATGCGTCTTTGCCCTTTGTGACCGTTAAGTTTCAGATACTTGAAGTATTTCTATATGAGTTGAGAAAATTCTGGTACTCTCAGTATTTCTTTTAGTTCATGAAAAGTGACATACATTGGTTAGATAGGACAGTGACCGACCAGGCTCTTCTAGTTATTAAGAATAAACCTAGGAAAGGAAAGGCTGTTTTATAATGTGATTGCAAATGCACTAATAGACTGCAAATGCACTTCTGGAAGATATAAGAGAGAATGTAGTTGATTGCTCTTGCTATCCGAGTTCAAAAAGTAACCTTTGTGTACCCCTGTACAACTTTAGGAAAATGTATGTGTGCCAAGAGTGATGATACAAAATGTTTTTTGAGCTTTTGAGGACAAAAGAGGTTTAAAGCATGCTGTTATTAACACTCCATGGAATGAAACTTCAATAATACAGTGTTTCAATACATGATTCTCTGGCAGAATCAATCAAATCCTACAAAAGCCTGGATTTTAATTCATCTCTCCTTTCAATTAATTGCCATCAGCTGACGGTTCAGGTCAGAGTGACCACAGTCACCACAGTCGGCGCTAATGAAAGTTAAAACAAAGGGGGCCTAGTGGCCATATGGATTAGATCAGTTTGGATTGCTCAGTTGGTGATGAAGCAAGTTTTCCGATTAAGCTCCAAGGAAAGGAAACACTATTCATATTCAGGAAAGCGTTCTTCACATGTTCTGAACAGGATCCAACAACTTGTGAGTCTTGATTTTTTTTGTATTTCCACAATGAGGTTTGTCACTGTATGTATTTTATCATGGCAACCTGGAGAATGCCACCCGACTGTCACCACATTCACGCAACTCTGAAAAGGGCATGTTTAATGACCTCTCATTATCATTCCTCTCCGTGGGAATAATGTCCAAACTGATTAGGCCTCCAAGGAATCCAGTGATGTTATCTCCTCTTCCTTCCTCTTTCTTTCTAATGCAACACTGTCCCCAGAGCTCCCATTTGTGTAGGTGATTTTCCATGACTTTGCTTTTCCTTTAGTTCACCTGCTTTTTAGCCACAACTGTTTCTAAAACTTTAGCCCTTTTTATTTATTTATTTTACAATTAAAATTATCATCTTTTCCTACTTACCTAAATTTTTTCTCCCTCTGCAGAATGATACCTGGTCAGAGCTGTACTCCTTCGCCGTGTTCAAGGCCATGAGCCACATGCTGTGCATCGGTTATGGCCGCCAGGCCCCAGAGAGCCTATCAGATATCTGGCTCACCATGCTGAGTATGATTGTAGGAGCGACTTGCTATGCTGTTTTTATTGGCCATGCTACAGCTCTAATCCAGTCCCTGGACTCCTCCAGACGGCAGTATCAGGAAAAGGTGAGGAGCTTCATTAAATCAAATCTGTCTCATGCTGTCAATACTTTAATAACTGCTGTTTTCTCTTAATTGATGAAAGCATTAAGTTTTCCACTTCTGTTGACCCTGACAAGAAAAGTATGACATTTTATGACAGATCTTTTGTTTAATTTTCCTTAAAGGAGTTTGATGAGAAAATCTGAACATCTTCCATGTAAGCTAAGATAACCAGTAAACATAATAAAAAGGGAATTTAGTACTAAAATAAATTAATCATTGGGTAATTTAAGTTTTAGTACCTGCATCTATTTGATCCTATTTAAATAATCATGCGAGAGGTGAGGTACGCTAATATATCTAATGTTTAACAACATTTGGGAGAAGAAGACATTGGACAGTTATTCACTCAATGGTATCACAGTTTGTATGAGGGGGAGGGAATGTTGCAGTTGTTTCAGCTACATTTGGCCACACAGGGTGAGTCTTGCTGTGGCTAAACCACTGGTCAATTGTCAGCTTGATTAAAATAGTGATGGAGCTAATGAACATGTGTATATTTTTGCTATTTAGTCACACTCAATAAAGCAAAACTGTCATATATCAGTTTTTATTCATGTATTCATATTGCAGGATTGTAGCACGATGAATATACATTTTCAAAATTTCCAATGTTTCTAGATGATTGTATGTATTGTGTCGTAACAGCATAGTATTTTAAGGCCAGGCCAGCATTTGAGATTTGACCATATTCACAAATTATCAGTTCCTTTTCAATCACTGGTATACTCCCATCGGATAGTATTTTCTCGGACTAGCTGTGATACTTTGACACAACATGGGGGATCAGAGCAGTGCTGAATGGTGCATCAGCAGTGGCCTGAACTAGTAGCAGTGCAGCCTTGCTGTATCCAAGCAGAGTCTTGCTGGCTGGGGAGCAGGGGGTGTGTTAGTGGCTTTCAGCAGCCAATCAGAGGCTGCGGGTGTGTTTGGCCAGGTAGAGCCACGCCATCATGGGCTGGGCATATGTGTGGGAGTGGGTTCCTTTGTATGTGTTAAGGGGGTTGCACATGGTAGTGGGATGAAGAGAAACATAGGGACACATAGTTTCTGTATTTGTGTGATATGATGATGTCCCTCTGGGCAGCAGCAGAATTGATGAGGCAGCAGACCTTTGTGTCCTGCCAATGTCATCCTGAAGGTAACGTAAGCAACCAGGGCTGCCTCTCTCTTCTGTTGATCGCTCACTCACTAGTGCTCATCCCACCTGTACTCAGTGTAATCTGTTATGCTTGTTCAGTCTCTTGCTAGCACTCTTAAAATTATCTTGTCTATCTCTTGAATCTTTTCCCCCATTCCCCTTAATATCTTCACCAGGTTTTCAGTTTTGTCTCCCATTTAATTCATGTCTCCATCCCTCAATCTGTCTGCCCCTCTTTATCCTCTCCTGTCGATCTAAATTTCTCTTCCTCTCTCTTTATCCTCTCTGTTGGTGGTGTCCTTGAGAGGTGTGGTGCTACTGCTAAGTGTCTGCTTCAGGGAGCAAAGGGAGGGGGAGGGTGAACCTGTGGGAGAGAGGGGGGCCGTGTTGATCGCAACAGTCCTGGTTAGCAATTTTTGTTTCTTATGATTTAAAGCATTTATATCAGCTTTTAGTCTGGCTAGCATTGTATAGAACTTCCCATAGTGTGGCTGGATGGTTGGGGATAATACATGATAGTTTTCCAAATTAAGATTGAGCAGCTTAAGTACTATCTGGTGCTCTCATTTGTACTGGATGTTATGAGGTAAAAAAATAGAAATCTACTGTGTTTCACATAAGACGAATAATGTTTCTAAAGTGTGGGTCACCAAAATGAGTAACTTGCATGATGAGTAAATTCCTCTGCCCCCTTTTTTATTTGGCTAACGGGTGAAAGTTTTCAACTTATTTATACATATCCAGTCAAATCTTGCACTTCAAGCAATCAAACTGATTGCTTGGAGTGCAAATCCTTCAAGATTGTGATTAAGGGTTGAGATTTTAATTCAGTTTGAGGCTAAATTGAAAGCAAGAATCATGCATGCTTCAGACTTTTGTTCATAATGCTGTGTGCGTTTCATCCCATTTGGACATTTTCATCTCTCAGTCTACTCTATGTACTGTATGTATGTATTTCTGCAGGGCGCAGGGAAATGTATTCCCCCATAACCCTTCAAGACAAGTTGTCATTTTCCCCATTTTTTTGCAGCAGAGACTTTTCCCCCCTGCAGCTATGTGAGGATTAGTATTTGAGCTGAAGATGTTTTTATTTAGAATTTAAAAAAAAGCATAGAGCAGAGTTTTGCCAGCCATGTTAGTGATGCTGATTTTGCTGGGTGAGTTCACCATGCCTCCAGATAGAACTGTGAGCGACATTTTTATCAATTGGAGAGTTTCTGATAAAACAAATCTACTGGCAGTTTGTTATAGCCCAATTAAGGCTTGGGACAGCATTGTGTACAGGACTCGTTTTTCAAACCAGCAGTAATGTCAGACCAACATTTCATTCTGGTTGAAATCGCTTGATATCTTAGCAGAGGGGAAGCAAATCTCTTGGGTTGGAAAAATAGTCTTTTCCTTTTCACATTTTGCATCATATTATGTGATTGTGACTGTGAAAACAACACTTTATGTCATACTGAGTGACACGTCGAGAAAATGCTGTATTAAAGGCTCTTCACACGTCCCTGGTCCCCCCACACAGCTGCTTTCTGTTGACCCCGTCACATACTGCAGCCACACATTCAGGAGAATATTAGACTCTGAACCACTTTCTGAACAAGTCCAGCCCGATTGGAATAAATTGTAAGAAGCTTCTTTTAAATGAGTTTAGCATTCTTTATAACTTTGGATGTTGAAAATCCTTTAAGAACACCCCATTGGAGATGTGTTTCTTAACATCCTTAAAAAAATGCCCCCAAATGTACATACACTGAAGGGATAAAAAATGCACCCCTGTGTTTATTAGCAAGCCCATTTGAGTAGTTTCCCATTTATTTGTTCAATCCAATTCAACTTGATAAAATTAGAGGTCTGTCCAATGAGAGGAATTTATTTATATTCTTGTTTTATAACTGTACAGCAAAATAATAGAAGCAGCAGATGAAGCAAGATGCCATTGGAATTAATGTTAAGACAGAAGCCAAAATCACTAAAATTTCATTAAAATGCTGCTGCTAATTTCAACTCAGGTCAAAAGTCACACGTGAACATGGCCCTTTACAATTATTATTTTCTTTCTATTAACACAATTCAAGTTGTTTGGCTTTGGATGAAATTTTAATTGATGATACCTTTTTATTGCTTCAAAATTAGTGGAGAGGTCTTCTGAATTTGATCATTGTTTAACTTCAGTCAACACATTCCGAGATCTGGTAATGATGCTGAGTTGTGTCTTGGTTTTTGATTGTCGGGCTTCTTTTTGGGACACAGAATATGCCCTTAAGACATGCAGCACACATGACATTTGACATTCAACTTCCCACAGACTCAGATTAGTTTATTAACAGGTTTAAGAGACTAATCTGAGTCAGCAAGAAAGACAGCAGACAGCCGTCTGAGCTCTCTGCAATGATGTGGCTCTTCCTCTATGTTTTACTCCCACATTCAACAGAAGTCAGTCTCCCATTTCATAGCCAGGCTTCTTGTCACTGATCACTGTAGTATTCAAGAGCTATGTCAACTTTGCAAAGATAGTGGCCAAAAGAGATTCCTGCACGAAAATCTGCTCCAAAAACGGTGTCCCTTTGATCGTTCCAAATGATATTCACTATTCTAGTAGAGAGAGTGTTTAATGAATAAACCCTTATCAGCCCGTCTTCTCCGACGTCACTCCTTTGACAGAATTATAGGATTTTTTAGTGTTTCCTGAGAAGCTTCATTTCATTTAATTAAAGTTTGTACTGTCTAAGACTCCACAGTGTGTTGTTCCTCCCTGTATACACATCAACAAATTGAAGGGATAAAACACGCTCTTACTTACCCATATCTGATTTTTTCTTCTCTTTGTTGACTGCTTCAATATATAACTAAGTAATTTTTAAAGGCGTTAAGTGAATGAAAGTTTTTGGAATGAATGGGCAGAAAGAGAGGAGAGGAGCACAGAGAGGAGATGAGAGGAAAAGAGTGAAGGGAAGACCACTGTTAGGAACACAGAAGAAAGAAAAAGGAAGGGATGAAAGAAGAATGGAAAGGAAAGCAAGTGAAATAATGTAAATGGAAGAAGGAAATGGGTTAGTAGTATGCGGTTAACGAGTTGAATTGTTAAAATCAGGGACCAAAGTCTGAATAACACATCACAAAATACTAAGAGTTCCCCCAAACAGCAATTATTAGATAATGAAATATCAGTGAAGCGTTTTCCTGTTACACCCACCATCTTCAAAGCTGCAGAAAACTGATGTCTTTTTCACTATGATTTGGGTGTGTGTCATTGTCCTGTGGGTGCTATGACCAACCAGCCAAATGCTTGCCACCCTCCCCTCTGTGACAATGAGGAGATTTGAGGGTGGCCTGGCGGTGACTGACACTGTACGGTAATATGTCTGTCATAGTCAGCTCATTAAATACCACCTTATTAGTTCAATCACAAGGGCACTCAGTGCCTCATTCATTCAGACTCTGCAGTCACGAGCTGCTTGAGTGAATTTCTTGTTTAACCACAGCTGCGACTCTGCGTGGAGTGCGTGATGTTTTCCCTTAATCCCATACCACCACACACCTACACTTAGCTCACGATCAGCATTTCTACTCTATGAAAGGCACACGAGCTGCTGTGCCAGCTTTGGCACGGCGGGTAAAATGTTATGACACAGGGTTGTTTCTTCAGGGCAAGTCTCCATCTGCAGATGTCAGGAAGCAGAGTCACTCATGCAGGTATGTAAGAACTGATTCCGCCCAGGAGACCTTTTCTTCAATACATTAGATGTTGAACAATTCCATCTGTGCACATTTGGTTTATTAATGTTTATGTTAATGGCAAAAAGATGCAGTGTCTGAACAGAGTGAATACTCATTCAATATGTGGCTGCCTACTTCGCCTCTGCAGAAACAGTTGTGTAGTGAGACCCAACTTGCGTAGAATTACATATACGCTCAGAAAAAGCATTTGTGTCAATTATTTTCTCTCTGTTATCCGGCACATTGGATTTGAAACAGAACAAGAACCTTGAGGCTCTAAGCTTTTACCACCTGCTGTTCCTCATGTGAGTTAGAAGCAGAACGCAGAACGTAGACCTTACTATTCGGTTCAAGGCGTAACACAGTGTGATACATGGCACATGACCAGAATTACAATCCATTTAAAGTGTGCGTACCCAAACCAACCCTTGTCCTCACCAAGAAAAAAAAATATTTCTTTGCAAATTGTATTCTTTTTATAACTAATATCTGTGACCTTCTAAATTCACCATAAGATGACAACTTGTGTAGCATATTTAAAAAAAAAAAATCAACTTAGATTCAATAAGATTAGCTCCATCTTTTGGTAATGTATGTTATTAGAAACAATTTGACCATAATTAGACATTTTTTGTTGTTGTTGTTGTTGTATCAAGTTACATAATACTGTTTTGTAAGCCACTATATTCTATAATATGTCTTAGAAATCCTACTAATAAAAGGAAATTTCTCAATACCCATGGTCAATGCCTCCTCCACGGTGGGCCCTTTAACCCGAGGAGCCCCCCTTGCTCCATCATTGGCCCCTTACTCTTTTGCATAGACATGCTGCATACATTTTTCAATAAAAATTAGTGACTCAAAATGTGCTCAACCAAACAGTTGAGCAGGGCATTTAAGGATTAACAGTAATCAACTTTTGTATCATTGAACCCAGATCAGAGGGGTGTATGAGATGCTGCCATGATGACGTTGCTTTTCTTTGAACAGCCTCATGCCAAATTATGCCTCTGGGGTCTGAGCTGAGGATAAGGTTAGGATTAGGGTTAACCCTACTCCTTTACATAACATATTAAACCATGGCAACGTTTTTCATCATTTATTTACAACACACCATCACATCTATGACCTGTCAGCTATTTATACACTATAACATATTGTGTTATATAATAAACCCCAAAACATTTAGTTTTAGGATTAGGGTAAGGGATCATGATCTAAGAATCCGAAGAGTAAAGCATTACCATTATTTCAATCTCCTAGCAATGGGAATCAAATATTTATTACTGGAAGTTTATGAGCCATCACCTAAAATATGTTTTTACATAATGGCATATCTATTAGAGATATATCTATTACTAGATATAACTTAATTTTCACAAATACATATTCTCCATTTGAATAATCCCGTGTCTCTACCTCTCTCTGTTACCGTACTGGGACCCAATATATATTGTCCACCTCCAATTACATCTGATCAGGATCAGAATCAAGATGTAGATCAAATAGTGGAGTACCCAAACATTTAAGCAAAAGTTTAATTTGCTGAAGACCTTACTGACATTAGAAAAAGTGCCTGAATTAAGAAAGAACTGAAGATGAATGTAGTTCAAACCTGGCAGAGCATCATGAGAGGGGATCCCAAGTACAAACCTGATGTTCAGGACTCGTAGAGCCTAGAAAGTGAGACACTATTTAAGTTCATGTTAACTCGCTACTTTCTTATAAGGCTGATACCGTTAATAAAAAACACGCTGCAGCTCCTACAGACGTAATTCAGATATATTCACACACAAATTTGATGATGTTCCAAACCAGTAATGCAATAAAATGATGTCCGTACTTATTTTTAGTTATGTTACATAGCTTACTTCTTGAATATTAGAAACGTTTGTTTGCTGGAAGGGAGCCAGTTTCCTCTCTAAAAGAATTTTTAGAGAGACCTTTAGGCATTCATCTCAAACCATTCACCTCCTGGCTTGTAACGGCATGCAAACAAGTAGCTGATTGTTTTGCTCGGAGCTCCTACAGGACATATGGCTGCAGAAGCAATATAGCCGAAACAGTAGTGAACATGGGCCCTCGTAGCTGTGGGAGAGTCTTATTATTCTGAAGTGAACCTGAAGAATACACTCCAAGGAGATTTCACTTGATGCCAGCTGACAGTTCTTTTTGCGATTTTGTTGAAGTTGCGACTATAGTATATAGTTTCTGCTATTCACTGAGCTGTCCCTCAAAGTCCTGTTTAAGACCGCTTTTATTGGTGCAGGGTTATCTTGTGAAGCTTTCCATTTGAGCAAGGTTGAGGTTGATATAGCCCAGAGAAGCACAAGGCAAAAGCCTTTTCCTCTCTCAACAGCTAACTATTTGTTGTGTTTACCACCACATCTATCACCCTTAACTGATAGATGTGATGTTTAGTTCAGTTTCTTCACTAAAGGAAATTTGATTAGCAAGTCTCAACAATAAGAGCTGATTACTTGTGCTGTTGCTTTGTTGGGCCCTTCACTTGATCCAGCATTGATTAACTTCTAGGAAGTATTGATCAGTGAGCAAATGTGCTTAATTCAGTCGACAGCTGAAAGACGTGTGCTTGCACTCTTTTGTCTTTGTGTTTGGTGACTTATGGAAAAATGCTTCTCAACATTAAAAAGCCAAATCTCTTTGAAAGCACCTTAAATAATGATTTGTCCATCCAAAAATGAATATAAACATGATTCAGCATAATCCCAAGGTACCATGAACTACATTTTCCAAAATATCCATACATTTGAGTCAGCACCTTTGTCAAACTATTTCAATAAAAAGTTATAAATTGTAATTTATGGCAGACCTGTCATGTTAATTTGCATCTGAGTGAAGAAAACAATGTTAAAAACTTCTAAAAAACTAATCACTGAAGATCATAATTGTTTTATGTGATATTGTCATGAATACAAATAATATCACCAGATTTAAACTGCAACCTGCTATAAAACCTTGTCATATTTTGTGCGTGTAATAATACAAAAATGTGTATACTGGAAATTTGAATGTCAAGTATTGAAAGATCCTGATACTGTATTTCTTAGCAAAAGCTTCTCAAACAGCAGTGTATCTGTTGTGTATGCTTTTGAAAAGTAGAAATTTGGTTCTTTAATGAGCATTTATGAATGAACAGGACACAATGTTGGAAGTACATTCAGAAAGTTTACTAAAGTAAGAAATTAGTAAAAGTATTAAAAGCAAAATGTAGTTAAGTATCAAATATAATATGATTTGATACTTAACTACATTAAGTATCAAATCAAACATTTGATACCGCGTTGTGAAATGTTTCTTGTCACTGTTTCTTACTAACAATGTTTTGGTTTAATAATAATGAATGAATAAATTGACAATTTTTGGTAAATAGTATCACATCCTTTAAGATCATACTTTGTTTATAGTGTCACTGTTCTGTCAGAACCATGTTTCTCATTATCTCAAAGAGAAAGACATTTTTCATGTGCTCTAAAACACAATGCTGTTTGTGACAATGCATTCCCTCTTAGGGTTTAAAATGATTGATGTAGTTCAAGAAATATGAGAATTTTCCCCATCAGTGACACTTAATGTTTTCAATTGAATTAATCAAACTCATTTCCAAATTGTCAAAATTCAAATTTCTGCAAACGTACTAAATTATATTCAATTTTTCCTATGTATCTGTTTTTAGAGTGTGCGGCTTCAAATCTTGAACATTTGTTTTAAAAAAAAAAAGAAAAAAGAAAAAGGTTTTTCCAAACAGTCATTCACAAGGGAAAGGACAAAACAAAATGTTGATAAATTTAAATATTTTTTCTGTTATTTTAGATTATTCAAAAGCCAAATTGAGAAGACGTATTATATGTTGAAATGTAATATTGCTGACCTTTAACATATTAGGAATTCCTTAACAGCCGAAGACTCTGAGACATATTTCTATGCTATGATTATTATCATAGCCACTTTATAAACAAGCTCTGGGAGTTCTGGACAGGAAACCCCAGCAGTGCCATTTCTGTGATTTACATTTTAAATATAAAATATGAAATTGAGAACTTAATTTTATGTTCTGATGTTTAGTATCTCTTCTCCATCTCTGAATAACTGTGTTGGGCTCTGCTCTGAGCAAACGAGCAGAGCCTGGTCTGCTCCACAAGGAGAATTTTAGCATCCCGAAATATGGTTACGCCTTCAAACAATCTTACTCTCTCGTATAAGTTCCATTTAAACTTTAAACCTGACTTCGATATTTTATCACGTGATATTAAGTAGTGTATTATAAGTTATCAGTCCAGTCAGCATTTCTTCTGTTTATTGACTTTAACTTTAAAAAAAAAATCTTTTTGAATTTATAAATGTATTTTAGTTCTTGAGATATGTGTTGCTTATGAATGTCTGTGTGAAAGTGATTTGCTTTCTCTGGAACTACCTATGGGGAAGAAGGATGGGAAGTAGCAAGTCGCTAAATCTGATTAAACCACTTTTTCTTAGTTGAGATACATGTATTTGTGCAGTTTCACTAATATAAATACAGTACACTAAATGAAAAATCAAAAATAAGAATAAGTATAAATAGATCACCAAAATAGTTTTCAGAGGACAGACAGGCTATAAAGAGGCTATAAAGAAGACATGACAGAAACAAGGTGGAAATACTCAAGTAAATCACAAATATTTCATATTTGCAAATAAATACAGTATGACAGAAAAAACGTAGTTGCTACACTCCACCACTGGCAAGACGTGTGTGAATGGGATTAACTTGAAATAAACTCTACTTCCCATCATAACAATAAATGTGTCACCCTGTGCAACAATATGGCTCTCGAATGTTCTTTACTTTTAGTTTTAGATAACAATGTAGCTCTAAAAGCAGAGATGAAAAAGCTTTGTCGGAAAATGAAAGGATTTGGGAATTGCTTTCATTCACTGTGACAAACATAAACTATTGTTATATTTGAAAACAATGAAACATGCTTTCAGAAACATTACATTGCTGTATTAATCATACAATTTCTCTTTTCTTCACAGTACAAACAAGTGGAGCAGTACATGTCTTTCCACAAACTGCCTGCTGACTTCAGACAGAAAATCCATGATTATTATGAACACAGATACCAGGGCAAGATGTTTGATGAGGAGAGCATCTTGGGAGAACTCAGCGAGCCTCTCAGAGAGGTACGACTGCTCATTCTTTATGTTATGGTACACAGAAGCTGGACTCCAAAGTTGGTGCTCCTTTTAAGCCCATATTTTGTAGTTCAGTTATACAGCTTACAATTTTGGAACGTCTGTTATTACAACAGTAGAACATTGTTTGAGGTTAGTGTCAGGTAATGACACCCCTGTAGATTTGACAGCATTCATGTGTGCCAAATGATACTTGTTTCACATTTGACAGGCAATGTGTCTTTTTTCAGGAAATAGTCAACTTTAACTGTCGTAAGCTAGTGGCATCCATGCCACTGTTTGCCAATGCAGAGCCAAACTTTGTGACAGCCATGTTGACCAAGCTGCGGTTTGAGGTATTCCAGCCTCATGATTACATTATCAGAGAAGGCACCATTGGAAAGAAAATGTACTTCATTCAGCACGGAGTCTGCAGCGTCATCACTAAGGGAACTCTGGCTATGAAACTGTCGGATGGTTCTTATTTTGGAGGTAGGTTACAGTTTTTGGTATCCATCGTGATTTTCTTTTTCTAGGTTCTTCTTTCAGGTTGATACACTTTCTCCTACCTTGTTTCAGAGATCTGCTTATTGACGAGGGGTCGGCGAACAGCCAGCGTGCGAGCAGAGACTTACTGTCGACTGTACTCTTTGTCTGTTGACCATTTCAATGAGGTGCTTGAGGAATATCCCATGATGAGACGAGCCTTTGAGACCGTTGCCATCGACCGTCTAGACCGCATAGGTAAAATGCATACATAAGAGAAATGCCTCCCATATCTGTACATTCATGCCATCAAGCATGACTAGGGGTTACGTGCATATAATCCAGCCTTTAGTTTTACCTTGCATGTCATCATAATCTTCTATTGTGCACTATATAATTATTTCACTTTGGTAATGTTTTTTCTCAAAGGGGTGCATACTTACATGTACGAATGCTGATACAACTCGAAGAAATATCCCCAAAGACCCCTAAAAACATAAACAGCCAACTACGGATCAGCTGGTTAACAGACCACATGCTTGAAAATCCTTTACCTGAATGGTTGAGGCCATTACCGGGGAAACAAAAATATTAGAATTAAATTATAATTTACACACCTATTTGAAATACTAAAACCAAAAGTAAAAATGAAAAACTGTGCGGAACTGTGCAACAGGCTAATAGCGACTGAGAGTTCAAGTTGCTTACGCATGGATGGGAAGGACCAGAGAAGGAAGTCTCAGAGGAGTGTGAGATACCGATCGAAAGCCCTCGACGAGTAGATGATCATGGAACTTTCTTTAAAAGAAAAAAATCCAAATAAATAAAAACTCTTTAAAATGTACCCATACACAGAACAGACAATCACGATGTTCTTATGAGACAATTTCAGAATACTAATATTAGAATAGGATTAGAATAAGCTGCACTGTCCCCTTAGAATCACACAGGACACTGTAACAGTAGATGTGAGTACAGGGTGACACGTCCTATTCGCTCAGAGCTAGTTGTACTAGAAAATGAACCTTGTTTGAAGGACATCCCTTTTTTTTGTTTAAATCCAACTCGTATTGTTATCCCTTTCTGAATCCTATAGTTTCCATCTATTTATGACTTTTTCTGCTCTTAATCCCTCTGTCCTCTTCCTCTGTCCTTTCTCATTTAACTTTTTTTAATCATCAATGCATTAATTTATTTACGCAGGTAAAAAGAACTCCATCCTGATGCACAAGGTTCAGCATGATCTCAACTCCGGCGTCTTCAACAACCAAGAGAATGAGATGATCCAGGAGATTGTAAAATATGACCGTGAAATGGTGAAGTTAGTGGACTTGCAGCGTCCGCGGGCCATGTCTATGACGCCTTCCATTGGTGGTATGTTTGCTCCTCCTGGCCAGTCGCAGTCAGGCTCTGCCATTGCCACTCTTCAGCAGGCTGTGGCCATGAGCTTTTGTCCTCAAATAGCAAGTCCCCTGGTGGGTCCCGGGACTCTGCAGTCCCCACGTATGGTGCGAAGGTTCCAGGTAATGCAGAATATATCCAGCCCAGTGTCCATGTCTCCTCTTCAGTCTCAAACCCCTCAGGCATTTGGAGGAGCGTTTGGATCTGCAATCTCCAGCCCACCGGTGCAGAGCCCACTTGCAGCTTCAGGGCGGACTTTCCAATACATGGCAAGTGCAGGACCCTCTGGTTCCCAGTTGTCCCTTGTACAGCACCATGCACCTAGTTCCACACAGACCCAGCAGAGGCCTGCCTCACACAAGAGCACCCACTCCCTTCATACAGGTAGCTTGAGCCAGGATACTCGGGCCCTGTCTGCCTCCCAGCTTTCACTCCCCCAGGAAGGAACACCACAAGCTGCCTCTGCAGCCCCCAGTCCTCCGCCATCCACCCGCACATCCAACAATTCCATTGGCCCCCCTCAGCCCCCTCAGCCCCCTCACCCAAGCCTGCCAGGGCCCTCAGGGGTGGGGAGATTAGCAGGAGCTCAGCAGAGGGTGGCCTTTGCCTCTACGCCTCCCCCAGGTGGGCCTGCTGGAACGGGGGCAGTAGCAGCAGCTGCTGGATCAGGAACTCCAGACTCTGGAGTGCCCAAGAAAGATTCAATTGTCAGCCTTCCAGAGCTAGACTCTGCCAGATCCCGGCTGTCTTCCAACTTGTGACCCTGGTAGAGTTCAGGAAAGAGGCCTTTTTTGTAGGAAAATCTGTTTGATTTTGGTCGGTTCAGCTGATATGTTAGCTTGATAAATGACCAATCAGCGACAGCTAGCACCACCAGGCATTCAACGTGGATGCACTGTGCAATGGTGACAGGAGAAAGAAAGGAGGAACAGAAAGTCTTGAGACACTTTGGCTAGAAAGTGTCTATAAAAATAAACTAGTATAACTTTAGGTTAAGCTGGTCTAGTCTACTGTGCCAGCAACTTTACTCTTAGTATCACCCTGACACACTGCTTCCAAACCTACTGTATATCGCTGTCTTTACTGTAAAGTTATGATGAAACGTATGATTAATGTAACTATTGCATACTGTGTAGAATCCATGCAATGCAATCTAGCAGGAGCTGGACTTAATGAAAATCAGGGACTTAAGGTCAAATGACAATTACATTTTAAGCGTTCAAAAGGTGTTTTGACTGTATAAGCTGTCGTAGCAAAAGAATACATTGCTCTTCATATTGTTTAAAATAGTAGTGAAAATAGTGTTTAGACCGCTGGTCGATCTTACATCGATTGTATATAGTTGATGAAAAAGTACGGAGGGATATTATATTCATTGTATCTACCCAAACCAAAGTTGAGCTTGAACACAAAGTCCGGTTGTGTCTGTATCAACTAAAAAAGAAACATAAAAGAAAATGCCATTTATTTACCTGCCTTTATTCAACGTTAGAAGCCATATATTTGGTTTGCGTGTATGTATATGTGGGTGTAAGTTTGCGTGTGTGAGTTTGTTAGTGCGTTTTGGTTCTATTTTCAGAGAATGGACCCACATACTATACACTGGTGTGATTGGTTCGATGTGCTGGGAAGCGGTCAGCTGTTTGATCAGCGCACTGATTGTAACCCTGAAAGCAAAGGTGGTGAAATAATCTGAGCTTTATTGAAAGGAATTATTTGTGAACAACCCATACTGTATACTTGCTTGTTTTTGTCTAAGTTTATTGATTAATACATGCAATATAATTCTGCAATACTCTACCCCGCCTATATATAAATATATATAAATATGAATATCTATACATATGCTGTACAGGAAAGTGAACTTGTTACTTTTTGTTTTTGTTTTGCATTTTTAATGTGAAGTCTTAAAGAATCCAGCAGCTGTTGTGGCTTCACTTGAGGTGTTGTAATCCAATGACCATGTTGTTACCTTAACCAAAAATATTTGAAGGAAGGAGAGGATGTAGATGGAAGAAGATGGGACAAACTTTTCAAAACTGGTTTAGAGACAGAGGAGGAATCCATGCTTTGAGTTCAGCAAGTCAGACCCACAAAAATGTCACTTTAAAGCCCATTTGAAGATATTAAATTGTAAAAATGAATAGGGGGTTATATCGCCAAGAATATCATTCACTCCCTGAATGACATTTAGAGCCACACCAATACTATTGTTAAATTGGGGATTAGGTTGATTTAATGTGAATATTCTGATCCTGCTGGACCTATAAGCCTTCTTTTACTGAATGTATGCCATACAAGAAGGAAGACAGCTAATCAGATAAAAACTGCCATGTAAATAGAGGGACAGGTATTTTAAGAGGCTTTTAAGATGCAAAGCGTGTGTGGGCATTGCTCTATGTTTTGCTGAATGTCCGTGTGATATTTTCAGATTGGTTGATGCTTAGACCCCCGCCCTATACATATACACATTTTCCCCATAACTAATAATGAGAGATTTTTTGTTAGTTTAATGAAGAGGGTGTAAAGAGAGCGAGTCATAACCCCTTCATAACTCCTCAGTCTAAAGTGAGCATTGGGGACATTCAGTTAAGCACCGTCTGTTGAACTTTGACTTTATAATCAAACTGAAAATTAATGCTCTATTCTCTTAAAAGGGTTGTTAGTTCCATCATCTGGTTAAACTGTAAGGATGAAAAGTGAATCCAATTGGGACAGTAAATAGGCAGCTGAATAAATGTGTTAAAGAAAACACAGCTTGCAACTTTTTTCAGCTTTGGGGCATCGATCCAGAGCCAAACTGTACAATCAATGGGATGGACATTTCACTCAGGTTTGCTAACTTTCCAGAGAGATGTATTGATTGCCACAGTGTGGCTTCCCATTGATTTATTTAGACATTTCTGTTTTCCCATAATCATCCTGTTGATTTGACCATGCGGAAAGATTCCTGTTGAATTTTGATTGGCTTGGAAAAACAAGAAGCCTATAAAAGGAGATTTGTAACCCTTAGATTGTTGTTTGTAATTCGCTGCTATTTTATTTTCATCACCTCTCCTGATAGTTGTTTGAATCTTGAAACAAGGTTTAGGTGATTGTTTTTATCCAAGGGCTTCATTATATGGGTTATACATCGGCTCACTTTCACTGTAGAGTAGCCACATTCTAACTTTCTGTTACATCAGTAACATGCACTAACCTCGTTCTCTGTCATACCTGGGTCACACTGCTGCAACTCGCTTCATCAGCAACACGGGAACTTTGTATTGCTTTTTTTCATAGGGGGATGGTACATGCCAAAATGTGAATGTGATTGTGAATGAATTAAGTCCTTTTTTTGTTATTAACTGTTGTGTGCATCAATACTGTTTTAGTGCAATCAATTCTTCCCTATTCCTTTGTGCTAATACCAGAGTTTGCCCTATTAAGCTGCTATCAGGACTGTGCTGATATTTTTTGAACAAGTCGACAGTCAGCGAGAGCATGATTGAAAGAAAGTTATGACCTAATGTTTCAGGCAATATCAGGCGCTGTCTCTACGTCATTGCATCCATGCAGAAAGATATTGTGGTGTGTAATTCATTCCCAATCAAAGGATGACCTCCCAGAAACTTTGATCACCACCACTGTTTTAACCCTCAGCCATGAGGCTGATACAGCCCCGGCGAAAACCATACTTCTGTCAGTTTACTGTTTTATGTCTGTGTCACAAGTGTGTTCAGTCAATTGGCTTCCAGCCACTGTCAGCATGTGTGTGTGATATAGCGCTGTATTTGCCTGATGACAGGGGGTTCAAAGTGCGATTGTTTAATGGTTCTTCTTCTGGACCTTGCTGTGAAGTGGGATTGAATCCCTCATACATGTTTGACACTGACTGACAAATATTGAGAGTACCTAAGTTTCAAACCTCTCATTCTTGCTGTACCAGATATTTTAGGGTACTGAATGCCTTGGTGTTGATATGTTAGCAAATCAGGGTATTATTTTTGTTTTTAAGTGTCTTTGATTTGTTGGTACATTTTGTCGGGTTATTGTTTCGCAATGTGCCCTATGCACATGGACTGTACATACCTTGTGCCTAGTATATCTAGTTTCCACATAGTCTATTTTTGTGGTATGTATGTGCCTGTAAAAATGCAAATATGTGTTTTTATTTAAAACTTGCAATATATGTAAAAAAAAAAAAAAAAAAAGGAAAAAAAAAGAAGTATTAGATGAAGACGAGTATTTCTGATTTGAAATGACAATGTCAGTATATATAATTTCCCCTGATTTGGGAAACACAAATTGCACATTTTTGTTGGTTTGAGCCTTCCAACACCATTCACGCTGTACTCTGTACGTTCTTGTTCTGTACATGTGGTATACACAAAGATTTGGGGCATATTGTTGTGTTTTACCACAACCTGCTGTATGAGAAACATTTTTTGCAGTGAGAGGGTGAGCTCGAACGGGCTTCTGGTGGATATTGGCAGTCTAGACGTTTGCTTAGATGACCTGCTTGCTACAGAGTGCCAAAACGATAGCGATAAAGATAAGATGCCCACACAATGTAACTACACAAACAGAGCTAGGTCATGCGAATGCACATGAAAATCTTCCTTAGACCATATTGCTTTACAGGTCTTTAAACACTGTTGTTGGTTGCATACAGATCTGGTGTTTACCCTGAATAAAAAGATCTCCAAGGCTGAATTTGGCTCACCATCCTGACTGATAATAGCATGATTGCATGCTTCTAGTTTTCTTCTATGTATGATTCTTAGTGGGACTTTCAATTCCAGACACTATTGCGGTCCAACTACTGTACAATAATTTAATGTAGTCTGAAACCTTTGTGTCGTAGCTACTATAGCCTGCTTAGCTTAACTAAGCATTCTCTATGCTTCAGGACTTTCTGTACTGTCTGCTTGATTTTCTGTGTTTGTATGTTCCTGTGCCTTTCCTTCTATAACGTTGGTCCCACTTGAGAATTAAATGCCCATTAGGAGTTTGAGAGAGATTCCAGAACAAGCTGGAAAGTGATACATGGTCACTGTTCTAAAAAACATCAACAACAGTAACAACATCAACAACATTGTAATAATTCAAGAAATGACTTAGTAGCATAGCTCAGTGTGGGCATCTAGATACACTTTACCAGCACCATTTAGACAACAGCACAGATATCTGGCTCAGCATCTGTCCTCTCTCTGGAGGTCAATCTGCATCTCAGGTTGTGCTCAGCTTTTGCTTTTAACAAAAAGGTTCAAGCATTTCAGAATGCCAGTTCTGTCTAAGTTTATGTCTGCAACACAGGGACAAATCAGCTCTCGACCCAAACCACAGCACTTACAAATCACTCTCAAAGGATCAGGTGGATACTTCGGTTACTGCTCTTATTTGTTGCTTTGGCAGTCCTTTCAGCTGGCGGTGAAGGTGTGGGGCTGATTTGAATCTGTGTCCAAAAGGCTGTCTTGTCCACCACCTCTTCTGAATGAGAACACAGAGCCACACCCTGGTCTCTCTCAATAAGCTGATCTGTCAGTCAGTGGCAATGTCGTTTAAGCGTTCGTAAAAAGACAATACATTGTTGTGCAATAAACATGAGCGCATTGGCATACTTATTTATATGTGTGGACTTTTATTCAAGGTTTTGACGTTGTTGGTTCTCTGCATGCAGTGACTGAACATTTAAACTTTGTGTATCCACAGGTAAGAAATAATCCCATTGTCATGAAAATCACATGGATTATTCCACAATTCCCTCTTTCCCCTCCACAATTCATAATTACTGTTTTCAATGGACTATAGGTTTACACACTTACTTTAAATACACACAAAGTCCACATTTAGAACCATTTAAGGGGAGCATTACCTCAGTCCTCTCAGTTGGGTTGTCTATGTATGGGTCTTCTAATGGCTTTGGAGGCCAATGTTTGATCTACATACATCAGTGCAGTGTTGGTGGAGGACATTGTTATGGTTGACCGTATTTATCTCTTTGCGCTACTACCGTTTTGTCTCTGCTGTATGTCAGAGTTCTATGTCATGACATCCAGCTCTTACTTACATAATCGTGCCTCTCCAGTCCAATGTGCGAGAAGTTGATCATGTGAGGGGGAATTTCTTCAGATTGGTCTTGATATTGTCCCTGAACATCAAGGGCTTGCTAACTTTCCCCCAGATGGTAGTGTAGTATCTATATGGCGAGATGGATAAGCAGATAACTTGCCCACTAGAATTGTCTTATAAAGTTTTTTTCCTCTGTCTGGCAGAGACTCACACTGGAAGATTTGGGTTGGGGAATTGATGTTTCAGTGGTGATCAAATGCATTCAGAATGCCGTGTAATGGTGGTGTTGCTGTCTTAACTCTTAGCTTGAAACGAAACCTGCCTTCAGTTTTGTGAAAAATCGGGATCCCATGTGGCAGCCCTTCCCAATGAGGTAGAGTATAATGGCAAAGAAGATTGCAAACAGGGTGTAATCAATGTTGGATCCTTATTGGATGCTTGTTTCCACACTGATGGGCTCAGAGTAAGAGTCGCTTTAGCTGAGGACGCGAATGACATACCATTATGAAGAATCTTCAAAATGTTAATGTCCTTCCCCTGGTAGTTTGTCCTTGATAGCATGTTCCTCAAAACCTGGGGATCTCCTTTTTATGCAACCTTTTTCTGTCCAACGAGGGCCATATACAAAAGTATAATTTTGTGGACAGTATTTCTACGGTGTGGGTATGCTGTGAGTATCAAGTCTGCTTCACATCGGGATGGGTGACCCATTTTGAGAGTGCTTCCTCAGGTAGTCGGTTTATGATGAAAGCCTCAAGGTCAGAGCATAGTACTTTTTTATCCCGCACTCCCTTGAAGAATGGAGTATTGATGTTATCTTCCGTCTTTAAATGTGTTACTGATGTTATCTGGGAAACATCAAGGCTAATATTAAACATATATCTGTTTTTGATAACCTCAAATAACCAATAATTTCTGCTTAATTTACTTAAAAGTGGTGTCCTGATTAACATAGAAATCTATGTGAATAAAGGCTATCGACTCTTAGTTCCAAAAATAATATAATTTTTTCAAATTATGTACAATGACACAGTAACTGAAAGGTTAATATATGATACGGTCATTTAATAATTACCGAAACCTATTATGCAGATAAAACACTACAGTCCAAACTGTTTGTACACATTATTATTTATATTATTATTATTATTATTATTATTATTATTATTATTATTATTATTATTATTATTATTATTATTATTATTTCATGTTGACTTAAGTTACTATACAGAACAAATGATTACCCCCTTTACTTTTACATTCAGTAATACATCATCGATACATCAATAATGGTCATCCTAAGATAATGGTAACTCAGAAAGCTCACATTGTCACATTCATTTTTCTTCATTTTTTCTTTTAAAATTAACTATATTTGAGCATTTTGAGTCATGTGCTATTACATTCCACACATTAACACGATACACATTTACGATATTTTTAAAAATAAAGTAAATTAAAATCCATGAGCCTCAACGTTTGAATATTTTTTTTTGGTAGATTTTCTGATAATAGTCTATTATTAGCTTTAAAAATGACTAGTAATATATTATATAATGATATATAATGTGAGAGAATCAATTTATCTGAATATTCTAAAATTTGTTCAGAACAGCAATTTATTCAGCTAATTTATTTTTTCTATATTTTCTACAAGGTTTATAAGTGTCTGGTCCATCATGACCAGCAAAGATCTTGTTTAAAAAACAAATCTAACAATTTCAACTTTATTCAAAGATACTTTATTTTCATAATTTCATTCCACGGATTGTATTATCTGCAATTGTTTTTAAATCCTGCCCAGGACATGACAAATTATCCAGTCGTGACCAACCAACTGCGCACTCTGGTGTTTGTTGTCTAAAACATATGTTAATAACTCATTAAAAGTACCGATTATTCCTTAATCATATCATTTATATGATAACAAACAATGATCTTTTGAGTCAAATACCTTTTTTCTAATCAATAAATACCCCTCCACGATGCAGTGCTTTCATTCTCTGGCTTTCTATGTAGTTTATTTTTTAAATTCAATTATTGTTAAGCTATATAGATTTTTACAGCCTTAATCCATCCATCAACACTCTCAGTTAACAATATATTATTTTCAATAAAATAATTATTTTTGCACAAATCCCTTTTCATGTGTTTAGAAAACCGGGAGATGAATGACTCTAGTCTGTTATCGATATGGTGGCGTAGTGGAGGACTCCAGTAACACCTTCATCCACCAGGCTGTCCGGATGCTGAACTCGACTCTCCCTTTGGTTTGCTCTGTGCCCAAAAGTCTGAACTGCCATCCAACCGTCGCCCACCCCCCTCCCCTCACCAGACACACACCTGCCGCTTTACACACTGACTATAAAACAAAATGTGCAGCCATTTATTAACTTATTTTTTTCCGTTTTGACTGATTATGTTTGCACTACATTGTGTGTGTGTATGTGTATACGTGTACATATTCTTTTTTTTAATCCTGTATCTTCTATATATCATATACTTTTCAGTGGTGTTGGTGTTTGTTTCTCTTTAGTGGCACCTTTTTCTTCGTCGAAATTCCATTCAGCTGTATGTTCTGTTCATATGACAAAACTGACAATAAACTTGACTTCTGCTCCTTTTTTCTGTTTAATAGGTGCGTGAACTAGCGTTGGATGTATCCCCACCATCTATTGCGCTGGAGTATGGACAAGAATTTTTTGTTTCTATAAAGAATGTTAGAAAGCAAACAGAATGAACTGTTGGCCTTTGTAAATGTTATCAGCTTAAAAAATGATAACATTTACAAAGGCCAACAGTTCTAAAATATTATAATATAATGTTCTTCAACTGCCTTCTTCAAATGGATGCTCTACGTCTTCTTCTAAAAATAGGCCTTGGTGGACTCTTTAACACAGATGGCAAAATATTTTCTACTATAATTTCTTACTAATTGGTGCTCCAAGTCCACTCTGCAGGTTTACCGGTGAAACGGAGCAGCTCACATCACCAAAAGCATCACCAAGTCACAGCCATGCTTTACTGTGGCACAGTAAGATGTTCTATTCAGCATTTGCTTCATTCTTCCGCCTCCAGATATACCAATGATCCTTTAGCCCCAGAACTTCCAGTTTGTTTTCATCTCTCCACAGAACAGTATCTCAAATTCTCTGTAGATTATTAAGTTGGTTTTAATTGTACTGGAGATGACATTTCTTGTATTTTTTTGTCAGCGTTTGTGTGCATGTGTTGGTGTCGGGGTATGGAGGACTAATGTAAATCCGGCCTTTAATAGAAAAAATTATTCAGACGCTACTGCTGAACTGCACTTTTAAGGGTGTGTTGGCTGGAACCAGGGTAAGATCTACAGTCAAGACCCACAGCTGGAAAAAAAAAGCTGTGTATTTCTACTCGTTTTTCTGGGAAAAGAATCTAAAAAGGAAAAATTAAACTTAAGAGAAGCTTACTTTAAACATTAGTCATCAGAAGGCAGTAAAGGGCAGCTTTGATTTGTGGCAAAAATGCAATTAAAACATAATTTATCTTGCTTATCAAGCAGATTAAGTATCAGCTCTCTCGAAATTAAACTACAGATCATTTTAACTGGAGCTTTAAAGTATGACCATATATTGTCAGATCAATCGGTTCTTTACCAGATTCATGAACATTTAATTAAATAAAAGCAGAGTAAGCCATTTATTTTTCTGCAAAGACAAGTGATTGACAGGTGACAATAAACACAAGGTGCGGCCACAAGGAGTCAAAATATAATACTGCACCGACCTGACAAAGAAAGATCATCACTGCGCACAGAGTTGGTAACGTCATTTGACAAGTTAGATGTGAGCTAACGCACACACACCAGCACACACCTATGCAAACACACACATACACACACACACACACACACACACACACACACACTTTAACTTTGTAAATCAGCCTGCAACCTATCCACCCTTATTCTTCCCCACATTAGATGAGATCTCTCATTCTCTCTTTCTCTCTCTCTCTCTCTCTCTCTCTCTCTCTCTCTCTCTCTCTCTCTCTCTCTCTCTCCCTCTCTCTCTCTGCAGACAGGAGCTGTGCTGCATCTCTGATGAGATGTCTGAGCTCAGTCTAAGAGATTTCTACTGTGAGTGCATGTGTGTGGGATCAAACACAGCACAGCAGCAGTATATTTATTCCTGTACCTAGGAGTGCGTGCTTGCACATACAAGGCCAAATTTGTTTGATATAAGAGAGAGTAAATGAAGCAGTTGCTTTTAAGTGTGTGTGTGTGTGTGTGTGTGTGTGTGTGTGTGTGAGGGTGGGTGGATGTGTGCGTCAGAGATGAGGGCAGTCCAAGGACACACTCCGCTGACAGCATGAGAGCAGCAACCACTCATTCTCTCTCTTCTCGTCTATTTCCTTTCTTCTGTGTGTGTATGTGTTTGTATGGGTAAGCACACTTAGACACAAATTCACACGCACACACACGCTTCCATTGGATCATTAATGATTAGGCATGGCACAAAAATATAGATAGATTAAAATTCCATGCAAGTTGAGTTTTGAACACAGAGCTTTCCCCCCATTCCTGTTGCCTCCTCACATTAACATGTGGCCGATACACATGTGGGTGAGGCCATCCGCAGTGCGTGTAGGTAGTTTTACCTTGACGTGACATAATGTCCTCTCTCTTCAGCGCTATTGGCACTCTCTCTCTCTCTCTCTCTCTCTCTCTCTCTCTCTCTCTCTCTCTCTCTCTCTCTCTCTCTCTCTCTCTATCCATTTCATTGTAATTCAATAAGGAAGCAATGCACTGTGCGGCTGCAGGCATCTACTACACTTGTGAAGCTATATGTACTCCGAGTATATAGTTTCATCCTGTATATGGCCCAGCATTGTCCTCTACCTCATTTCCTCTGTAGTGTTGGTCCTCTGCAGTGTCCCTGGCTGTCCTACTTCAATAACTCATATCAGCATTTCATGCACTACGACACTGTCTTTTTACCTCTAGGGGCAATTGTCTTATTTAGTTTTTAACTGGCATCCACTCCAATCCACCTCATTCCAGTTTCCTTTCCCTACTCTATGATGGTTACAAGATTCCCATTTTGCCAGATTTGGGGAGTGACAACATATTTCTGCCCCAGGGATCTTTGAGACAAACTCAGGGTTTTCAGAAAAACAAAATCAGTTGGTTATTTCTGGACCATTTGTAGGTGTTCCTGTGAATGTGCCACTTTTAGTGTGAGAAGGGATAGAACACATATACATAGGCATAAATACTCACCCTTTCTCCTTAGTATTTCACTTCAGCCTTGTCTCTCTACACTGAAGAGCATCTGGAGAACACAGCTCAAATCTGAATGCCAGGATTAGCATTTGTTCCAAGCTCTGAGTCCATGAATGAGTCAGTGAGCAAGACAGAGATACCCCAACATAAGCACAACGCAAACACACACACGCACACACACACACGCACACACACACACACACACACACACACACACACACACACACACACACACACACACACACACACACACACACACACAGAAACACACCCATACACACACGTACACACTCACTCACACACACACCCACACACACACACACTCACACACACACACCCACACACACACACATACACATACACAAGCAGACAGAGAGGTAGATGCAGTAAATCATCTTACCGCTGCAGGCAGCCAAAGTAACATCCCAGTTGCTGGATGGGGGGCCTGGAGAGAAAGTGAGAAGGTTGTCAAGCTGAAATGATCAAGAGAGAGGAGGGTAGGGTCACATGATTTTCTAAAAGCCATACCATCTTATTAACAAATTCAATTTCATTAATTATTAATTATTAATTTTTTATTATTAATTTTTTCCCATCGCTGAGAGACTTGTTTTTCTTTGCTTTTCTCTTCAACAAAAAGACAAATTTTTCTCTGACTGTTCAGTGCAGTTTCATCCAAGGACAAATAGCCTATAAATCCCATGACCCTAACCAAACTCTAATTCACTCCATCATTCAATGAAAGTGTATACATATATCAGAAGATGGGAAATCACATTTTTCCTTTACTGTCCCAGCTCTCCAGCAGTAGGGCTACAATATAGTCCCAACTTTTTATTTGGTTTGGTGGGGGGCGGTAAAACAGAGTACATACATTTTTTTTAAACTACTTACATAAATATAAACATCCAATTTCATTTTTCTCATTTACTAGAATAAATACTTAAAACAACAACTGTGGGATAATAAAGTCAACTATTTAAATATAGCTGAATTCGATTGCTATCTTATACGACTTAATTTGAAAAAAAAGAAGATTGTCATAAAGGGTTTAAAAACACTTCTTATTTGTTGCTGTACATATTCAAACAGCAACCAATTATTTAATCAGCAATCTCTGGGAGCAGAGGAGAATGAGCAGGAGGGCGAAGAAGGTAACAATAGTAAGGTCAAAGTCTGCATGCTGGATGCAGCTCATACATGCAATATTATTAATATGTATTATGAACTATTTCCATGTGGCTTCCCAAGAAAGTCCCAGAGCATTGTTTTTGAGGCAAATCTGATAATTTAGTAATGTTTCCCCCCCAAACCTTTATTTTATTGGTCATTTAGCAACAAATTTCCCCTCTCTTAAAAGGAAAAGGAAAAGCTGGGACCATGAAGAAGAAGAAGAAGAAGAGACAAATGCCAGAAGGTGGCAATAAAACAACTAAAAGGATGTCAAATGCTGTTAAACGTCAAAGATGAAAAGAAGGAGGCGCTGAGGGGTTGGCTACTGGGCTCTCTGGGAGCAGCTGGTGTGAGCAGAACGCATGTTTGATCAGCTAAACATATAGAAACAACCCAGGAGTATCCATGAACTAGGTGGCCAAAAGAAAAAGGGATCATTTAAGACAATATAGTAAAGGCAAAGCAGTGATATACCAGCAATACAATACAAAAAGGATGCATGAAGAAAACTTCTCCAAGCTGACAATCCTTTTTCCTCTCAGCACTTTACATCTTACGTAAAAAAGTTTATCTCTCTCAGAGTCTCAGGCTATTTCAGCTTGTTTTTTGACAGAAAACAAAGGCCCAAGCTCAATGAATTCATTCAGTCATCCACCTACTCTGATAATATTTCCTCTGGGCCGCCAGTAAAAGTATTGAGAGAGAGGACGAAGATTTGGCTTGTGAATCATCTCATCTGTTCTGCTCTGTCAAGGTCTGTACCCAATGACGCAGTAGCTATTCATCGGGACAGAATCACACAAACACTATATCAAACATGCGTACACAAATACAATGACATTTTGTAAAAAAAAATAAAAATGTATATACAGTATATATTTTCTCAACCAAACACACTCTTTGCCCCTACTCCAGACAATAGTTGTGACCGAATCGAACCATGTTTATATGAGCAGTCCGTTGGTGTGTTTGCATGTGGGTGCCGGTGACTCTGCATGTTTCCGACAAATGTTTCATTTTTTTAGCAGGCCATATCTCACAATGTGAAGAAAGTTAAAGTGATCCAGGATCATCACGTTTACCGGTACTCACTGTAAGGTTTTTATCTGTTTTTCAGTTATCTGGTGCAAGATCCATACCTACACAAAATTTCAACAAAATCCGATGGTAGCTCTTAACATATCTTACAGACAAATATAAAGAAGGAGACAACCAAATGTGTGTGCTCACAAAACCTCCTCCATGTCAATGTTGGAACAATGCACAATTACATGTGGTCAAAAAAAATGTCTGCAAATGTTTTTAACGACGAAGGAAATATATTTAGCAAGTTTCTTGTAGCTGAAGGAATTACTCAAAACATATTTTGAAGAGAAACACGGACTATAAACAGTAATTATTTATCTTAGAAACAGGATGAAATAGATCATCATTACCTTAATTTAGTTATGTCAACTGAGCCCATGAAACTAGTTTGAATTAATAAAAAAAAATGGGGAAGAAATAGGAAAATTGTCATTATGACATACTTTTGATAGACTATCACCAAATACTCTTATTCAACTGCTTCCTCATACAGATATATTGAATTAAGTGGTGTAGTCACGCAGTATGCAAGCACACATTATAGAGAACTTTTTTGTATCTATATTTATAAATAAGACTTGCTCGATAAGGCAAAAATCTACTCAAAAATATTTAACAGAAGTGTTACAAATTCATGAAAAGAAGACGAATGAAGACTAATATTCATCTCTTTCAGTGGCTCTATTTATGAGACATATATTGATATCTAACATATCATATAGTGATCTTATTCTTTAAATATCTGAAATTAATGCACCTTTATATAGTTATTAACTTTATTCATTTCAATGGATTGTACTAGCTTTGCAAGTTGACCGATATTGTGTTTTGTGTTGTGCTTTGTGTTACTCCACCCATACATAGGATGCCTGATTTTACAGACAATTATGAACCTAAACTATGTTAAAATTGCTTAATGGAAGTGAATCAAGGGAAACTTATCTGACAGTGGTTTGAGACACATTTTGAAGTTTCCTTGAGTAAGATACTGAACCCCAAGTTGCTCCCAATGGCTGTTTAATTGGTGTGTGGATGATGGAGTGAATGGTTACTGCCCCTGATGAGCAGGTGGCGCCTTGCATGGCAGCCTCTCTCTTCACCATATGAATGTTTGTGTTAATGGATGAATACTGGCTCGCATTGTAAAGCTATTTGAGTGGTCGAGCAGACTAGAAGAGTGCTATGAAGTACAGTTCATTTAACATTACCCAGTCTTTCTCTCTCAGTGTCTTCATAACCTTCTCTCTTTCTTTTTCTGACTGTCTCTTCATGACCTCCGTCAACTTTTCTCCAAAAGCTCCGGCAGTCTCCGTCTTTTCAATTCTGTCTGTGTCAAAGCAAGAAGTAAGTTTAACTTGTTAGCTAACAAGCTATAGTTCATTCATCCAAGTCAACCAGCTGCTGTAATGAATAATGAGCTCTGTTCAACGTAGCAGGAAGCTCAGCAGGAGCTATTTATCTGATGATATCTTGGGAAGATTGGCGTTCAACTTGTCTCACCATGCTTCGGTTGAGGAAGCTGAATGTCTGGTTTGTGACTGCAGTTCACACACACCCTAAGCCGTTTTGCGCGACTGGGTTGTCTCCTTGTGGAGCGACGGCCAGGGTATAAACTCGCTCCAATTAAAACTACACTTCAAATTCGTCCAGTTACAGTGTCCAGAGGCCTCCCTGGTGGCAGGGCATCTATCTGCTCAAGGCCAGCTATGTGATTACAATATCTTGATCACATAGATCCAAATTAACACAGTTAATTAATCCAAAAACCACTAGTACTATTACCATTATTACTATTGCATTGATGCAATGAACCTGTATTAATTGACAAAGATCCAATTTTTTAGAAATTTCTACTTGAAAAAATCATCCATGTACAACACAACATCCATGTAGCTCTTAAAGCAAACCCCCTACATTTACTGTATTTAATATTTCCTCATTATTCCCATGATTGAGTAAATCTGATTATGGATTAATACTAGGCTCAACAACCTTCCCCAATTTGGAGATAGCAGAAATGTGTATGTGGTTAAGAAGCACCAGGATAACTTTTCAAATGAATAAGGGTCCTATTCTGTTCCAACAAAATAACCTAAGGATTTGTTAAAGGCTTAAGATTATTTTGAAAGTATTCATGGATAACCTGGAAAAAGGCGAATCACTAAGATACTTCTGGTATCTATGTACCCGAATTTTCAATGTTTTTGATTTGAATACAGCGGCCCCTGATTTCAATTTGTACTGTAAATATATTTAATCAATTGATAGCAGAGACGGCAACAAAAGCCTCCTGTCATAGAAGGGCATACATAACTTTGAGTCTGATTGAAGGAAAGCCACATGATTCTTATATAGTTAATTGTATAAAGATCTACTACTGGGACAACTTGTTGGCGAACAACATCAGCTGTCTGAACCAGACATTGTTTCAGCATTTGAGGCAGAAAACACTGGTGACGGTCTAATTGGTTGGAGGATAAATAAACCCCACATCATATATCACCCTCAGACAGAGTAGCCCATCAGAAAAACCCTGACAGTAGGTGGGTTTACATGGACAGCCTAATTCCGAGTAGATTCGGAAAGGACGTCTAATCGGAAAGAAAATGCTGCATGTAAACCCTTTTCCAAATGGAAAGAACCTTTCTCTACGAGATTTCATTCCTTTGCAAGGAGACAGTAGTCTAAGTCCTTTCGGAAAGCCATTCCGATAGCCAGTCATTGCATGTAAACACCGTATCGGAAAGCTTTCTGTTTGAGTTATATATGCGCATGCCTAACCTCGTGACGTAATGTTCCGGCTGTGATTTTACCGCATCTCACTCAGAACAGACCAGTTCTGCTGAGATCAACAAATACAGTAGAAATATATAGAGTGGCTGTGGCATCTTTGAATTAGCCTGGACTAATTGCCACAGTGTTTGTGTGTATTTGCATTTGCATTTTTATGTCCTTGCGGATCTTGGTCCAAGGGTTGGTACAATTCTGAGCTGAATCCTGGTATGGATGCAGATTCCAAATAACATTTTCACATTCTACAAAATAGGGCTTATATCCCAATATCATGAAAACTATTAACATGCTAATCAAAAGAAAAATCATGGACATTCCACCATTATGCAGCAGATCCGAATATTTATTGATTAGCCATGCTCCCTCCTACTTTGAAAAAATAGTACGGCAAATTAAAAAAATGCATGCATGTTATCTGCATGTCCTCTATGATATAGCCAACAACATACACAATTCACTGCATACCCCACTGACTATAAGCCCAATCTTTAAAGAACGATTTCCCTGCCAGATTTTTATTTTTTACTTACCGGCAGCAGGTTGGAAAGAAAGAAAGAAAGAAAGAAAGAAAGAAAGAAAGAAAGAAAGAAAGAAAGAAAGAAAGAAAGAAAGAAAGAAAGAAAATCTCACTCCACCTCATCCAGTGGAGTTAGTGAATATAGAGTAATGTTTTCTAATACCCTCTATTCCTCCTCCATTCACATTTTTTAGGGTCATAAAAATCTGGTTTGTTCTGGAAGATCACTTCCCTTTACATGAATAGCAATTGTCCACTTCCTTGGTCCAGACA
Organism: Lophius americanus; assembly: GCA_037951165.1. Taxonomy (NCBI): domain Eukaryota; kingdom Metazoa; phylum Chordata; class Actinopteri; order Lophiiformes; family Lophiidae; genus Lophius; species Lophius americanus. The sequence continues at coordinate 2,941,374 of JBBDHG010000004.1, forward strand.
ATAACCTTAATGATTATTTAATGAATATCTGTTCATCTGAACTCTGCACTCACCAGACTAATGTCCTTCTCTCCATCTCCTTTTTCCCTTTCCTTTTTAGCATTACATAAACCGGCAACTTTTATTGCCGCTGCAGCAGGTATGATAAATACTTAGATAAGTCATATTCAACAACATTGGCCACTAAGATGATGTCTCCACAAATAAAATAAAATTAAATATTCTGCCAGAGGATTTCACTTATTTAAACCGCCAATGTTTGTAATCGGCTGGGGCATCATTAGTGGCTGTCTCTGCATGCGCACCTAACTTTTGCAAAGCCAAATAATTTATTTTCTACATACGTGTCAATATCAACATTTATTTGGGTCAAAGATGGAAGTTACCAGGGGTTAACAAAGTTTTCCTTGTGTATAGATTTTTGAGAAACATAAAGCAATATGTACTGACAGATCGGACACTTGAAATATTCCTATACACCAGCTTCATTTTTCAATATTTATATGTTATATTTCAATAGAAATATAAAAATTTGCAGCCATTTTGTTTTAGAATTTAAATCATATTAACTTTGTGTTTGATCTAAAGCACCATCAACTAGGGCTTTTTATTCAATATCATGGTTTTCACTAAATCCCTTAAAAATTGATGTAATCTCATCATCCTCTACTGCGTTCAGTGTATATTGCTAAGTATGTTAGGGTGCTAATACAATGTTGAACAGTGTAAAACCCTGCAAAAAATAATCATGAATATTTTGACATCACGACTACTTTGTAAGCATGCTGAGCGTATCATTTATTCAAAAGCACTACCACACCAAAAACACGGTTTGAAAGAGCTGCTATTGTATAGACTCTTGGATGGGAAATATCTCGTATGTATGAAATTTTACTGAAACAGCGATTGCATTTGTGAGAACTGAGCATTGACAGAAAGTACACGGACATAGTGTGTGATTTCCTGTGAGTTTCAGACAAGCATCAAGTCAGAACAAATACAAAAATGTGTTGAACACAAAATTGGGCAAATGATTGAGATCTTCAGCTGATTTTACATTTTACATCCATGACACATGTGCTCTCTTTCCAAACAGACATTCTCCCGTGTCCCAGTTATTCTGACAGTGACTCTTTTCTTAATCTAATAGGGGTTAAATGGATGCTCATTTCCTGTCCCTTTCCTTTCTGTTTCCCATCAGACCAATGCATGTGTGTCCAGAGACACAGACACACACAAGCTGAGTGCACGATGAACTCAGGAGCTCATGCTCCTCATTGTCTCTGTTGGTGTTGATTCTCGCCCCCATCTTTGGAAGTGTCGGTCGGTATCTGGGATAGCAGGAGACCCACGGCCTCTCACTTCTCAGCCTCTCCCCAGATATCCCAATATGGTGTATTTCTGTCCCTGCTTCTCGGTTTTCAGCAAGGTGCCACTGACATATCTTTGCACCAAACAGATGATGGATATCAGTGATGGCTTTTCAATTGAAGATCTGACTTCCTCTTTTTTTTCAACAGATTATGTGTCCCAACTCAATTGCTTTCCAGAAAACGCAGCAGTAATGAGACAATGAACGTGTAATGAGTTTTCAAATTTGCTGTCCCTCTTTTTTCCAGTTTAGTCATTACAATGATGAAATGTTATTTTAACATACAAAAGCAATTAAGTAATGAGAGGCACTATAACTGAAGGCCAGGAGTATAGAAGCTGTCATAGAGTGCTAAAAGGTCAAAGGGGATAAGGAGTCAAGGGAGCAGAAATGAGAGATGGGGATTATTTACAAAAACTCGTCTCTGAAATTGCTGGGTCGCTGAAGGGTAAAGCTATCAACCAGCTCTCTTTTTCCTTCTGTCTCAGAAATTCAGCAATGTCCCCACCCAACTGTCATCACCAAACACACACTAATGAACTCACAAAAGCCCGCAGTCTGATGGGAGGAGGATGAAGCATTTTGTTGCTCCACAGCTGTCTGCTGGTATCATTATCATCTCTACTTCGTCATGTAGACTCCTATAAAGCAAATAAAGTCATATTAAACCGGAAAAAAATCAATTATTTAAAACTGTGACGCGCATTTAACATAAATTCCTGATTTTTATCACCACTCCTAATGGTCTCACATTGTTTCAGGTTCCAGTATATAGCAGGGAAAATAAACATGTTGAGGATCTGGTGCCATGTTAATAGTCTAAGCCTTCTGGCACAGATGGTATTTTGTGTTTTTTTGTGTTTTTTCATATGCAATAACATTGAAATACAATTCCCATATGCTGGGTTATAAAATTTCTGATCTGGTATCAAAATCTGACTCACCCGCTGCATTTCATGGAATGACGCGGCCCTCTGAAAGACATAGAAGTTTGTGCAAATTGTAACTCGCAGAGCTTTTCTATCCGATCTATTAGTCCTGCTCAGTGGGTAGAAAAAGAATACATCTGATAGGTCATCATGGATTATGTTTATAGGATTACGGGCCGACAGTGACAGAGGAGATATGAAGTTCAAAAGAGGCTGTAAACAAACTATTTAATTCTCATGAAAATAAAAATAATTTATTTTAATGCAAGAAAAAGTTTAAACTTGATGTAAGTCTAACTAAATCAACCAAGATTTACTCAAGTACTCTTCTAAATTCTCATTTTAATAAAATGTTATGGTAATTTGTACATCTTTAATTCAGAAGTAAATATTGTACTTTTTAATTCATGTCTTTTCCCTCAGCTTTACAAACGATCATCTCTTCAATAGATATAATATAATGGATATATTAGTGTCGCTGTATTATTATAATAATGCAAAAAATTCTGTTGTATAAAAGAATATATCATTTTGATTTTGAATACATGAGTTACTTTCAGGACTTCAAATTATGAATACATCAATTACCCTTATCGTATATGCCTACTAGATTTATTGTCAAACATTTAAAACTGTGAGCTGTTTATCAGCAATAATTAGATCACATTCAAACAATGCAACTATGTTATAACCAAGTTTTTCCACATTCAACACAAAATACTACTTTTTGTGACTACGCCAGTCTCAAAATTATTCAACCACCTGAATAGAATATTCCAACTCTCCAAGACTTACTTTTTTTAACTTTAAATTTTACCTTATTGTTTTTTTTCTGCATGGAAGGCCTTTACTCATACAAAACTCCATGCCTGAACTCCAAGATATACAGAAGGGCTGACCAAAAAGCACAAAAACACTCGCTGCCAATATGTTAAAAAAAACTATCCTGCCTACCCACAGATTTTTTGTGTGGAACAATAATTTAATAATTATTATTATTTAATAATTTTCGGGCCTTTGCCTGGAGTACATACCACTGATCCATATCAAAGTCAAAAACATGCAAGGCAAGGTTATTGTGAGATTTCCACCCATGGAATCAGAATTCAATTAACAGAGCAGCACCACCTGCTGTTTATGTGACGGCGAGAGGAAGAACACAGAGACGAGAAAAACGGTGACAACCAAAATATACTGTGAGAACCCAGATGAAAGGTGTCTGATGTGATATAGAATTACTCAGGCCTATTAAGTCTGAATGGGTTTTTGCGAAGATTAAAGCAATGAAGAATAAGGCAGAAGAGAGAGAGACATCCAACTGCAGTTTCACTCATAACACCTTTAACTCATCATTTTGGTTTTAGGGACTGCAGTTTATCGTTATGGTTCAGTTTCACCCATATTTCTCACATTGTTTTGGCTGAAACAGACAGACAGTGCCCATGTAAATACATCTTAAGCCTCCCAGTGTTCTTTCCTCAGGACCAAACAATGATCAATGTTGGGCACAAGCTGCTGGAAAAAAGTGGCCTGAATCTTAAGATCCATTTTTGGCTCCAAAACAGTGGAAAAACAGTGCCAATATTGAACTGACATTGTTTGTTGGATGTAAACATGACTCTACATAAATTATGTTGTCTGCTGGACTTGCAAATAGGTTGGCAGACAAGTCAGTATGTCAACTAAAAAGTGTGGTGCATATGGCTAGGTTCCACTGCCCCCAAGAAGCCAAAAACTGTACTGCAGGCTCACGACTGAATGCATGACACAGATCATCAATGTAACTTTTTGTTACATCCACCATATAACACAGTTGGGAGTAGTTGAAAAATATGAAGCAGATGACTAACAAAGTCCAATAACTTAGCTAAACCTAGTGAGAAGAAGAGACATCTTAACATTAACGACTGCACGCTATCATTTGGAAGAGTGAATCCAGACAGGTGTACAACATCCAACAATAAATGAGCGGATAATGAAAAAAGAAGGTTGAGATTGACTCATTTTAGGAATAAGTCTCTAAGTATGTGCATTTGAGTAGCTATGATTATACTACATTTCACGATTCCACTGTACAGGATGAAATACCCACCCACCCAATTGTTGGTGTAATTACAGATGTGCAAAAATTAAGGCAGAAGTACTCCACTCCATTCCTGGGGTCAATCAGCTGTGACAGGAAGACACAAACCTAAGAACCAAGTAATGGGAGGATTTAATTCTTATCACACTGACTTGACGTTATTACACTGAAACATTTAGAGTTATGACTGAGAGTTAAATGAAAGATGGTTTGACTTCACTTGGCACCAAGAAAAGACCACTGTTCATTATGAGGTCATTGCTGAACGCTTTATTTGTGTTTTGTGGCATCAGTCGTTGTTATTTATGACAATCCATTGGTATGGGTCTCTGAAATATTCAGATGGAGGTATGTAGTTAGATAGATAGCTCGATAGGTAGGTAGGTACTGTAGGTAGGTAGATAGGTAGGTTGGTATGTTAGTAAGTATGTAGGTAGGCAGGTAGGTAGATAGGTAGGAAAGTATGTACATATGTATGTATGTATGTATGTAAGTAGGTATGTATGTATGTATGTAGGTAAGTAGGCAGGTAGGTAGATAGGTAGGTGGGTAGGTAAGTATGTATGTAAGTAGGTAGATAGTTCGGAAAGTATGTATGTATGTATGTAGGTAAGTAGGTGTGTAAGTATGTATGTAGTTAGGTAGGCAGGTAGGTAAGTATATATGTAGGTAGGTAGGTTGGTACGTATGTAAGTAGGTAGGTATGTAAGTATGTAGTAGACAGGTAGGCATGTACCTATGTAGGTAGGTAAGTATATATGTAGGTAGTCAGGTAAGTATGTATGTAGGTAGGTAGGTTGGTAGGTATGTAAGCATGTAGGTAGGTAGGTAGACAGGTAAGTATATATGTAGGTAGGTAGGTTGGTAGGTATGTAAGCATGTAGGTAGGTAGGTAGACAGGTAAGTATATATGTAGGTAGGTAGGTTGGTAGGTATGTAAGCATGTAGGTAGGTAGGTATGTAAACTGCTAATCTGGTTTCAGAACACTGCAGCAGAAGACCTAGCATGGCATTCCAGACGTCCCTTTGATCAACAGTGCTCTCCAGCTCATCCCAGAGGATCCCAAGGTGTTCCCCAGGCCGGATGAGTTATATAGTCCCCCCAGTAAGTCGTGTCTACCTGGTCTCCTGAGTTGAGAATTTTTTGATACTTTTTAATAAAAATGAACCATCTTGAAATGTAAGTTGGACTATTAACATTTTCGGTTTTCCACAATCTATTTTGATTTTGGAATTATATCTTTTTTGTCCACTTCACCTCTAGCCCGGCTTATTGCATCTGTATTTTGGTTCCCATACGAAAATGGCACAACTTAATAATCACATATTATACAAAATGAAATTATATGCATGCAATCTCAAAGTGATTCCCTGAGATTGAAATAATTTCAAATCTCAAACATGTGAAACAGCATCAGTGTTGAGAGGAAATTAGTTTTCATCCAAACATGCTAATCTTCTTATAATCCAAGTTATAGTACTCAGGATACTATTTATTATATTATATGTTAGTAGGCTGGGTCTTAATTTTGTTCCCATACCTTTGTTTGTTTTGTTTAAAGGCCATTGTTTATTGCCTTTATAACTATCATTTCGTCTGCAGAGAGGAAAGGTGAGATGCTGAGTCACACAGAAACAGAACCTTGCTAATTAAAGCTCCAAAAAGTAATCAGCACCACACATCTCTTTTGGCTCCAAAAGCCTGGTACTCACAAAAACATGCCCGCAAGAATGCACACATGCACAAATACATACATGCCAAGTTCAATTCAGCTCCAGACATGGCTGGTACAACTTTGATATTCCATCCTTTTAAGGCTACCATGGTCCAGGTCGCACGGGGATGGTGCCAATAATAGAGATATCTAATCAATGGAGGACCCCCCCCCCCCCCTTTGCCGACCCCACTAGAAGTAATATCTAGTCTGGGAGAGTGCTTCATTGCAGGCTACTCCTTAGTTTGTTTTAGACTAAAAATTTGGATTTTAATGTAACTGAGATTGAAAAACATAAAGCTTATTCCGTCAGCATCCAGACTTTTTCTGTTGCTGTGACAACAACAAGGACAAAAGGAACCAACCTTGGATACCGGACAGTTTTGTGTCAATTCAACACTGGCTTCCTCACGAAGGCTGTCAGTTATTCAGCACTGACTCAAGCCTCACAACAATTCAATCTGCAGCAGACTCATCAGAAATATCTGTTGTTAAGATGTTTAAATCCATAATCATAATTTGACTATTAGGCACGTCCAGCTGCAATCACTCAAACTGACATGGTTGCTATGAGTAGACAGCACATTTCTCTTATTTATGTAAAATTATCCAATGAATAGATTAATTTGAATGCTGAAGATATTGAAATGACAGTGGAGTTTATAACAGCAATTAAAGTTAACACTCCAGTGTATAGGTGAGGTTAAACTGAACATTTAGGCCCGACTGCCTGCTTTCACATAATTTAAGGCAAAGAAACACATCTTGCTTAGGGCAAGGGGGATAAAAAATTAAAATAAATATAACCCTTTTTTTTCAGGCAAATAAAAAAAATATTAAGAAGAAAAACTAAACGGCAGAGTCATAGAAAACATATTCAGATAAAAGTGTGGTAAATTACATGAAAGTGTACCGCAGCAATAAATATCATACAAAGGAACATAAAAGATTGCTCTGGACTAGACTTGGCCCAAATTCTGGTTCTAGCCACAATCTACCATCCAGTGTAAGCTGCTGGTCCAGTGACTTAGGCAAGTGATGAGGAACGTAAGGAGCAAGATTTAGGGTGCTGAATAATTTCTGTGTAATCCACAAAATCATGCAATTGAAATATAGCAAGATTGGATTAATGAAAAAAAATCTACACTTTTTTAATTGTAAAATGTGATCACATGAACACAAGAACACAAGAACATGACTTCTGTGTCCTCAATAATACACATCAACAAACATTGTTTGGGCTGATATATGATTATGTTTAACTTGCATTTCATTTACTTTACGGCTGGTAACTTTTCTCTTTAGTAATGCAGTTATTATGTAACAATAAAATAGGAGAAACAAATGTAATAAAAAAATAACATTTATATATTTAAATAAATAAAAAAATGTACTCACACATAAATGTGTGAATACATTTACATTCATATACATTTTTTCATTCACCTTTACTTCACAGGTGAATCCTCACATATACAGGTGGTTGGGCAAAAGATAAAATAAAATGCACATAAGGGTACTGCATGATTCACTCCCGACTCTTAAATTCTACATAAAAGAGACAGTGGAGGAGATTTATGTTTAGTATGACATCTTGTGGCGGAAATTCACACTTCTGAAAATAAAATAAAAACTATCTTCCCCTTTACGTCTTTGTCTAGCTCTTATAATAGATAAATAAAAGAAATGGGAAGTAATCTAATGATATCAATTATTTATTTATAATAGATGTAATTATATTTCTATTATCAACGCAACAAATCCGAATCATTTTCCTGATACTTAACAGCTTATTTATTATATTGTCATAATCTATAATACATTCGATATTCTGACCATATTTGTTAACCAAAATAAACAAAATCCAAAAATGTTGAGTTTTCATATTTTTATTAATTTTTTAATTTATAAAAATGCTTCAGGAATATCATATTATAATACAAATAAGGGGTCAACCCTTTAATATCCTCAACAAGAATGAAACAATTGAAAAAATATTTGTTGGCATACTTTATTTAAGTCTGAAATGTATTAATATAATATTCTAGACACTCTAAATTTACTATAAAATGACAAACTGTTTGATCATGCTTTGAAAAGTAAAAAAATAAATCATATTATTATTATTAATGGGGAAATTCATTTTTAATTAGATTAGCTCAGACTTTTGTTTAAACATGTTTTAAGAAAACAATTTGACCCTTATTATGCCTTTTTTGGTTGCATCATATTGTTCAGTAAGTCCTTATATGTATTAATTCACCCAAAACACCAAATCTTACTAATCGAAGAGGACTTTCTCAATAACCATGGTTAATGCCTCCGCCTCGGTGGACCGTTTGACAGTTGGTTCCACACGGCTCCATCCTTGGCCCCTTTTTCTTACGCATATACATACTGCCGCTGAGTCATATTAAAAGTAGAGTGGCACACATTTTTGAGGAAGAAATGGTGACTCAAATTGAATTTAACTAAACAGTTGAATAGGATATCAAAGGGTTATTAAGGCCTTAGCCTGGATCTAAATCCTTTTGAGTTTCAAGTAGCTCTAGCTTTCTGTCTATGACTGTCATTTTCCTGTTGACTTTGAGGTCAAAATCCAAGAGGATGAGGAAGTATTTCTTATCACCTCCGGTTTTATCATTTAATCTTTGATTTTTACAATCCTCATAAGAATGCCTAGAGAATTTGTAACTGTCGCAAAGTGCGGGAAAAACGTAACCTATGTTTATGATGGGTGATGGGAATTGTAGTTTCAATATTTTATCTGCTGTGCTGTATTCTAATTGTACAAAACTGAAGAAAATGACATATTGAAACCAAACTGGTTAATTAATAAAACGCCAGGAGATACAGCACCAGGGTAGTTCCCCTGTACACCACATTAATTCAAAGAATGATATAAAACTGACTTCAAGTACCAGAGTTCTTTGTGGGTTGTATTTTTCTGGGACTTGTAGTCCACCGTGGGTGGTTTCCGTGTATGTAGCCTGCGTTAGGTGGTGGAATCTGCTCTGCAAAGACTTAATACATGTGAAATTATTGATCAGGTAGGGCGAACCTTTATTCTGCCGACTCAACATACACACATGTAAACTGTGTTAAAAATATCAATTAATTTCTCTTGGTCCGTTGGTGTTGCTCTGTAAAAGAAGACGCTAACGTTACGTCCAAAAATCAGCGCTTACATGGCGATGGATTTCCTTTTGTTCAGCTAGCATATGTGAAGAAATAAAGAAGTCATAGTAGTCCACGAAATGTCTCTTAAAAAAATGTCCGAAGGGATTCATGTTGATAAACGCTGTCTGTATTGGTAGTTCCGTATTTTAGACACACTGTAGCTATACATTTCCGACGACAGTCGACACGTCGGCATTTGTTCAGCCAGTCTGGGTAAAGTTAAATTTATTAGCCACATGGTAAGCACTGAGATTCAGTTTGTGGGAATTTTTGGAGTAGTACGTAGTAGCTAACTACCCCATAGTTAGCATCGGCCCACTTCAATTTGTTTACATCCGGTCCCTGAAGTGGGTGTCCTGCTTCATTTACATGGCCAAAGTTAAATAGTCTTAGAGCAGCAGGCCAGCACGATGACAGGAATCCCACTGGTCCATTAAACTTCTTAAATGTATTTGAAGCGTTACGATAACGTTTTTACCTTTGTTAAGGATGTGAATTAACTGTTTGTTTGTTGGCAGGAATACACAAAAAACACTGTTTACCGTATGACAGGGAAGAACTTATTAAATTTTGGAGTTGAACTAGGTGAAGACACACATCCAAGATATGTCCTTTTCTTTAACATTGCGAGATAGGAATGTTTGCAATTTCCATCAAGTGTTCATTAACAAACTGCCTTTTCATGAAATGTTATTGTGGGCTTGGGAATTTGACTGGAAAGAAGTCATTACATTTTATATATATAAAAAATGTAATGATTTTATATAGGGTATCAGGATTAATGGATGGATCAGGTATTCTTTACCACTTTTATTAACATTGCATTTCTTTTCAAAATATATCTCAGTTATCCATAATCATTTTGACAGATTATGATTCAATGTGGTGGGGGATTTAGTATTAGCAAGGAAGAACCTATTAAACTTTGGCAATGGATACAGATAAAGAGACATACTTAGGAAAGATTTTAACCACTTTTTCAAATATCAAGGGCTGTTTAGACTATTGTTTATGGACTACACTTCAAAAACCTGTCAGATTACTGTAATACTGTTTGGAAGATAGAGCATTGTCCCCTCCCTTCCCACATAATTTACTTGTTAGGAGAAGGGGCCCCTTTGGAGGGAATGTTTGGCCTTGATGGAGATTTACTTTCTTTGAATCTTATAGTTATGTTAGGAAAGAATGTGAACATCACTTGGTCCTATAATTTCAATAAATGTTTTGTCTTTTGTTTTTCAAGGTTGCTTGGATTTATGGAAACATGTCAAAGAAACGGGGAAGGTAGGATCAACTCTCATTAAAATCTTTTGAACTTAGTACGCTTTTCTGTTTGTTATTAATACTGTAACAGAAATTACTAATCTGATCTAATTTGCAAACTTAAAACTTAACAACTTCTAATAATACATTTAATTTTCACTGTGTCTGGTATTACCCTTAGACAATGCTTCAGCATAGAGACTACAAACCTATAAAAAATATTATTCCAAAATCATATTTAGCCTTTCTGTAAACTTAGTCACTCCAAATCAAAGATTATTTGATGCATACTTTTTACTGTTTGATCTGACATTTATAATTCCGTTTGGCACGTTTGGTTTTTCTATGTCAATGACAATTAAAATCATTTTATGCATGGTTGGGCCATCATAAATCTTGAACTTAAATCATTTGCACTTCATAAGTCCTACAGACACTATTAATAAGCTAAATTAATTCTAGTGCTCTTAGCTCCCTATGTTTAATGTATCACTTTTATCTTTCAAACTAAAAGATAAACAATGACAACAACAATATATAAGAAAAAGCAAACATATATATAATCAATGACACAAAATTTATGACCAGGAAACAACCTGTTCTCCATTCGGGAATGCCCCAGTTACCCAGTGCCTCCTTGGAGGCATATTTAACAATATAGCTTATTTGGAGCACTGGATTTCTGGTAAAAGTGCAGTAGTCTTTAAGACCTTGTTAGTCCAAAAACTATAACGGTAGACCATGTTAATTGAGCAGATCATAAAGTACCTCCAAATCAGTTTGCATTGTCAACAGGCTTGCATTCATAGTTCATATTTCTATACTCATCGAAGCACTTGCCGTAATCACCTATTCAAAGCCACGTTCTTACACTTATTGCAGAGGCTGCCAAGCCATGTGCCAAGCTGTGAGCGATGCTTTGCTTTGCTTTCAAAGGATCCTCATAAAATATTTTGTGCTCAGTGATTCATATACTCACCCATCATTAAAGCATACACTCACACTATGTATCTTACACCAAGACCACTTAAAAGCTTGGGATCAAAGCCCCCAACTCTCTGATTAATGGATGAGCCACTTAGCCACAGCCATTCAAATAATACAAATTTTAATTTAGATCCACTACTAGTACTCATAAACACCATATAACCCCCTTGCTCACAGGAAACGTAGCAGTGGAGAGCTAAGTGAAAGTTCAGAGGCGGCCCTGAGCCCAGACCCGGACAACCTGCTCGGTCGCAGGATTCAGCACACGTGGAGGGAGAAAGGCAATATAACCAGGTGGAAAGGAACTGTTTTGGAGCGCCTGACTGTGAACAGTTCCCTCTACATGGTCAAATACGATGGCTTTGATTGTGTGTACGGCATTGAACTCTTTAAAGATAACAGGGTGTCCAGCCTACAGGTGTTGTTGGAGAAAGTTGGTGAGATTTGTCTTCAATACATGACTGTACATTTTATTTACGGCTAAACACTGAGATGTGATTGTTTTTAGCTTTTTAGATTAGTAACTGCTTTGGTCCCACATGAACAACAAATTGTTGTTTGTTTATCTGTCTCTCAGTGATCGATATGCAATTTTCCTTTAAACTTTTCTTTAAATTTTAAGTTTTCCGTCTTTAGTTGTTTTCGCAAATTAGTATCCTAATGTGGTGGCTAATGTTTGCACCATAATCTTAAATTTATTCTTAATAAACCAATACTAGTGAAAACTAAGTGCTATAGAAAATCATTTAAATTTATGATTTAATGTGGAAATAGTTCCTGCCACTTTAGTGATTTAAAGTAGTGCCATGCCACAACTGGACCCCTTTCAGTTTTCTCCAGAGGCTCAACTACAAACAATGCAGGTCAAAAGTATGAGTTTTGCTGTTCATGTTTCCTAATCACATTAGAGCAGGATTGTTGCAGGTTTGTAGGAAACTGATCTAAATGCTCATGGTTTCATTTTTCTACATTCATTAGATCATCATTTGTTTACATTGTAATTAAACATTAAAAAATTATATTTAAGAATGTGATGGGCTTTTTTTGGCCCATTTAAAAATCCGTATTTTAAGAGAGAGGGTATAATGCAGATATTTTGCAAATATGAGTTAAATCTGTCTGGGCTCTGCCTGTGGGTATAGGGATTTTTTTGGCGTTTTCTCAGCATTTTGAGCGTTATAATATAATATACTTTGTTCTGCTGTACAGGGTACTGACGAATCTTTACTATTCCAGTTAGCTGACTGAAAAAAATGTCCTTTTCCATGCAGTAAACAATAAAATAAAGATACCTCCTGGGGCGGAGGAGCTCGTGGGCCGAGCTGTGGAACATCTGTTCGAAAAGGAGGACGGTGAGAAAAACGAGTGGCGAGGCATGGTGCTTTCCAGAGCCCCCATCATGACCCACTGGTATTATATCACCTACGAGAAGGACCCTGTTTTGTACATGTACCAGCTATGGGATGATTATAAAGATGGAGATCTACGTGTCCTGCCTGAATCAGGTAAAATAAAAAAGTATTATTGCCTTTTAAAATAGTTCTGTTACCAATGCTTCTAGAAAGGTTGGACAACTTTTGATACCCATAATTAAATTAGCTTGCAAGCAAAACTGACTTGAAATGCATGCAAATCAAATCAATGCTCCCTAAACCTACTGCCAGAAAAACAGCTGTTCACTTCACAGCAATGATTGTAATGCTTCCCGAACGCAGTGCAAGAGTTGCATCTGCACCAAAAACCCACCAAAAACCGACTTATTCAACAGTTAGAAAACACACGACGAACTGTTGTAGGATGACAGCACAAAGGCTTTGAAAATCGTTGGCAAGATAAATCGTTCATCACCATACCCATCCAACTTGCAAAGATATGCTGAAATTACCAATGTTTTAGCGCTCCATTTGATCAATAATATATGTCTGCTATACCGTGAATAATGAAGGTTCCAGGACAATTGTCAACAAAACCCAAAAAACCCTTGGGATTCCCTTATCCGATAATTTTCCAAAAGTGGTATTAAGCTGCACAACTTAATAGAGGAAATACAAGGGTGTTCCACAGCAGTTGAATATTTAGGTATCAGAACCGATCCACAGAGAGACAGAAAATAATAGACCATTGTTGAAAGAGCCATCTAAGCGAGTCATTGTCGAAGCGTGCTTTGAACAGACGAGCAGATGAATGAGGTATGATTCAGATCATGTTTACTAATCCTGGCAGCATCACAGTTCATTCAGTCTTGGATTTGTCGGACTGTGCAACAAGGAGGCGTTTTCGTTCTTCGCGATCACATGTTCCGAGCGCATAACCACCGGATTAATCACACCTGCCGTGGTCAAAAACCATATGGCTGCATACCTGTCTTCAATCAACCATGGAAGCTAAATCTCCTCTGATTTAATAGCCCACAGAGCAGGTGCTGCAGTCACCTGTCTGATACAGTTGGAGTGTCTATGTGCACCTCCATTTTGCCAGTTAAACACCCAAATATTTCAAAAAAATTATAAAATGAAGGATTACAAAAAATGTTAAATATTCTTATGATGGATAATAATAATTCATTTTGGCGCCAACAATTTTTATCTCCATATTCATCTAAATAATACTGAAAATAATTTTGGCCATCATTGTGCGGCCCTGATCTGTAGGTAATTTACTGTTTTAGCTATAAAGTTGTTTTGTGAATGTTTGGACTTGTGTTGCTAAAAAATGATAGAAGGAATTCCAGGCTCCAGTGACATTGGTCTTGTTTATTTGTCCTTTTTCCAGAGAACAAACACTTGCTGCCCGCAGACAGGAAGCCAGGTGAGGAGCCAGAGAGCCTTGTGGGTAAACAGGTAGAGTATGTCACAGATGATAAGAATAATAATGGTCTAAAGAGGACGGGCTTGGTCATTTACCAGGTCCCAGCGAAGCCCACAGTGTACTACATCAAATATGATGATGACGTCCACATCCACGTCTACGATCTGGTGAAGACGACTTAATACTGACTGTTCGGTTTCATCCTCAGCTGAAGGCTCATCCTTGACCCAACACGTCACTTACCTGTTGAAATGTTCAAAGATTTCAGTTTTCCTCCAGCATGAGGTGATGTCTGAACATAAAAAAAATTCTTTTCTTTCAAAGTATTCAAAGGCCTCTTTCACTCTGGCATTACATGCCATGTAGGAGTATGATGATTAATTTTAATTTGACAATTTTTGTGTCCTTACTGTAAATACAGCGGGTCTGAGGGCGGTTGTGTAGCCCAACAGAATGGAGCCAGACATTTGTTTTGGGTAAATCACACTTGTGTGGAACATCTTTAATTCTTACAATGCATACATTTTGTAAGTAACACATCAAGGATAAAGAATTCAGCATCGCTGTTTATAACCATGTGTTTTACTTAAGTTTAATTTCACTTTTATATGCCTGTGATATTTATGTTATGTGAAACATCTGGCAGTGCTGAAGTTAACATGTCATACAAAAAATATCAGCTGTGCTTTTGTGTCACTAATTAGGTCCCAAGTTTGTCAAATTCATTAATTTGACCAGTTTTAGATATTTGCACCATCACAGTTAACCCCGATTTCAGTTAAAGTCTACAGGCATTGATTAAACCTGACTGTCCCATACATCGTGGATTTAAAAAAAATGTATCATATTTCTTACATTTCCTCATTAACTGCAAGTTTTCTACATTAGAATAATGTATAACGGAGACTTATGTCGTTGTCAAATTTTTCCAATGGTGTTTGTGCTACACAGTATTTATTCTGTTCAAATTGGCAACAAACATTGTTTGGTATTTTGGACTGAAGTTTTTATTATTTTCCAAAATGAATCATGTGATATGGTATATCAAGGCCTCAAAATATTGTTTATTGTGCCCCTTAATGTTTTGTTATGTAAATATAATCTGAGACATTTTTATGAACTGAAAAGAAGGCTTTTGGAAATTATTTTCTCAACCAGTTATTACCAAATTCCCTTTTTTTGTTTTCCTGTGGAATTTATGTCCATATTTGTGCATTATGGTTGTAAGAAGCAAAATACATGACTTCAATAATCTAGTGAGGACATTTTTATGAGAATAGGCATTCAAGCCACTTCCTATACATTCTGTACTAGAGACATTTTAATCCATAAATGAAAATGTATATATGTAGGGATATACCTGACTTATTTCCATGAGCTGAGTGATGTTGCTGCATGGCTTCTCAGATGACTATTAAAGCAATTAATGGGTTCAGATCTTATACATGTAGGAGACACTTCTTCCAAGTCAGCAGTATTTTGAAGTTAATGTATAAACATTTAATTTAGAGTATTTTTTAATTGATTGGATAATGCCTCCAGGTTCCAAAGTCAGGATCTTATGCTTAACAAATTACAGTTCCCATCCCAGTAATTCTGTTATATATTGACCATGAAAACTCAATCTTGGAATCACTTTTGACATATACCATTATAAACTGGGTAGTTAGTCAAGAAATTAGATTTCCTTAATGGCAGTTTCCTTCAGGATCTCACTGTAACTTTACTTGTTATCTCACAGTAGTGAATCTCCCAAGATTAAGTTAATATGTTTTTCCATTCTGGACCAACAGGTATGGTATATACTAAGATCCAAAAAGATGTATGTGTAGTATATGTAGAGTTTTATGTGGGGAATGCCATTGTGATATTAACCATGAAGTCGGAATAAGGAAATCTTGTTTCCCCGCTATATAATGAATGTAAAGTACCCTTAAAAAAAAAGATAGCTCCAGAAAATGCTACCACCATCCAGATCATTATTCCTTGGATCTTGTCCTCCCTCTTAAAGATTTCCCCAAATCTGGTTATAGACTTTTGTGGATTTGAGTAAATCTGTAACAGCAAGTAAACCAATCCTGGCCAAAAGGATCCAGTAACTTGTAATTAATAGTGAGAAGTTAAGTCAAACCAGGGAATTTGAGAGATGTGCAGGAGGCCACCTTACTCTCTCCTTTCAGGGACTAACTTGCTTAATTTGGCATGAGGGAAATCTGAGTGAAGCGAGGTCACCATGGCAACATCACATTGTATTTGCTATACCCAAGGCAAGGCAAGGCAAGTTTATTTGTATAGCACTGGGCAGACGCCGAGTAACTGAAAGTGTTTTGTCAGACAAAGACATAAATTAACAGTTAAAATCAATGTAATGTAATAGAATGTATAAAAATTAAATAACATTACTAGGTAATTAAATATTGTCATTTATAAATATAGTTAAAAGGGCAACAATATAAAATGGTTACAATAGAACAAGAATAATTTCACGCAAAAGCAATACAATGGGAACAAAAGCTGCAATTATTGTGACTAGTTCATTAGCAACAGTGGCAGTGGCAGAGGTGAGTGCTATCTGAGAGCTTTGAAGATATAATTAGGCAATAATGAATCCTGAAAATTTTCCAAGATTACTTAATCTAGCCGTCTGCTTGCAGTGGTAGGGCAATAATGCAGACGTCCAGGATCCCTACGCTAAATAAAATACATAAAAGGACTGAGAATTTTTATACACCAAAATATTTTTCAATTCATCCAATAGTGGTTCATACATATGACTCAAAACCAAAAAAAAACAACATTTCCCTCTGGTTCCTGTTCAGATTCATCATTGGCTGTCTGTATATAAAGGAAGAAAGTCTATTAAATTGCATACATTGCCCTCAGAATTAAAGGCAATCTTCAAAAAAAGTGAGTAAAATGAGAAGTTAGAAATATCTTGTTGCTAAAGACATATTCAATTTGGCTTATTCAGAAAAAAATATTACCTTTTATTCAAGTAATAATATAAAAAACATTAAATTCTTAATATGAAACAAATATTTGCCCAAATGTTTGTGCCAACCCCAGGAAATCCTGCAATTTAAAGTTAACTTAAGCATATATCCAGTGCCATTTTATATTTTTTAGATTCACCTGTTTCAGGAGGAACTCTTAAGTGGTTTTAACAATGACTGTTTTACTGGGGTATCCCTGTAAATATGAGGCGAAACCAGCCTTGTTCTCTTTGATGTACCTCTACATAGGAAAGACAGGAGAACACATAAATGGTGTGCCAAGAAAAGTTGCAGAGTTGCACAAATCTGGCATATGAGACAAGAAAATATCTCAACAGTCAAAAATGGCAGTGTCAAAGGTTAGATCCATAATTAAGAGGTTAAAAGACGGGAGATGTTAAACTTCAATCTGGAAAAGGACTTGTCTACAAACTGATCCCTCGCACTGTGAGGAGGATGGTTCAACTGGCAAAAGACCAGGGATTACAGTATGAGAATTGCCTCCCTAACCACCATCAGATGGCACCTATAGAAATACAAGCTGTGTGGGAGGATAGCCTCTGCTCTCATCTATACACAACCTAAAGCTACTACAGTTCTCGACACACCAACCCGAAATTTCAATGGAACAAGGTCATAGGAGACCAAAATAGAGCTTTTCAGCAACAAATGTAAAAGCTGTGTGGCATAGCACCATACTAAGTCATAGAGAAAAGCCCCTCATGCCCACTGAGAAGTACGACGGTGGATCTCTGATACTGTGTGTCTGTTATTCTTCCAAATGCCCATGACATTTTGTTAAAATACATGGTTCCTCTGAGTCCATCAAATGCCTAATAGCCTCTGTCAGGAAACTTAAAGTGGGCTTTTGAACTTCCAGCAGGACAATGATCTGAAGCTCATTTCTAAATCATCCCAAATATGGTTCAGAGATCACAAGAAAAAGTTTTCTCCGCATGGTCATCCCAATCATGGCCATCCAAGTCATTTGACCTGAATCTGAAGGAGTTGGACAGTGTCTGTATGGCCTCAATCTTCTCCATGTGTTCGTCATCACCGACAGAAGGAGACCCAGGGCTGTTTGTGGCAAAAGTGGGCTGCACAAAATATTTGCAGTGTGCCGATGGCAAACATGTTTTAGAAAAACATTTGTTTTATGTTAAGAATGTATTGCTTTTTGATTATGTATATTGAGTTAGCGGTTAGATTTTTGTGAATAATTTGAATTAAAAATCATGGCTATAAACAATGAAGAGGTCCTTATTGCTACTAGCCTACCCAGCCAAATCTAGTACCGGTCCCAAACCCGAATAAATGAACATCTATCTTCGTGGTGACTCCTAAAAGGAAAAGAGCCGAAAGAAGTTCCTTTGGAATGGAAAGTAAAGCCATTTTTTGCATCTGATTTTACTCATTTTTGTTGTGCCAATACTTCTGGAGGGCACTGTAGAAAGCCAGTTATTTCCAAATCTTATGATCATAAACATTTACAGTATATAACGGTAAACTCTCTGTATATGATGAACACGATCAAAATCCTTTTCAATTATTGCTTAATTAATATGCAAATGAGGTGGGCTATTAAAGATAATGCTTACGTGAACTGTACAAAAGGCCTCTAGCTCCCCCCTACTGTAATTATTTCCCAACATTACTCAAAATGATATATATATTTATTGAACCGAATAATATTAGCGATGACCCTACTAAGATATTTTAGATTATTTATTGCAAAGCACAGTGTGCCATTTGATGGAGCCGAGGAGTATATCTGATATCCTCCTCATCGAATATCTTTTCTGCTCTCCACGTTCCTGCTCTCCCTGATCATACACGCAGCCACATGCTGGCTGCTGACAACCCCAACACCCCAACACCCCCCCACCCGAGTCCCTCTGTGGTGTAAGGGTGCCAGTACTGAAAGGAACAGGGGGACAGTTGGCATACTATCACACCAGGCTGGGTGAGCAGAGAGAAATAACAACGAGGAGGAAGGATGCATAACAGAAGGTTTGGGCTCCTGACAATGCGTCTGCTGCTATTTGTCACCTCTTGTGCACTTTCTTTTGCACATCCTTTCCTTTTAATTCTTATTTTTTTAACCATTCTTCCTATTTAAAACCATCTGCTGAGACCCTTGGCATTAGCGTTATTGTTCAGCAGACATGCTGATAAAAAACGAAACATCTTTGGAAATTGAACTCCATTCATAATGTTATAGTTTAAACAAATGCAGGACTAACAAGAATACATTAATCGTTAATCGTTAATATCCACTGCTACACGATTTGCGTTTCTTATGTGCATACATTGCAAAAAGAAAAAGGAAAAGGGAAATCCAAGGAGAGTAAAACAAGCCTTGTTTGTGGGTAAATAAGTCTGATGTCATACACATGGATTCAAATACAAGAGAATTATAAAAAATAATATAATCTTGTGAATCACATTTGCAATAGAAAACATAATGGATAATAAAATATAATATATTTATTTATATAATAAAAAGAAAAAATACATAACTTTGTTTAAACAAGATATTACAACTAATATTCAGCTACATTAGAATTATCTTTGGATGCTTAAAGTCAGCTCACACCAAAGACTAAAATGCTAATTTTAAGAAGTTCTGTCTTAAATAACTGAGTTCTCATTGCTTGTACGAAACACTACTTTCTAAAAGTTCAGAATTTCTTTTGAGTTTTGAGACCAATCATGGTGTCAGTGACTAGATTTTATTCCTACTTTAAAGAATTATAAGCAAACAAAAATTGTCTGCTAATTACTCCACTGTCAGATTTTGTTGCTCAATATGAAATTATTGGATTATATTTAAGAATATTTGACTACTTTATAGAATGGCGGTTTCTGCAGTGTGTTGCATAGTGAGGAAACCCGCTCCTGTGGGAGCGTCAAATTTAACGCTCCCATCTTTAATGGTTTTAGAGAAAACTTGTTTAGTTGCAACACAATGCAGCAAGTGCAAATTGTGTATTAAGGACCACCACCATTGTGCTAAAAAAAAATTTTTTTGGCACTACTAATTAAATATCTCTGCGAAATACCATTTGCATATCTTCAACTCAAAAGGAACCAGTGAGACTGGTTCTGCATAACATTTAACATGTTTTCACTGAATAATTAGAACAACGGATATAAAACAAATTAACCCTTAAATCTCCTCCCAAAGAAAACAAATACGGAAAAAATTATATTTCTTCAATATTATTATTATTTTCTTTTCAGATTTTAATCTAATATCTCAGACATTCTAAATTTACCATTGAATAACACTCTGGTAACTTGTTTTAGTAAAACAGAAAATATCAGACTTAAATAATTATTTTATGATAAAATGTTGTATTTCATTAAAAAATAGTCCATTTTAATTAGATCCGCTGGACTTTTGGCAAAGCATGTTTTAAGAAAAAACATTTGACTTGTTTTTTGGGCTGTTTTTTTGTTTTTATCAAGTCTCAACATTCAGTTTGGTACGTCCTCCCATGCTTTAATATGCCTTGGATCTGAGGTGAACACCTTCAGGAATGTGTTCAATGTGGAACTTTAGCTCTACTCTACAGTATATCCCCCATAATTGTCCTTAAAGGAGAGATGGGTCTGGGTTTTTATGATTTAGTGTATTTTAAGAAAACTTGTTCAGTGTGGGTTAATAAAGGACCATAAGTATCTCTTCATGGCCACTCTTGTAGGCTGATGAAATGCTTGTGGACCTACATGGCCAACACCAACATGTAACAGAGGTCATGATTTGCTCCATTGATCCCTTTCTTTATTAAGAGAATAAAGGTGTAAACAAACTTATCAGAGCAGTTATTTATAGCCAGTGTGTATAAAAGGACATTCACACCAGCTGGCTTATTTTTAATTTCCCAGATCCTCTTTCAGCTGGAAATAAAATGAGTAAGCCATACATTTCGATGTTAAAACCAACACTAGTCACCTAGTTTTCAGATATCTACCAATGTGACTGTAAGTTATTTAGGACATAGATTGTATGCAAAACACAAATAACCCAACTCAAATATGTAATAGCTTTTTTGAAAATTCCCTTCTCCAATTTTTCTTCCTCGTTGTGTTGCATCAATATAGGACCTTCCTGCAAAACCTTGAAAGATTTTCTTTATTCTTATTCACCAATAAACGAATGCACAAAACTTTTTTTGTGTTGCTTAGCAACGTACGCCATTTTCCAGTTTTTTAAAATATATATATAATGGAAAACCGGCCTGCTGCTAATCTTGACTTACACGGGTAGCTTTGTGAATAAGACCAGGATCCAATCCAATCCAATCCATTTTTAATCAAACTGTTTCAGGTATTTCTGAGTGAAAGCAGCATTGTCTGGGATCATTATTAAAAGAAGAGAGTGATTGATTTTTATTTTTTATTTTTTATTTTTTACATTCTTTTCCAGAAGCGATAAAGATTATTAATTTTTCAACATGCAACTTTCTTGTTAATTTCGTCTCAGCTCTGGATAGAAATCTTCTTTAGCTTTTATTGATCTGATAGTATTTTGTGTAATTAAAAAAATGCACTTCTTTTAATCGAGGATAATTTGACATATCTGTCTGTTACACCCTGTTTGTTATGGGTCACAAAAAAGAGGATCCAGTAAGTTAATTCATGCGGGTATCCTGGTAATAACAGAGAAATTATATATGGGATATTTTCAAATTGTTAACGTCTGAAGCCTCAAGCATTGTTTACATTTTCATTTTCAGCCTGTTTTCCTCAATCCTATCTATTTCATAAATATTTGTGAGTGAATATGCGTATGATATTATCTCAGATCAATTTACTGATATGAGTTTGAACTGTCCGTACACAGCTCAATCCTTGAGCTGTGGGGGTTTATACCCTCCTTATAAATGGATGAACCATATTTACTCCTATAAGTAGTCAAGGTGTTGCGTGCTGAAAGTGTTGAAATAAGCGTGTGTGGCGTCAGGCCAGAGGACTAATACGTTGTAGTGCAGACTTGAGTAAAGTTAGGAGGACAAAGTGTTGATAAGAGAGAGGGTCATGAAGAAATTCACATAAAATGTTTATATTTGTGTTTTATTTGATACACACACACATACACACACACATATATATATAGGTCAGATACAAAACAAATCATTGCACAATGACACTGTTAATGACACTTTAATAATTACATTTATGTAGCATTACTTTTCAGAAGAGAAGCAGATTATACAGGATTGGAAAGTAACTGAAAGAGTAATAGTACATCATTTCATCCATCCATCCACAATGATCACCGATGTGCTTCATTATAACATTTTATTCTCCCAAGGCTTGGAACAATTATCATTGCATGAGATTCACTTCAATTAAAATATTTGCTTTTCATTGCAGTTTTGCTAGTAATTAACAATTTTAAAATTAAAGCTACACCTTGTCACACAGTGTTTTTTAAGCACAGTTTGCATATTATTGTAGATGAATAAACAGAAAAAAGTCTGTTCCAATGCAAACATTTAAATGAAAAGAAATGTTCGTTTGAAGAAACGCTTCAGGTTCAAGCTGACATGGATTGAGGTGCTCTGCTTGTGCTGAGAGGCAGACTGGGACTTGTTGTTCTCTGATCAGCACCACAACAAAATCACTAGTCTTCCACTCAGAACTACCAGCACTTGCCAATACATGCTCTTGTTTCTGTGAGGAGCTCCA
This sequence comes from Lophius americanus, assembly GCA_037951165.1. Taxonomy (NCBI): domain Eukaryota; kingdom Metazoa; phylum Chordata; class Actinopteri; order Lophiiformes; family Lophiidae; genus Lophius; species Lophius americanus. Next base: position 2,964,401 of record JBBDHG010000004.1, read on the forward strand.
CACCCGCTGCTTCAATCTGTGAGAAAAGACAAAAGAGGCAACCTTATACCACTACAGGGTCTTGTAATACTTGAGTTTGAATCTTGCCTCCACTTCACTGGTGTTAGAGCCGGTGTTATCCAGTTAGCTTTGCCACCTATGCAGACCTCAGAGCTGTGGCGCATGTCAGGATGTGTCACAGGTGTTGCAGAGCTCAACAACTGGGTCAGGTTGTTAACTTCAGGTTTCAGGGCTGAAAACATTACATCCCTTCACTGTGTTTCCTTCAACCTATTACTCTCTGAAGCCTGTTGACATTCCATCCTTCCTTTGTTGTTGTAATGTCAACCTTTCAGCTCCTCTCAAAAGAGGCAGACAGGAGGAGGAGGGGAGGAACCATGGATCACAGCACAGCCCGTATAATATATTCTGTTCACAATATGTAAAAAAAAAACAACAGAAGATTGAAGAAAACAGAAATCTGATCGAAAGGCATCAACAATGTTGTTTTATGATTTCTTTCCAATAAAATACATTTGCTTGGACTTAAAGAAATGGGGAGAAACGGGAGGCAAATTGTCCTGCATCTCCAGTATGTTTCTGAGCTGGTAGCTATGCAACAAGACTGGGAGTCAGTGGAGTGGGGGATGGGAAGATGGGGACAGGAAGAAAGCAACGAAGGGGGGAAAAGAGGGGTCCTCGAGTGCAAACTGGAGAGAAGAGAAGTGCTAAGCAGAAACAACACTGTATACACCAAGAGGACACCTCAGAGGAGATTATCCAAAGGGTGCACCAACTCATTTTAATGTAGTATTGATTATAAACAAAAAGACTCCATATGTTGCTCCAGTTACAAGCTGATACTCAAGCATCCGTCACTCAAACATCATCCAATCAGTCTCTGGGCAGAATGCTTAGCATGATAATATCCACCATACACATCAGCATGATTCAATAAAGGACTAATAATGTTGTTCTTCCTCTCTGGTCGCTGCTGAAAGGACATAAAAGCCTCTTGGCAGAGGGAGCTGTCCAGTGTCTCGGTGCTGAATGACGCCCTACTTTTCCTCCATCTCCCTCCTCCTCCCCAGCATCTCGCCTCCATTCCGGCCCAGGAAAAAAAAAGGAAACATGCCACCTGTTGCTGAACCAAAGTTTTCTCTAAGGGGGTAATAAAGCATATAAATACTGCTGATATTTGACCTATAATAATCAGCAGCGACCTCGCTCTTGATATAAAGTCATGTCATTTTATTCGTCCTCATCATGACGACGTGATAAACATTTCCCACAGGAGGCAGGAAGAGAAGAGGAGGACAGGGATGTCTTTAGTTCCTAAGACGCTCTACGGGTTGGATTTTTTTTATTTCTTTTTACAGCTCCAAGGATTTTTTGCTTTATCTTAACTTATTTAGAAATCCTTAAGCGCTATATTTGTTGAGCGCTAAATATTTTTTCCACGCCTAACAGCAGATCTAAAGGTTCTAAGAGAGACTCACCACCGAGGGAACAACAGGTGATGATGATGACGATGATGCTGGATGAGGATCCGGCGCTGCATCTCTTCCATTGATGGTGTTTTCTATTGAAATAAGACCCGATTGCGCGTTCGGCGCCGTCTCATCTGTGCTCCACTTAATTGTTATCACGATGTTACTAGGTTGGCTGCAGAAGGATGGATCGGCGGCTTTAAATACGTCTGCCGCTCCGGATGAGACGAGGAGGGGGCGGGACGACGTGTAGTGACGACTGCCTAAAGGAGACCAATTGACGTGGATTTCTTCTCCAAACCATGTTTAGGGTGCGGCCCAAAGCAGCTAAAATCACTTTATGAAGGTTAAGGGTGCATATGAATCAAGACTATAGAGTCTGGGGGTGTATGTTGAAGGAAAATATATTTAGGCTTATATATGGACGGCTTAATTGCTACCCAGTTTTTTTAACCTTATAGTTGGAAGCAAAATGACTCAACCTCGATTTGCATATATATTAAAAAGTTGTATCAGCTGCTAGTAACATCCAAATCACACAAGAGCAATTGTTATTCCCCAAATATTAAAAAAAATGTAACTTTTACTGCCCACAGTAGAAAATAAAAAGCTGATCCCTTTATGCTAAGCATGCGAAGTACTCTTTTGCTGCTATTACCTGCTGCAAATGTGATACATAGCCTGACACCTGCTTCTGGCAGTGAACCCAAGGAGTCTAAGCTAATTCTTATGGGCATACCTATTTTAAAAAAAAGTTCTGTAACATTACGCAGGTATTTTCAATGTGATTCAAATAAGAACTCTAGAATGTTCCTCTCAGACCAAGCCTTGGTGGACTTGGAGGTCTGCTTGTGATCATATCTTCAGTTTGGTAATGTCCAGTGTCACCGAAGCTTCAGCCTCCTGACAGACGGCAAAATGTTCTCTTGTAGGATTTCCTGATTCTTGACGGAATAAAACCCATCTTCTGCATGTTTCAGGTGTCCGGTGCCCGATGAAGCAAAGCAGCTCCAGAGGACAATACAAGCCTTAAAATCTGTTGCATTGAGCCACTTCAACAGGTCTTGTATAATGTAATGATTTCAAAAACAGAAAAACTGAATATTTTGCCAATAAACCTGATGCAAAGTGTGGGAGTTGAACAATTTTGCTTCCAACTGTATTGATGTAATTTCAATCTGAGGAAACATATCAGACAAAAGTGTAAAAACTGGAATGGCACCCACGACAGGTCATACCACCCACCCTCAACAGTGCCTGTTACTTCAATTAAGGCTAATCCAAAATCAAACTCACAGCTCTGTAATCACAATTTAGGATGAGTGGATTTGTAAATGTCCAACATTTAAATCGGATTGATCTTGGATCACAACCAATTGCACACGATCATAAATAAACCTACTCATTTTCCTAATTATGTCGGCTTTTTGATCAAGATGTATGCATTATTACAGGAGAAATAAAAAAAATAAAAAAAGTCCTGCCTCGGCTCCTTTATCCAGATCTGTGACAGCATTTTTATGGACATCCTTTCCTGCAGACATCTCAATCAATCAACAAACATTATTTGAAAATATAACCTATTTACAGAGTTAAAAAGAAACCCTAAATTGAAATCACGTGTCTCAAGAGTATAAAGACTTCACCTGAGCACCTAAGCCAGACTATGATGAGGAGCTCAGATAATTGAATTAGTCCCGGACTGTGAGATTCAGCCGACGCACTGAATTAATTGGTAATGGAAACAATAAGAGGGATGTTACATACCTAAGGGCTGAGAAAATTGCAAAATGATAAAATTAATTGCTTTGGAATACAACTAGGCAGAATACAATTATATTTATCCTCATGTGCTGATGGATTTATGCAGACCCACGTACACACACGCACACAGACATATGTATGAACTACAATGCCTGTTAATCCAGATTCAATACATTTTGCCATTTTAACATATTCGATGGGAATTTACTTTGAAGTGACTTAAACTCTGACATGCATCAAGAACACCGTGAAACTAATCAAGTGAATGAGGTGACAAATATTCAAAAATCCTTGTAAGAAAGTTGAATCTGGAGCAAGTGGACTTAAACAGAAGTTTAAACAGAAGTCCAGTTGCCATGACCCGGATGATTGACAGCATATACAAACAGGGTCAACGATTAAACCTAAAATGCTCAACAAACTATAAGAAGAAACAAGCATTTTCACGGGTAAGTTACCAGCAAACTCTTAGGTATATTATTATATCGTTATTTTGTTATATCATTATTATTATATAGAAGTCTTTTAAAAGAAGGGGTGTTGGTAAAAAATATCATTGGCAGTTATGAGGAGTGAATAGTGTTGTATCCCATTTGTTGAAAAATACACTAGGGGATGGCTCTGAAAAACTTATGTTCCCAAAACTAAGAGTGTTTGGAGATAATAATCATAAATCATTCAAAATTAGTTATATCTGAAAATTACCTAACAGAACAATGATATTGTTACTCAGAGTTTTGCCTTCCTCAACAGTTTAGCGGTAGTTGTAAGATGGTAGAATATAAAACTAAAACAGTTGACATTTGAACTATGTAAGCATTTGGATTCCGCTCTATGCTCTCGTACATTTAATTAAATGTCACAATTGATTAGCCCGCCTATGTGAAAATCTTTGCATGGCCAGATATTAAGCACTTTTAGGTATTCAATATTTGCTGTAAAGAGTCATTCTTTTGAAAACAAAGGAGTGTGAAAGAAGTGATATTTATGCCATTTCTGTTTTGTTGTCAAATTTTAGACTGATGTTATTTTCTCTTTATCAAAAAAATAAATCTGAGAGTCTCTTCAAATGTCTCTAAGTCCTCTATAATGATTATAGAGGACAGAGTAATGATTTGTAACGTGATTTTACGTGTAGTCAAACAGAAGCAAATCCTCATATTTCCAAATCTGAACTCACCATTTTATTTGTTCAGGGTCAAAGCTGGAACCATTTATTTCAAATTAATTGTCGGACGAATTTGAGCAATAAACAAAGCGGGACTTCAGTTATGGACAGTCTGTCATTATAGGAGGAAGATAATAAATAACAAGAGCTTGGTGAAAGGAGACTTCCTGCTGCTTCCAGTGCCCATTTCGACCAAGTATTTAAAACATCATCTGTGACACCCGCAACTTGGCAGCCTGCCACTGTTTACAGGTTGCATAAAAACACATCTGCAAATCCCCCCAAATGTATGAATACCAGGGTGCAGCTAGGATGGGTGTCCTTTTTTTTTTTTTTTTTTTAAAAGAAGAGGCACATGAGTGGCCCTCTCTGTGCTCATTGGATGAACATGGATAGGTGGTTGCTGTACTCTGTTCTCTCTGTCAAAAGGACCAAAAAGAAGCCTGTCTGACTGCAGCTAGGGTTTTCACAAAAGCCTTTTTCCTTTGATATCCTTGTGGTCCAGTTATAAATGCAGCTGAATAGCCAGGATTAGTGAGCAACCTGAGGGAAGATCCTTCTCACTGTGTTGTGATGCATTGGTTCTATAATGAATATCACCCTCAGTGCCTGTTGATAGAAACATCAGGAGGTAGGATTACGCATATAAGCAGTCCCTCTCCGTTCTCTTTTCTGCTTTCGTGGCTTAATGTTAGCATCTGCTCACCAAGACCCACAGATGAGCTGAACTTTGTTGAATGTCTTCTATACAAATAATTTTTCTGATCATCATAATAGACAACATGCATGCTATTTGGATGACATTATGATTGAGCCTATAAGGGCAGAAAGGCTGAAGCTCTTTAGAGCTGATTTAAATTGTCACGTAGGGCCAACAGTGTCTGGTCTTCATCTCGCTGAAAAACTGGTTTTAAGTCACAAAATTAGAAGCAATATTTTTCATCATGCAATTCAATCATGTGAAATATCAGCAATTTCTTGTTTTTTATCTGTAAATTACAGAGGACTCATAGAAGCAGAAGACCCGCTTTCTCCTTGGTGCGTTCAGACCCTTCAGCTGTTGATTCAAGCAGATAGAATCCATTTGCTGTTAAAATATGTAAAAGTCAGTTATAGGCCAGAGGTGTAGGAGATTTGGAAGGCTGCGAACAATCATTATTTTTCATGCTCTGGGCAGAAGTCATGCATGTGTGGGCTGGACTGGTACTTATACAATGAAAATTTGCAGACCACCAGGGAACAAATTGAAGCCACAGGGTGTTCTTGTTGCCATTCAAAGCTCTTGTTCTAACAAATGTGGTGTTGTGAGGATAAAAAAAAGCCGGCCCAGTGTTAGCTGAATGTTTAACCTTTCGCGATGGCTTGCTATAAAGAGAAATCCACTGTATGTGCAGGATATTCGTCTAGTTAGTGCAAGATCTGATTGTCACCTTCAAGGTAACAGGGTTAAGGTTGATTGAATGGGCGTGGTAGCAGCAGCATAGCACTGAATTAAGAGCTGCTCATAGGGTGGCGCTCTCTGGTGTTCGGTTTGATAACGCATGGATACAGGTGTCAAATTCAAAACGGTGAGCATAGACAGTCAAATGAAAGAGATGATTCTGCGCAGTACAAATCAGCTTAATTGCCCTCCAATTTCTTTTTTGACAAGAAAATCCAACCACTATCATATTATAACTGGAAAGGCACTCAGTACAGCGCATACCTCCTGATCAAATCGGCTGCTCGCAGGATTCTTGAAATATTTGGGGATCCTGTATTTAGTTTTCAACCAAAAATCAAAGATTCCTTCCATGGGACAGTGCAGACTCTTCCACCCAGTTTCATAGTAATCCGCCATGGACTTTGAGAGTAATTGTCATAAACGCTCACAAAAAGTTCGATTTTGCAGTGGTCGAAAAAGCATACTTGAATCCTCCTGATATGCAGATGCACTCCAAAATGTGATGAGATCTTCCTGTAGACATGCGCAAGGATCAGGAAAGTCCAACCAGACAGAAAAACAGATTAAACATATGTATTGGAAGCCTTTTTTCGTTTTTATTTTTATTGGTCTTACGTATGAAATGAAGCATAAAGATGTTAGTCAGAATGATCTTACAATAAGTCAGAAAACTGAAAATGCAAATTATATCGAACTTAAATTCATATGCTTTAAAGACAACGCTTTACATGATAATCAATAATTTAATGACCGTCAGACTCGGTCATTAAAGAGACTTGATTCCACAAATGGAATCAAGGGAAAAATTACAAATTTTACTTTTTCTTATCATCAGCTAATCCAACAAAAATGATTTAAACCAAAAATGAATTCACCTGTCGCTACTTTTTTCTTACTTTACTTATATGAGTGTGGTATTAAGACCCAAGCCCGTGGAACTTAAACCACAAATGGAGTTTAAAATAGGACCTATATTTTCGCTTCAGTTGCTGAGCAAAACTTCATTCTCTATTAAACACTTAAAATAATAGTGTTAGAAGAGAATGAAAATAAAATATAGTACCGATATTCATGGTGATAAGGGGACCTGTTGTCCAGAGCATTCATATGTAATTTTGTAATAGTTTGGCACTTTGATGCTCTGAGCACCACTTCTTTTTAGTGCTGCTAATTGTAGAAAATAAAGATAAAATTAAAAGACAGAACTAGTGAACTTATGTAAAAAGTTTGGTGAAGGTAGAATGTATTGTGTGTGATATATTCTAGACCAATATCCCCTTCTGTCATTTTAATGTAAGGGGAATACCAATTAGAACCATTTGTAATGAGATGTGTATCTCATTACAAAATATATTTTGAATCATTCCTGGCGTAAATTTAAAAATAGAAACTTTTTGGGTAATAGTATGAGATGTGTTCTGTTAAGAATATGTCTCAGTTTCTGCCTTGGAATTGTAAAAAATAAAATTAAATGTGTATGAATAGAAAAAAGACACTTCAGTATATAAGTTGTATGGACAATGTGTTGAATATTAAAATATCGGTTCATATATTAATGTGAGAAAAAAAGTTAATGCTAATATCTGCACAAAAAGAAGAAAAAGCTGATGCTTTGCCCAAATTCATAAATATGTATTTTACGTGCTGGAGTTATATCTCGGACAAAAACCACACTGTCAGTCCATTATTTACTTCCCACTGCGTTATACGGAAAATATTTTCTATAAACTATTGACTTTATGAAGTCTCTCTCAAGCTATTGGACAACAAAATTCGACACCATATGGTACAAGATATGATCATTTAATATTTGATTATCTCTCATCACAGAAATATCTTTTCTTTTTTAACAGTATTTCTGTAATTTAAGTTGGCATCATTATCCAGACTTTTAAGTGGCATAAACAAACATTTCTGTAGCTTTCAGCAGTTAAACTGACCATCAGCTTTCCTATAAGATTAGTAAACAGATATGTTTACTAATATAAACATATAATAAATAGTATGAAGTTAAATGTGGCACGCTAGTAGCCAAATATTTAACGGGGAAAAAACAATAAAATTCAACGGCACCATTTCCTGACCAAATCAGACCATTTATGCTAAAAGCAGAAATTGTTTTCAAGCAGATATGCTCTGAAGTAGCGAGCGACAAAGTGCCTGGAGCTTGAATATCTTAATGGAGGACTGAAAGCAGAGAATCTGCACACAACAGCAATTTGCTCTAATTTAACCCCATATGCTTTAACTCTGCTTTATGTTGCTGTTACAAAGCACACTGATGAGTCAAAGTGTTTTCACTTTATCTTTCTCGCCTGATTTTCCAATTATGAGTTCAGAAAAAGAAAAAAAAATGAATGAAAAGCTTCAACACAGGTCAGCTTAAAATCTTGTAATGTTCAAGTGAATCACGCCTGCAGGCCGATGTTCAACAGTCTTATTTTCTCCGCCATGGTGGCAATTCTTGGAAAATACCATTCTTTTATATCGGATGGAAACGAACCAATGAGCCAACATTATCATTATAACAGACTAAAACGAACTTAATGTCAGATCTAAAAAAAAAAAAAAAAATGAGATCAGTATCATTTTTCCAATCCTTGATAATGATTATAATTATCAGTGTACATCAAACATTATTTTCTCTCAGCAAAATAAAAAATATCCCATGTCTTTTTTCTGCAAACCTGAGCAAAGCCACCACACTCTCCACAGATAAGACCAAACCTGCAGTTACACAAATAAAAGGAGTCTGCCAGCCTAAGAATCAAAGACACCTGTAAGAATATGTTAAAAATAGGGTTTAAAATAAAATAAATAGACAAACAGAAAGCACAAACAATTATTTGGCAGGTGAGCACAAATCAGTCTAAACAAACTGAATCACATGGAGAAAGCTCCCACCAACAATCGTCCTGGTCAGAGATCACTGGTCTTATGGAGGAGGCAGTGGTTCTGTGGATGTTTTGTTTCTCCTCTGCTGTCCATACTCTGTGCACCCATCCAGCTGCCTTCAACTCCACTAAATATCCACGGACCATCCAGGGAGCCCTTTGAAGTCTGCAGGGGTCAACCCCTAAGAAGGGCTCCATCAACGGCTTGATACATGCAAAGATTAATTCCCTTCTCAGCCTTATTCCATCGTAGTATGGAGGCGTGCGTTACTACCGGATCCTGGTGAAAAGGTTCAGCACTGACACAGATTCCTGAGGAGGTGGTGAGACAAATACAGTTACACACAGACAAGCAAATGTGACATGACCGAAATAAGAAGAGATAAAATGTAAGACTACATACCTTAGTTGATCTCATCTTACTAAAGACATTCCAGAACCGAAGTGTTTCATCCCCTGCTCCTGTTACTATGGCTTCTCCATCGGGGGACATGGCCTGCAAGTAAACTCATTATTTAACATCAAAAAGAGAGTAGGCACATGGTAATCCATCCAGATCCAGAATGTCGCTTTTTGACTTGTATTTGTTTCATCTTGCTGTAACCATCAGAACTATTGAACAACGGTCAGCAAGCAGATACGATATATACTGACCAGGTACAGCACTCTGTAGGAATGTCCAGTAAGTTTGGCCACTTGAGTGAGAGAGGGATACTTCCACACCAGGATCTGGTTCTGGGAATAACCATGTGTACTCACCTGCAGAACAAAGATTTTAAGGTATTAGCTACGCATTTGTTTCAGAAGGTATTTATTATGGAAAAACAAATTCTACAATACAATACTTGCATTCCAAAATGGCTGTTAGAATTAAAAACCATTATATGACTCACCAGCTCATTAGTGTGTTTGGACCAGGCCAGGTTGCAGACCTGCGAGCCGGTGTCCGTGCACTGTAAAGGCTGGCCTGTCAGAGTGTTCCAGAAGCGGATGCAGCGGTCGGCAGTGCCGCCTCCAGAGGCCAGCAAGCCGTGCTGGTGAGGAGACCAGGCGATGGCTTTCACGGCAGCCAAGTGCTCTGTGTACTGCTGCACAGGGAGGACGCTCGAGTGGTTCCACACCAGTAACTATGGGCAACAGGGTGAAACAGGTTGAGTAGGTTGATATAATGAGTTTTTGATGTTTTATGAGAAAGGGTACACAATACTGATCTTAAACGCACTTTGTTATCATTTCCACCCGACGCTAGCAGCTGATGGTCTGTACTCCATTTGAGCCCACAGACTTCCTGTCTGTGTCCTTGAAGACGGCGCTCAGACTGGAGAGGCGGGGCTCTGATGTCACGCTGCAGGATCACACGATCACGACTCCCTGATGACAGCTGGTCTGCATTCCACGCCAAGGCACCTGGCATACACCGACCACAAATGTAAGATATTAGTGAAAAACTTTGAAAATGCCATGAAGTTGCAATATTCTTTTTCCTGGCATGTTTCTACTGCTATCTCTCCAGCCTCCAAACTCACCCACTCTGGCGGTGTGTCCTTCTAATACAGAAAGCTTCTTCCCTGCTGCTGCATCCCAGATCTGAACATAGCCTTTATGAGTTCCCACCGCCACCAGATTACCCTAAAAACAATCCAGCACACTTTGAGAATCATTCTGTCATTTCAAGAATCTGTAAACGAGCTTTAACCGAAAAACAAAGAACTGGGTTTTTAAGAGGATGAAACAATGCCTGAACACCAGAATTAAATTTGTTTCTTTACTAGTCTCCAGTAAACGGTATATTAAGGTTAACACATTTACACTGAGAAAGATCAGAAAAATATTTGTTGTAGAGGCTCTACTACAAACTTATTAGGATTTTTTAAGTAACTTGACCAAAATTTGCAAAGGTGATAGTAGGTGACAGTCAAACCCACCCTCTCTGACCATCCTACAGACGTTACAGAATCTCCTTCCACAGAAAGGTCACATAGACGTGTCACCTAAAAATACGGTAGATAAGAACACAAGATTTACATAGATTGAAGAACAAGTTTAATTACACAAACATCACTAAAACTTTTCATTTACCAACCCAATGTGATCATAAACATTATAACACATATACTCTATTAGTTTTAATTAGAGCAAAATATTGTATTTATTAAAAAGCTCTCTCTCACACACACACACCTGACTGGTGCAGGCACTCCACAGGTAGACACAGGTACCTAGTCCAACACTAAGCACGTTCAGTGAGGACCAGTCCACTAAGTTGAGGTAGAAATCATCCTGAAGCTCTGGAGCGTCCAGAACTTTAAAAGGTATCTTGGATATTTTGCGTGTAGGTTTCCTTGGCGACCGCAGAAGTTTCTGGCTGCAATAAGTAACAAAGTTTGTCCAAGATTATAATCATACTTGTCCCAAAAGCAGGAGCCAACGTTTGAAGAATGACAAGCAGAACATTTTACCTGTTACTACTGACAGGTGATAGAGAATATGGAGAGACTGTGTTTCCATCTTCTTCTGGCAGAGCCCTCTTGGTACTAACAGAATACTAGAACATCAAAACAAACAATGATACCAAGGAACCCCACCGCCCATAAAACTATTTCATCCAAACAGCCAAATAATGTGTTTTTACACTAAAAAGGCTCCTCTTGGCTGGAGTGGATGGCTGCAGACGGCGGTCTTCTGATTGTGGGTCCTGGACTTTCTCAATTCCTGCTCCGAGCAGCTCGTTTTTCAGCAGAGCAGAGTACGCCAGACCATCCGCTGTAAGGTAGAGGAAGAAACAGAGGAAACTTAAACAAAGCTGTTGAAAATGATGTCATTCAAAAACTTCACCTTTCTGCAATTTCTTATCTGTCTTTGTCACACGTGCAAAAGATCAGAGATTTTTTTTCCACCAAGCTTTGTTTAGTCCGTATTTCCAGTTTCCATGAGCCTACCCAGTCTTGGTAAAAAAGTGGAGTACAAAATAACATCAAGATAACTGTCGACTTGAGCTGAAAAGGAATGAAACATAACACAATGACACTACCTATGAAACCAAAGAGGAAAAAACACATTTAAAACACACCCTGGGGTATAATCCATCATTTAACGTATTCAAAAATGGGAATTGAAACTGAAATATGCCAATTCTCACAAGCTCAACAATATTCTGTAAAGAAAATTACTCCATTACGGTAAAACAATTTAAGTCTATCCTTTAAGAGGTATGAGCACAGATATTTAGGCCAGCCCATATGTATGACATAGATGTCAAAAAAGTTTAAGGTAGTTGAGCAATTGAGGCTCTTTTACATAGATTGCCAAACGGGGACTACTTACAAGTTTTTTTCACCAATTGAATATTAACAAACTGTGCATTAACTGTGCTTGCAATAAAAAAAAACATTTTCCAAACATACTACTGTCATCACATTTCTTAAAATCAGGAATATCAATATCTTTTCCGATCACAAATTATCAGCCAAAAAATGTGAACAGATAGCTACACACACAACATTAATGTCGTCCCTGCAATAAAAAAACCCCACAGAATTGACAAGAGGCTGAACTGCCAGTAAAAGTATAACAAAATGTATAATAAAATTCAGGCTTTTAAGTGTGAAAATGAAAAACAAAACCGAAAAGAAAAAACATAGTATAGTAATTGGTTGTCATGTATTGAAAGTTTTGAAGAAAGATATTGAACGCATTTGTGATTTGCGCCAAAAAATAAGAAACCAACCACAAAAATTAGCCTACATTCAAGCTGTAAGCTTGGAAATGGAAAAAAAAAGAAAAGACAACAAGTCAACAGACACCATTTCATATTATGATTGATGTATGTAAGCAGGCATTGCTTAGGAATTGCCAAGGATTGTTTAGGAATACTGAAGTCTTTTCAGTAATAGATTACATTCAAAAAATAACAGAAAAAGTAAGAGACAGCCTGATGGAGCTTACTGAATCATATTGTACGCCCTCTTGTTGGTTCATGGTGCGGGATAATACATTGTTGGTTAAATTATGCTTATTATCTTTTATTATCTCGTCTGTAGTGAATGTCACTAAATGTGTGTCTATGTATATGTGAGCAACTGACAATGCATCACATGATATTTCTTATGTTAATGTCCAGTCTCTCTGTATGAAGGGTAACTGCTTACCTTTATTGTTGTCTGTTGTGCCATCTTTAGTTTTCCTGTTTTGATTGTGTGACTTTTCAATTTCCTGTACAAGAAGAAAAAACATATAAATGATAACTCAATTGAATCTTAGCTCTGGTAGTTTATTTGCTCACAAACAAAAGCAAATAAATGTGTTTGTCATACGTTCATATCACAATAAACACTTGGATGTTGAGAATACTGCTCTTTTGATAGGGTTTTGCAGCAACAGACTCACATTGATGCGATGGAAGTTGACACTCCAGTTAGCACCAGCTCGAGAGGGAATAAAGCGATCACCATGCTTGCTAGGAGAGGACAGTGGTGAGCTGGTGGGGGTCAGAGCTCGCCCTGCTCCTACAGATTTCTGCAAAAGAGAGGAGAATATCTTCTGACTTGAGGGAAGCACAAACAGGCTTTGTACAGTGATCTGAAAGCTTAATAACAAATCAGGGTAAAATTTTAGGAGGCCGATGGTGCACCGGTTTGAGGTGCTAACAGTAAAAGGACACACCTGCATCTAAAATCACATATTTGGCATTGCCAGGTATAGATTTGAACTATCATCCAAAAGCTTCTGTAATATCCAATTTTAGGATGGACCAGCAGCTGTTGCCAGTCGGTCAGAGGTAGTTGAATAAAGTAGAGTTTGTTGGATTTTTGATATTCGCAATTTTTGACCTTTTTGTTGCTAATTGCAGTGGTGTTTAGCATCACCACTAAATTAACCATAATGCTAGAAAGGTTAAGGCCCTTGAGTGATTAACAATCAAATTAAATTCTCCACTCAAATTAGCCTCTGTGCATTTGCAATTACATCATTAACAAGCACCTGTCAAACTGTGGAAAATGACGTAGTGATGAAAGATGAGAATTCTGTATTATATGATATTCTTTTCCTAATAATTAAGAAAAAATGGCTGTCAATTCAAATAGTTGGGATCAGACAATTGTGTAACAATTGTTACAGTCCTTGTAAATACTCAGCATTAGCTAGATGAGTTAATATATGTTAAATGTTACCAGATGATAACAGACAAAAAAAAGTGTTGGTTTTATTTACTTACTATGGGGCTTGCATTCTCATTTTGGACATTTATCTGCCTGAGCAGCCTACATTCATAGTCTTGATCCATGATGCCTGAAAGCAGGATGACAAATAGAAAAACACAATAATAAAACATACCAATCACAACGGAGTTTGCACATACCAGTAATCCGCATTGTGAGTAAGAATGGCAGTGTAGTTGTTGGGCTGCGGAACTAAACTTAGGCTTGAATAGAGGTAATGGGTCTATCAGTGCTGTGGCAAAATAAGCATTTGCATGTGTTCAACTAATTAAATATACTGACAGCTGAGCCTACTAAGTTAAATTACTTACAGTAAAACAATGCACTATGTGTCAAGGTACCAATGCCTAGCACCACAAGTATTTTTTACAATCAATATGTATTTCTAAGTATATGCTAGTTCCTCGGAACAATAATGAAATAATTTGAAAAAAAACACAAATCACTGTTTTCTTAGTCCATAGTGAGGCCTTCAAATAGCTTCTTTGGTTCAAATTCTCAAAATGAAAACTTGAGAATGTTCATCCTTCAGTTCTATTTTAATAAAATGGTAAAATAAAACTGTTTACAGTCTGAAAATATTAACAGGAGTAGGACAAACTAGATAAACATACTTATGAGTTATGAACGTGCAGACGTTTGGCATTTTGTTTTAAGGTTATCTCCTAATATTGTTAAACGAAGATTCGGCAGTTCTCTAACTAGTGCTAATTCGCCAATTGCATTTTAAAATTTGCTTAATGTTGATCTCCCATATTATTTCAGACGTGAAACTAATCATTGTCCCCTACTCCATGGGTAACGGACATGGAAACGTAACCATGGGTGATCGGGCCTTCTGCTCTGCTGCCTGTAGTCTGTGGAATGCCCTCCCTGACCATATGAAGGCTCCACAGATGACTGTCACTTTTAATAAAGGACTTAAAAACTTTCCTTTTAAGCAGAACCTATGACTTTTAATTGACATTGCTTTTTGTCAATATTTTCATATTATCATCATATATTTTTTTCATGCTTTTATCTGGTTTTACTTTGTAGCACTTTGAGATTTGATCCAAATATAAGTGCGTTATAAATAAAATGTATTACTCATAATCCTATATCTAAAGGGATAACCAGTAATTAGGTATATAAACTAAATGGATGATAAAAGTCAAAAAAATCCATATTAATTTCAGGACGCCAACCTGGAGGTAATCTCGAGAGAAATCTTGACAACGTAAATGTATTTGGTTACAGTTAGCTGACCATCAAACTGGTAATGGCATATATAATGAACCGATAAGACTACAAGGACGCACCACAACTGTTTGGTCTATATTCTCATCTTAAAGGTAACTTGAACTGGCCAAGATGGGCAGACCTGGTTAAACTACAATGACATTAGCTTTAGAGAACATTAACAGCTGCTGAAGGCTCCGTCCACTACCAACAACACAGGAATTCCTTGAGATAATAATCAACTTTGAAGACTAACACCATTGCAGTTAAAGCCAATCGCTTACAAGATTCATGATCCAAAAACGTACTTTAGTGGATATTCTTTATCAATCATCTTTACAATAAAACGAGTCAAAATCCAAATAATCCATCCCTCGACATTTGCGGCTAAGCTAGTGCTAATGATTGCTTTAACCGACCTGTGGTACGCTAGCTGTAGGGCTAATAGCATTAGCAAGATTGTTTGTTAAAATATTCGCTTGTTTTACTACCTACCGTCCACAATATAACGATCCCAGTTTCTTGTCGTTGGGTTGTTTGTATTGCCAGGTCAGTTCCAGTGGAAATATATTGTTTCAATAATTTTACTCTATTTGAAAGAGCTTGTAAAACACAAATGTATTCTACCGAGTATTCAATTTGGGTTCGCTAAGCATCACGGGAAAGTCGTGACGTCGCTGTTTTTGAATTACAGATTTTGCGTTGCTACGGAAACAAGACACGGTCACAGCACCTCCCACTGGAAAGTAGTGTATTTTGTGACCACAAATCAAATGACCCAAAAGCTTCTAACACTCCAGTTCAGTACAGAGCCAAATCAAAGTAGCGAGGGCAGTGTTTATTGCTGTTGCGAGAAAAATGACGTTAATAATGAGAACACCACAGATACAACTGTTGGCAATCAGTCCCTCCATGACATTTCAAATAAATATACAATTACTTTTTAATAATATATATCCAACAACCATTCACACCAATACCTACTGGTACCTGCATTGGAGGGGTGAACACATGCAAACAGACCCCCCTGGTGGATTTACATCAATAACCTCCCTGCATTGAGGTGACAATGTGTTAGCAGTGTCTGTGGTGGAGTGAAACACCGTTACTTAGAGGATAGTTATCTTCTGGTTTATGAACAAGTAAACTACTCAAAAAAAGCAAGATATAATCATTACAGTATAACTCCAAGTTAATCACATCTCCGGGGTATCAACCACTTCAGTCGGGGACGCAATAATGATCGTGAATCAATTTCACCTGCTGTTGTGCAAAAGGAAAAGACAACAGGTGGAAAGGAGAGGCAATTAGTGGGAGAACCCCTATTAAGGAATGGTTTTGCAGGTGGTGGCCACTGACTATTTCCCTCTCCTCATCTTTTCAGGCTGATTCTGGGCTAGTTTTTGCATTTTTCCAGTGACCTCGCCACTAGTGGTAGCATGAGGGAGTAATGGCAACCCTCAGAAGTTGCTCCAGGAGAGGTGGAGGGTGATAAGGGAAAAAACCCAGCATCAGGACCGCTATCTGCTCCTTTGTGCAAAGAGAAACAAGAGGAGCACTGCCAGAGCCCTACACAATGTCCCCCAGCAGGCCACGTGTGTGCTTGTTTCTGCCAATACTCCAAGAGGGTGGCATGAGTGCCCGACATCCACAATTGGGGCCTATGCTCAAAGCCCGGAACTGTGCAGCCCGATTGGCTTTTGCCAGAAAACAACAGAATTGGCAGAATCACCATTGGCACCCTGTGCTCTTCACAGATGAGCAGGTCACACTGAGCAACCTGCTACAGACATCCAATTGTTAGCCAGGGGTACTCTGACTGCTGTTTGGTACCGGGATGAGATTCTCAGACCCATTGTCAGACCATATGCTGGTGCAGTGGGTGAACCAGTCCTCAATGGGTTAATGATTTTGTTCTAACAAATTACACTACGTCATCAATAAAGATTTTTAAATCAAATATTTCATTCATCCAGATCTTGGATGTGTAACTTAAGTGTTCCCTTTATCTTTTTAAGTAGTGTATAAACTGAAATAATCATAGGTATCATGTCAACACACTGTTACCTCATGCTTATGAAATATGATTTTGGTTTAATTGCTATAATCAGATAACGCACTTTATGAATTTACACAATTTTCTCAAAATTGGCTTTTAAAGTAAAAGTATATTTACCCGTGAAAAAAGGTCTTGTCATGTTAAGTAAAAACAGACTAAATGTGTTCCATGTGCAAACATTTAAAATAAAGACATATTCAATGACAAGTATTTATTGGATGACTCTAAACAACTAAAACAAATATTTTACTAATTTGCAGAATTAAGCAATGCCACGTAGTGAAATAAAATTGAGCACAAACTTTCACATCCTCATTCGCTGCAACCATGTTCTAGCAAAACGAATATGAATATGAAAAAAGCATGTCAAGACCCTAATATGCAAACATGGTCCAACAACTCATCCAAAGGAATCTGATTCAAAGTGCCACAGAAGAGGTACAGTGAGTTCAAGTAAATATTTGAAATTGTATTAAAAAGCCTTTACCGCAACACATAGTAATGTGCAATAGAACAGTTTATAAAACTAAAAAGTCTAAATGATGAATAGATATTAACATAGCTAAATATTTTCTTTCATATAGACACTGATTTCTGTCTAGTTGCCTACATCTCCACCAAGGCAACTCAGTTTTTTATCTAGATCACAACGGAACTCTAACAGACTGTTCCTTGGGTCATACAAATTCATCAAATTCCATTCACAAAATTTGAATAATCCTGCTAATGGTCAGACAGTGACATAGACAAATATATACAGACTGACAAAAACATAACCCCTATAGCAGAGGCAAAAATGGAGTCAACTGGTGGCTCACATCCGCAGATTTAAAGACCAATGCAGTTAAAATTGGACAGTAAATACTGCCAAAGGTTCTATGAATTTGGCAGGGAAGCATTTACATGACATCAGTATTTATTAGTCAGATACTCTGGATTGATTGTTTAACAAATCAATATTTGTATCAACACTACTGAAAGAAAGCCAAGGCTTCTGCTGTACAGCTCAAGACTCCAAAATCATGTCTGAAAAGTATAGTAATGGTAAAAAACCTAGTAGACAGGATTCATACAGACAACCTAACCAAAGTAAATCACGATGACAATGTCACATAAAATAAAGAAATGAAACTGAGTTTTTCCAGAACCTATGTTAGCTGTAATGATTGACAATGTCATGAACGATATTATCCTTGTTATTACTTTGTGTGACATCCTAAACCCTGTAATAACATCTGCAGGATTGCTTCAATGTAAGTCTGGAATGACACTAAACACATTCAGAGCAATGAATATAGAAACAACACATCAAATTCTAGTAATGCCAAGGTTTTCAAACTGGTGAGAAGTGATGTTGAAATGGTAGGTTGACCTATAAGGAAAATAAAGAACATCTGGACACATATTGGTCTATAGGGAGGAGGTTCCTCTAGGCACACGTTGAAGGCTGCCCTGGAAGCGAGTTTCGTCTGATATACCATACTGCTCCAGGGGGTCCTTTGGAGAGAGAAGAGCAGAAAGAAAGTCGGTCAATAATATGGGAGAGGTTGAATGCTGAACCTAAATCGACTATTTTCATGTATGTGTTGTTATTTTGAGGTGTCTGGGTGAGATCAGTTGGAGCTATATACTGGCTGTGCTGGAAAGTCGATAGTTAGGTAGAATGGGAGTGCCACAGGGCAGTTATCACTAAGGTAAGAGACTGGATAGTTTTATAATAATAATAATAATACATTTAATTTATAATGCACTTTACATTTGGATCAAATCTCAAAGTGCTAAAGTTTTATGGAACAGTGATGGCCAGGACTCTCACAAAGAAGGTGGAACAATCTCCCTAGAGATTGATATTTTAAAGGTATAATGACATCAGTTAGTTGATTATCACACATTTTTAGTACAGCCTTAACTCACATCCACTGCATCTGCTATGGATACTGACAGTGGCAAATTCTTGCACGCAGAGCAGAAATTAAAGATGCTTTGTTGTGTGATGTGTTAACCTCATCTGCTAATTGTGACTATTATTGCATTTTCAAATTTGTGATATCTTGCATTGCCTGCCTCATATGTTCAGTGTAAACTTATTTCTCCCTTGCAGTCCCTACTGATGTCTGCTTTGTCTCCTTGATACCAACATTCAGCCTTGTTTTCAGATGCTTTATCGCCTGATAAATAAATCTCTACAGCAAAATCTTTCATAGTAAGACATTTTTGCCAAATCTTTTGCTGGGACTTCTGCCAAAGTCCCACATCCACCTACTAATCCTCTCCTGTTATTGACAGTTGTGTTATTTCAGTGGTACTAAGTTTATTGAAACACTGCTTTTGATGGTCTTGCCTGGCCAGTGAGCCTGTGGATTTCGGTTCGATAGAAGATCAGGTTCTTCCTCATGAACTCGTAACTGCAAGAGATGAGAGGATAAATTAATTTGTCATCTGGGGTTGGTACTGTCAGCAAAGAAATAAAGTATAGATTAGAACTTCAACTAGGCCTTTAATGACTGTAATGAAGTTTTTGGTTGAGTACACAACTTAATTCAGCTCAGTATATCAGACTCAAGTGTTTAAAAGAGAAATTTAATCTATTGTTTTTCTCTGACATGAAAATTATGCTTTGTATCAAATTTTTAAAGCTGGACATAAACTTGCATAAGTCCCAATTCCAATAGTGTGTATACTTCAATTTAATGAATAACATTTCTGAAAAGTACTCATATATTGCAATTCGTCAGAGCATTAAATGGTGTCCTGAACCGCATTGTGTTAATGTTAACCATTCAACTGGGCTTTCTTCATTGATAATTGCCTGACAAAACTCATTATAAAATTCAAATCAATTAATTTCACAATGTCAGTTCCGAAAAGGTCAGAAACACATACTGTATATCTGATATTAGCATCGTTTAATCAGTTGGATGAGAGTTTGTCTCACCTGGCCTTGATAATGGAGTCTACCCACTCTCCACACTGCTCCACGGAGTCACATTCAAACAGATACTTCCTCTCTGCTTCATCCAGAAATGCTACCAAAGGAAAACGGAATTACTGAGAAATACATCATTTAAATGCACCATCACTGAGCATATTACAAAGAAACAATGTACTACAATGGAAAATACACTGCTCTGTTGCAGTTCAATGACTCAATAGTTATCAAAAAAAAACAAAAAACAGTTAGCAAGTGAGAACACGCAGGCTACTAATGTGAAATGGGAAGATTGAACTTTGATTTACGAAAGCTTACCAATAGAGAAGGTCTGGCTGTCCTCCCTCTCCACTCGACACTGCTCCAGGAGCAAAGCTCCAATTGGCTGTTAAATACATGATTTCTTTATTCCTATTCAAAATTCATCTGTTCTTTACAGGAAGCAATTTCACTTCATCGGGACATATAGGTGAGAAAAATACAATGTTACAATAAATGAATTATGATCAGGTGCAAGGGCATTGCTGGGCCAATTTTACGTGTGCTGATTTTTTGATTGTCACACAGCAGTACTACAGTAAGGCAGTCCATCCATTACATTAATTCACCTTCCTAATGTTTTGTAGGTCCCTGTTTTGCTGCAAAAACAGCCCTGTGATGCAATGTTTATTCTGACATTTCTATAAGAACCAGGGTCCACTTTTTTCATCAATTTGTGCTACAATAGCTGTTCTGTGGGATCAGACAACACAGGCTTGCCTTAACTGCTCAACCAAATCAATCGACCGTGGTCGCCCTTGATCCTGTAACTGGATCACCAGCGGTCTTTCCTTAAACCATTTTGGTAGGTACCAACGTCTGCAGACCAGGAACACTCGGCAAGACCTGCAAGAAATGCTCTGACACAGTAGTCTATTCTTCAAAGTTTGGCTCCTGCAAAGTCACACAGACCTTTACCAATTGTTCCTGCTGCAAACAGACCAGCTTTGATTATAAAACGCTCGCTTATTGTCTCATATATGTCACCAACTGACAGTTGTTATAAGAAGATAATGCTATAAGATAATGACCACTTCACATGTCAGTGGTTATTAATATTGGCTTATTAGTGTATGCTGTATTAGTGATTAATGTGACTGCTAAGAAGATTTATGGCCGGCAAAGACAGAGTAGACTGTATGAACATTGTATAAAACATTTCAGACACTTTAATACAGGATTGTGCCCAGTAACGCTTTCTGGATGGCAACGTCCCTGATCAGGTGTTTAAAAACGCACCTCCTCCTCATCTGTCCGGAAGTAGAAGAGGAAATTAACGACGAGTTTCACCAGCCTCTTCTTCACAACTGTATGGTATCAGACAGAAACTGACATCAAACTAAAGGAAGTGCTGTTGATTTATAAACGATTTGATCGCTGCTGATACTGAAAATAACTGCTGTTCAAACAGGAAACAGGTATCGGCAGTTAAAGAAGGGTGTTACCATCTCCTTTCTTGGGTCCTCTCATGCCAAGCTCAGCTGCCTTCTCTGAAGGCTGGCGGCTCAGAGACACCAGCTCCTTCTCGTTGAAACGCATCACGGTCCCTGACGCAGTCCAGAAACATGGGTTGAGGGCAGTCCACGCGTGTACTCAGCTAAAACGGATCCATACCCACGACCGGAAACAGAAAGGAGCTGAAATAACAGTGAAACGTTTAACCGTTTTATCTACCTTCGGTAAACGTCACCGTCTAGCTGTATTATGTTTTCAAAATGCGATACAGAGTATTTAAACATCTCTGAAGTCACCTTCATGCGCCACACTCTCACTAGTTTACTTCGGGAGTGACATCCTCACTGATCTTAGTACGGAAGCCGGTAAGGGAGTGTCCCACTTCTTCTTCTGTGCTTTTCATAAGCAGATTGAGTCCAATTGGTTGCATTACCGGTGACTACTGGATGAAAATAAACACATTCCTTTTTTCCCTAGACAACTCATTTTCTGATTTAACTAGAAACCACTCAGGCAATATTTATCTCAAGGTTCCGATTTAAAATGGATTGTGCATAGAAAAAAATACCTAAAAATACACAATGAACAGAAAAGTACCTTTACTCTGCACATATATAGAATATAATGGGAATAGAAAAACTTAATCTATCCCAAAGGGGAAATTTAGGTGTTAAAATATGTGCTACGATGGCCTAGCAGTATACGTTACTGCTTTTGAAACACTGATATATTAGTTAGAATCCCTGATGGAAGAAGCCCTCATTAAGAAACCCCGGGATTCTTAATCACACTGCCTCACAGCGAGAGAAACAGGTAACATAGCCAAGACATACCAGCGGACAAAGCCCACACTGAGGGGAATCAGGAGACAGAATGTGAACAGAAACAACAACCCTAGTCAAAATTAGGAGACACATGGTAGTGATGTGGAGGAAGGGTAACACGAGACAGTGGACAGAAGGTGATGATGATGATGATGTAGAGGAAGAGAAAAGCAGCATATTCAGCAGTTAGACACAGTTGGTGATGAGGAAGAACAGTCCCTGAGACACAGGAGGCAGAGGAAGAAGAGGTCGTCGGTAGAAACAGGACACAGAGGGTGTTGAGCAGGAGACATTAGTTGATGACATAGGAAAGGGGTGTTGAGGAAGGCCAAGAGCAAGCTTCTCCATGGGCTGTACCACTAGCTGATAGAGGAAGTTGTTGAAGGAACAGCATGAACAGTTGTAGAGGGTGAAAGCCCAATTGGATGGGTGGCTCCTGCAGATGTAAAACATCTGAGGTATCAATCAAAGTGTTGACAATTCACTTCTAACGGTCATTTGACTCACTATAACCTTCTCTCATATCTCCCATACTAAAATCCGAAATGGACCAAAAATTGGCAGTAATGTTGACCGCACTGCCAGATGCACTTTACAAATAGAGTCCCAAGTTTCTTTACTCTTTTAAACTTTTATCCACTTTCCCTTGGAAACTTACATTTGAGGCAGATCCGGTCGAGATGGCAGATTCATTTTATTCAGTGCATACGGCCTTCAACCCATAAGTGGGAGTGGCATTTGGTGTACAACTTGATCCAGTTGAACAATATGAATAGAAAATCTGCTGTGGTGACCCCTAATTGGGAGCAGGTGAAAGAAAGTCCAAGTAAATCATCGGTCAAAATGACTCATTATTTTTCATGATATTGACCATTGACAAAAGCGACTTTTCTCTTTCTTCATTGTCTGGGCGCCAAAGACTTTCTAATTATCACAAATCATTTGTTGTAATAAATCTTCATCTTTTCTTCAAAAAAAAAACAATAAATAGAGATATCTTTTATCTCATCCACAAATGTGGATGATCACACAAGCAGGCCCATATCTCCGGACGTTTTCTAGTCTAGCAGGTGACATCAGTTCATTGTAGAAGAACCGTGCTTACTGCCAAAACAAAAGGGAAAGTTTTCTATTTTCTTTAGTAAATTAACCTTCAGATACAAAACAATAGAGCTGATCATCTGGAGAGTCTTAAAAGGTACCAAGTGGTGGATCAGATCAAACACAGATAAATGATGAATGTACAATATAGGCATATAAAGTATGGGCTTTTTATCTCACATTAAGGATAGCAGTAAGGCTATTTAAAAGTGCACCATGTGGCCTATCGTATTGGTTAACTTTTCTTGGATATCTTTGATGGAATATAATTATTATTATTTAATTTTTTAAACTAACAAAGTCAAAGAATTTTCTTTTTGAATGCTTCACAAGTTTTTTCCATGCAATCATGATTTGTAAAAATTCAAGACAGATGTGAAGTTCAGATTAATGTGAGCTCAACCTTTCAGAACAATTCAGAAAAAGATATCTTTGTGAAAGATGAGTCAATTATTTTTGAATTGTTTGCACACATAATAGTGGAGTAGTTTGTCATGATTTGGCCTATCACTATTCACATATATCCTGCCTGTAAATTATGTTTGGAAATACATTGTTTATATTCACTGACGTTGACAGAGGTCCCGACTCTCAGTTTGATGTGATCGATTTGTTTATTATCTTAACCAAAATGTATATTTATAGATCCACATTCCGAAATAAAACGCCAGATTTTCTGGAGCTGACTGTTTATATCAAACAATATATTTCTCCAATATTAAAATGTAAAAAAAAGAAGCTTTTTAAAAATTATTCTAAATCTTACAGGTTATTAGATCTCTGTTATTGTGTATTCTTGCCGTGTATGTTGTTTCTTTTTTGCTGTCTTAATAAAGTTTTAAAAAAAAATCATGACGACATAAAGAAAGAAGTTATCGTTTTCCCGATCATGCGCACAAAGAGTTTACGTCGGCACGATTCCATCAGCGAGGGAAGTAAGTGTTTTGAACAAAGACAATGATTTCCTTGTAGTTGTCGTTAAATTGAACATCCCATTAGAACACGCACAACTCTAACTATAGTTCGATCGTCGTTTTATGATTTGTATATGTTCAATTCAGCAAGAACTCGCTAGTAACCCTGTTAGCTTAGCTTCTCTCCACTAACATTAGCTTGCATTAGTACGTAATGCGAATATGCTAGTGAAATGGATTCTGTAGCTACCTCTCGATTGAGTGGTTAATAGTTATGTGTGATGAAACTCGTAACAATGGTTAATTATATTAAATATTCAAATTTTTGACTAGGTGAATAACTGCTGGGTAAGTAACTCCCCTAACTTTTGTTGACATGCATGTAGTTAGAGTGGTCACTTGCTTAGCTTACTCATGAAGGGTCAAATTGGTCATTTTTCTTTTAATATGTATTAAAGTGCATCCCTTAAGAGATAATAGATTTGGTTTTAACTTAAGATCATATAATAGAAAAAATTACTTTATTCCCAATTTAGCAAATACAACTAAAGGATGTGGTGCTGTTTTGTACTACAAGACATGAATTCATTACATGGTATGACTTTATTTACATCCTTGTGGGTTTTTATTTTTTTCCACAGAGAGAATCTACCTTGAGTACGTTTCCATTGTCGAGTTGACAAACAGGTGTTAGGGTCTGTGATCTTGAACCCACCACATTGCAAAGATGGATTTCCAGCATCGAGCTGGAGGGAAGACGGGGAGTGGTGGGGTGGCATCTGCCTCTGAGAGTAACCGTGATCGACGAGAGCGGTTACGTCAGCTGGCACTGGAGACCATTGACATCAACAAAGACCCCTACTTTATGAAGAATCATTTAGGATCGTATGAGTGCAAACTGTGTTTGACACTTCATAATAATGAAGTGAGTAATCTAAATTTGGTGCTATTTCTTTTATTAAGAGTGTCTAATTTTGTTTAATGGGGACAAATTACAAACTGTGTTCCTCTTCATTTACAGGGAAGCTACTTGGCTCACACACAGGGAAAGAAACATCAGACCAACTTGTAAGTACAAATCTGGTTTATAACTACATATTACACAGAGAATATCTGTCGTTTTGTCGTCTCCTTGAGCCTTTCTTGAGCTATAATAATAATAATAATAATAATACATTTAATTTATAATGCTATGCATATGACTGTAACATGAATTTGGATTTTTTTATAATAGAAATGGATTCGTTTTACCTCACCTTTCAATGACTGATAAACTTATCAAACCATGAGTCCCTTTTTAAAACAATTTACCTATGTTGGATCTTCAGCTACTTAATTATTTCAGTCAGAGCAATAATCTACTGTGACTGTAATTCTTTGAATTTCTTACAAAATATACATATTTATTGTTTCAGAGCACGGAGAGCAGCCAAGGAGGCCAAAGAAGCTCCCGCTCAGCCAGCTCCAGCAAAAGTTAAAGTTGAGGTCAAGAAATTTGTCAAGATTGGGCGACCAGGATATAAAGGTAAGTTACTTGTATGGTTGTGAATCAGAGCAGTAAATTATTTTTGCCCCTTTAGCACACCCTGCTCAATATTGAATATTCTGTATATAGGTTTCTAGTCTTAATATGAGTTCATTGTTGTTTCACCCTTGAGCTGGCATCGAAGAGTGGGCGATACGAAATCTTTATAAAATTGGGGCGGTGACTGTACAGAACAGGGATGTGAAATTCTGGCAATGTGTTATATAAGTAACCCACAACGGGGGCATTTTGAAATCTGCTTTCATCCATTTACAGCAAACACAAGAAATAAGAAGGAAACTAATCTGCTGATTAGGGAGACAGTGTAAGGTGTATCTCCTTGCTTTTAGAGCAGAGGAACAGAGCAATCCCCATA
This sequence comes from Lophius americanus, assembly GCA_037951165.1. Classification (NCBI taxonomy): domain Eukaryota; kingdom Metazoa; phylum Chordata; class Actinopteri; order Lophiiformes; family Lophiidae; genus Lophius; species Lophius americanus. Next base: position 2,990,802 of record JBBDHG010000004.1, read on the forward strand.
TAGCGGCAAAAGTAAAGGATCATATTAGGTCAATAGGTTTTGTTTTTTTGCTTATTAGGATAATAATACCTAATACTTATATAGAGCTTTTCGAGATACACAAAGACGCTTTACAGAGTATAGTCCTGGACAGAGAAGTAAAACTTCCAACCTTTCAACTTTGGAAGAGTTTGACATATTTGGACGGTCAGAGGGGCCGAAAGTCACTTCTGCACATTCCCTCTTTGTCGTATTCCTCTCCTGGGCGCTTGTTGGGGTTGGCACCCAGCTCATTGAAGCAATATCGCCACCTTATGAACAGGGGTGTGGTTCGTCTGTGCATGTCAGAATCTGTTTCCGATTAGATGAGTCGATGCATGTAAACACCAGTTCAGGAAAGATCACAAGTCATGTAAACAGGCGGCCGACATTACAATTCGGAAAGGTTTAATTTGGAAAGGATAAAAGTGTCCCATGTAAACCCACCTACTGCTGTTGCCTGAATAACGCTGGTATGCAATATAAAACCAAACACTGGGATGGTGTTGTTTAGTTCAGTGTAAATGTCTTTAGTTGTAACAGTATTGTCCAATCTCTGTGTAAAATGGACTTAAGACCCAGATTGTGGTTTTGCATTAATATATGGTCCATATTTCTCTTTCCCTCTGTTTTTTCATAGTAACCAAACAAAGGGACCAAGAGACCGGACAGCAATCCTTACTTTTCCAGGTTAGTGTGTTTGTTTAAACACCTATGTAAAACCTATTGATTTGACACAGTTTGTTGTTTTGTGCCAGAACTTAAATACATTAAGTTAATTTGATTTCGTCCTCCAGAATGATGCTATAAACCTCTCAAGGTTTGTGCAAATTGTATGCATAGTATTACTTGTTTGGCTTATTAGTCTCATCCTTTTTTTTTTTTAACCACATACAGCTAAAACAATCCTTATAAAAATTAAAGGACCAAAGGCTTGCAGTCGACCTCTAGCAGTTGTTTTTTTTCAATCTCAAACAGCTTTCTAATACTCCCACGTTTAAACAAAAGTCCATTTCTTTACCTGCATTTCCCCGTCTCCTCTTTACCCACAATTGTTACTAATTACTTGTCTCAGTTTCATTTTTGAACATTGTTTTAGGAAAGGCAGCATGCTAAGAGTCCTGTAAAGCAATGATCTCATCCCAGTTGATGAGACAGTACTGCTACCGTACCATGATTTTGGTGATGAATCTGATCATATAGTGGCCTTTAGTGTTTTCACACCAACTATCAATTCTTCATTAGTATCAGATCAGCTTGCTTGGAACCTCAACTGGGGTGATGCCAAAAAGTACCAGATAAATATTGGTGCCATAGCATGTAGTGACAATGAGACAAACTTTGGTCACACTGGTCTATAAAGACAAAAGCTGCACAGTAAAAGGCCATTATACAAAGAATCAACCTGTCCTTCAACCTATAAAATTGCCTACAAGAGTGGTTATTACTCCCCATTGTTTATGGAACTAAAGCCCGGATTGTCAAAGTCCCTTTTTTCCCTTCATTTATCAGATTGACTATCCAGAGATTGCTGAGGGAATTGGGCCCAGGCATCGTTTCATGTCTGCATATGAGCAGCGCATTGAGCCCCCTGATCGTCGCTGGCAGTACCTGCTTTTGGCTGCTGAACCATATGAGACTATTGCATTTAAGGTGAGGGAAATATGTATATGTCATGCTCTTAATAGTAGATTTTTTCGGATCAATTGTCAACCTCTTTTCTTATGTGCTTACATAACTTTCAAACCTCCTCTAGGTCCCCAGTAGAGAAATTGATAAAGCAGAAAATCGCTTCTGGACCCACTGGAACAGAGAAACTAAACAGGTACTGATGGGATCGACTTACTACTTACTTTTAAAACATGAAATACTAAAATATGTGGTCTAACTTTATTTCTTATTAATCCTTTTACCAGTTTTTCCTACAATTTCACTTCAAAATGGAGAAACCTATTCTTCAGTCCAGCGGTCCACCACCTCCTGCAGGTGTGAAACGCCCCCCTCCTCTCATGAGTGGAGTTGGAGGTCGCCCACCGAATGATTCTTTGCCACCTCCCCCACCAGGAGGCATGTCTGTCCCCCCGTTACCACCTGGTGCCCCAGGTGCCCCACATATGCCTCAGATGCCCATGCCCCCCATGCCAATGAGACCACCTCCTCCTGAAGGCCTAAACATGTCAAATAATTGATCGCCCACCAGCAAATATTGGTTTCTAGCTACCTTGATGTGCAGCCACACTGCGCTGTCTGTCTGGAGTGTCCATCTCTTTAAATACTGCCATCACATTCAGTTTTGTTATTTCTAAAAAGTCCCATCAAGTAGATTTTTATACATCTTGGTTTATTTTAATGAGGATGGCCGCCCACATGCACACACTGTATGTATAAATGCATAGAATCTGGATATGGAGCTATGGTTAAAATAGCTCATCTTTTGAGATGTTTTTGTAATTAAATTCTGTTGAAAATAATTATCTGCGTCTCAAAGTCTATTGTTGCAAAGACATGATACACAGAAAAATTTATTGATGTTTTATGTATATCAGTCTAAGGTGGAGATCAGGATAAATGCTTATTTGACCCTGAAGTTACTCAGTGGGTCAAACTATTGATAAGTCCGTACGTCAAAGACGTGCCACAGTACCCTCTAGCTGCATACTATGATGCCCTTCGAGTCTTAAGTAAGCTGAGCAAATCAGTTTATCCTCTCTTGCATGGTGTTCTCATATGGTCAAAAATTGATTTCTAAATTTTACCAAAGGGTCATTATATAAAATCAATTTTGTACATTTCCGTTTTGGAAAAAGGTAATATTTTTCTTTGATAGGACAAATCTGACATATGACCAGGAAACCCTGTTTGATATACATGCTGTATCCAATTATTTTATTACAATGTTATGAACATACATTGCAAATAACAGTTAAAATTTAAAGAAACCAATTGTGTAGATATTTGGTTCTACATCTCACTAAGTACAATATGCATTTTTTCCCCTGCTAATTTCAGTTGTAAGTGTTATTATGGAAATATTTGTATTATACTTTCAACAATTGTTATCAACTACCTCCTTTAAAGTAAAAATTATAGTTCAAAGTCATGGAATAATTCATGCAAAAGAGGGCTAAATGTGCAGTCTACTGGCATACACAAGAACCCAGTGATCACATGGAAATTTTAAATGATGAACATTAAATTAATTGAAAATGCAATTGTCCCTACAGGTGATTCAAGTCTCCGTCACCCAAAATCAAATATGTCTATAGGCTGTAGCACCGTATCGTGTTAAGTCATTCAACTGGAAGCATTCTTTATTTTTTGAGACACCATTGTTGAAAAAAAATTATTACTGCATTCAATATTGCCCTTTTGACTTTTTCTCGTTGTTCCTCCAACCATCAATCTTTGCCACAGCCTCCTAATTTCCTTCACCCTCTTCTTCATCATATGCTGTATTGTTGGGTTCCTCAGTTTTTTCTCTTTCATTTTTGTCTTTGATTTGTTTGTTCCTATATTTCTTTTCTCTCCTGTCCTTTAATTTCCCCTCTCGTTGCTTCAATAGATTTTTGTCTGGCAGTGGCTTGTTTCTGAGACCTCTTGATTGTGACGTTGCTCCTCTCTTCAACTTTCCTTTTGTGACTTCTGCATCATCATCACCGTCCTCATCCTCTTCCTCATCAAGGTCTGGAAGCCACCAGAACATGACTTCCCATAAAGTTTTCTCATACTAAATGATGAGAGAGTGTGTTAACATAGTAAAAATGTGCCATAGTAAACGATTATAAAAGTAAACCAATCACAGAGGCCTTTTTACCACTAGTGGTTGTCTTCTGTGTAGTAATGTGCCTGGTCGTCTCACCCTCAGCTCTTCTTTCCCCTCTGTTGTCCTCTGACCTCGCAGAGATTCTGTTGTGTATTTTTAATTTATTTCAGAGACACCACTCAGATGCAGCCGGCATGACATTTTATTACTATGATGATATAATTAACATACCAGCGACCCTCTGAAAGCCTGAGGTGAGCACCAGGATGGTAATGGCCACAAATAGACAGCGGTTGAGGGTGACGTTCTCCCATGGAGTCTCAACCTCGTTGGGGTTTTGGAAGGGCAAGTGTTTGTGCAAGGATGCTGATGGAAATACAAGAAGAAGAAGGAGATGAATTTGTAATTATCCAGCAACGTAAGAAAAGATTTGAAGCTTCAAAGGAAAGGAGGAATATAGGATTGTTTTACCTGTTGCGGTGGGATTCAAGACCCTTTGTAATATTCTGGGTTCTATTCTTAGTTGCTGTGGAACTGGAGCCATTTCCTATTAGATAATATTTAGCTTAAAAGAGTTATACAAATATTTATATATATATATATATATATATATATATATATATATATGTATATGTATATGTGTATGTATGAATGAATGAATGATAGGAACATAATCGAAATGATTGATGTTGGCTGTTTTCCAACTAACCTGTCTGAATTTCCTTGCGTCATACATTTCTGAAACAGAAAGGATATTTCCTTAGGAGATATATTTAATAATACATTTAATTTATAATGCACTTTACATTTGGATCAAATCTCAAAGTTCTACAAAGCAAAAGCAGATAGAAGCATCAATAAAAAATAAAATAATAACTATATAAAAGCCTGACCAAAGAGCAGCAATTTTAATTAATGTTATAGGTTCTGCTAAAAAGTATAGTATATGATATGATGATAGTGACCTTTAGGGTTACTAACTGGGGGATTGCACCCGGTGTCTGAGTCATGACCCAGACGACGTGCTGTACCCGGCTCTCAAATAATAAATGATCGATTATTGATTAATTTTTAAGGGGTGCTTCTATGATAACCGGCACATCTTTTCTAGTGTTTACGGCATTTGTTTAGCGGATCAGGAAACTCACAGACCAATTGCATGCGAGTTAAGCCATCCCACGTGACGCTAATTGTCCAATCAAATCTGTGAAAACTGCGATTCTGAATACAGAGGTGAGAGAGATGAGAGGCGGGTGACAGACGGAAAGGGAATACAAAAAGCTGAGCAATAAATGTTAAAAGGGCTTGCCCATCAACATATTCTTTATACAGATCCCCATTAGCTTCAAAAAATGTTATTCAAGAAAATACAGTGCATTATTAGACCAGCATTGCTAAATACAAAACAAAATTTAAAAAAAGGGTAGTCATGCTGTATACAAAACACTCAATTATAAGCATTGCACTTCTCAAATAAAGAGAAGAAGATCAAAAAGTAGAATAAATGACAACAAAAATAATAATAAATAAATATAAAGCAACAAAATGTTTAAGGTTAAAGAAAAGTGGTAGTTCTATGTAGGCCTTAAACTCTGTCTTTCATCTATCTGATGGCGAGTTTATTACAATCAACATTCCGCAACACAGGTATAATTAGACCGGTTGATACATGTTTAGCTACTCCCCTTTTAAGATGGATTAAATTTTGCTTGGTGAAGGACTAGTACTGGAACATTATAGAGGATCTCCTCTGTTATAACAGATCTGTCAGTAATAAATGCATTTTCATTTATATATTCACATATATATATATATATGTGTATATATAGAGGAAAAACAGCCGAGACTCCTCAAGTTAATTCCTTTTCCTCAAATAAGAAGAATTACAATCAGAAGACAAGATTTTTCTACATCCCAGACAGAGCAAATTTCTCATTATACAATGTGTTGGTGGACTCAACGCAATTAAAAAAACACTGGTCAGTTCCTTGAATAGTCTTATACTCATGGCATGAGTCTTATACTCATGACTCTGGATATACAAGTTTTTCACCAAAAATTATGGAGTGGTTTTCCAATAATATTGGTACGATAACAAGTGGGGTCCAATCTAGCTGCCTTATTCTGAGCAATTACATTTTCTAAGGGAGTTTCCGCAGTACTTGACCAAACAACTGGACTTTCTTTAATAGCAGGTGGAGCATGTGCAGGACATTTCCTTGATACTGGAATTTGCTAAAGTGTTAAAATGACTTACCATCTTCATTGTCTCTTCTTAGTCTGTTGCTCATTAGTGCTGCAGCTGAGACTAAGGAGAATTTCAAGATATGCAAATATCATGTCATGAGTTTGGTCAACCTGTTGGTGTTGCTAGAGTTTATGTCAAGGCGTGAGCCACGTCTATCCACTGCTAACTATAGATAATGATTTCAGTCAGGATCAAAATGGTGTCAAATCAAAATAGATTTTCCCATATGGTCTCTTTAGTCTTTATAGTGCTCTGTCTCAAAGTTATAATTTATCATGTTTGGCTCACCGTGCATGCTGCACAGCTAAGGAAAAATATCACTTTGTTGTCTAAGACAAGAAGTCATATTTAATTTTATCACCCTGGTGCTACTTCCAAGTATTTATAGAGTTGTACAAATTATACAGCTTACAATAGATGGAGGATTTTTGTGCATACATTACAGACTCTCTCTCTCTTTGTGTGCGTGTTTGTGATTGTGGCCACCTGGTATGTGGATTTGCCGAACAGATTTCCGCGGAGGAGGTTCTGCTCTTGGTGGCCCTAACTCCTCTTCAAATGTCTCATAGCTGTCTTCCATTCCTTTCCCTGAGAGAGAGAGAGCAAGAGGAAAAGATGGAGGAAGTGGTTTGATATTGAATTTGTTCCAAAAACTATTTAACAGATTTGTTTATGATGCACATATTACACACAAAATTCGTAGTTGTGGGTTTTTGGTGTACTTAGAAATACTTTTTCAATCACTTTCTCCTTCCAAAAACGAGAGGATTCAGTGGATCACAATGTCAGTTGTTCTTATCTGAATCCTTCACTTCAGAACTTTAGAAGGAAAAGTACTTCCATTTTTTAAATTAGAATTTATTGCTAAAAATATATAAAATATAAAACATAAACCAGGAAAACACATTTCAAGTTAAGGATTATACCTTTACGTTTACAAATGTATTCTGTGAGGCCAGACATTTCTGTACGGACAGGGAGCTAATGACCTACCAGACCTAAAAATAGGAAATGCAATGCCAATGGAAGGACAGACGGATGCACATATATTTCGTAAAAAGGAAAAAGCCTAATCTTTATACCTTTTACTGCCCTCTCCTATAATAAAATCTAACCTTTGACCTCGATTGAAAAAGACCGTCTCTATCCTACCTTCCTCAACATTTGGGGTCCTCCAGGTAATGTCTGGTCAACCTTTGTCACGCAGCCTGTTGTTCCATTGGCAGCAGAATCTCACACTGAAGTGACTGACAGCCAAGAACAGGTGCTGGAGAATGAAAAAAACAAAAAGAATCGCGAGTCAGTCACAGGCGTTGACTGAGAGCAGCTTGACATTAACATTCCCCGTACAGCTGGAGGAGAGGAGGAGAAGACCATGGCTTATACCAAGTCTGGGAATACTTAGATTAATGTTGGAAGAATCATAAAGTTTGATCTTATTTGATATAAAATTAGTCGATTCTAAACCTTCTGATCAACACAGCCAACCCTAATAAGAAGCTGTTGAAAAAAAATGAAAAAAATAAAGGAACTTACTATGGGGACTTACATCACAAACTGGAACAGAAATATTTAAGTTGAACATCTTTATTGACATACAATATGTGATTCAATTAACCAATTGAAGGATGGATTCTAAATCTCATCCATATCAAAGGAAAAAACTCAAATCAAATGCTGTTGCATCTCCTGTCCACCTGTTGTCACTTTCATTTGAACTAAAGCAGGTGGAACGGACTCACAACCACTTATGCTGTCAAACTGGGCATATCCAGATCGAGGAGGTCTGTGTTATATTTTGAATCAAAATGGTGATTAATTATTTCTTTGGAGCAGTGTGATATGCATGAGAGAAATTTATTTTATCTGCTTTTCTACCTTTCTTCCGAGCATCTGATCATTATATGGACATGCTTATATTTCCCCAGCAGAGAGCACCACTGTGTTTGGCCACAGCTTATGGGTCCAGTCATAAAGGACCTGCCAAACAGATGAACAGAAGTGCAGAACAGGCATTTTCTTTGTACAAAAAAGACACATGACCATGTTGTCAGTCATTTTGTTTTATAACATTATGTTCTTTATTTTTCCTCTGTACATCTTCAGTCAGTAGTATTTGTCAACTGAATTAGACTAGATGATGTCATGAAGCAGTTCATATGTGGGCTGTGAAGTTGTCAGGCAAACTCATCATCTTCCCTTGATGTTGATGCTGCTAACAAGAAGTACTGTAAACAAATGTAAGGATTACTGTCTTGTATGAGGCTCAGGTACCCTCTGGCTGGCTTTATGTGGGAGGGGAGAAGAAGTGTCGGTAAAAGACTTGTGGCGACGTTGATGACTCATACCTTTGCTCGGACTCAATTCCATTTCCGGCTGAATCTGACTAAGTGCTGTAACCTTTGGGTAGACCAAGTAAGAGAACATTTTTCAGAAGAGGGGATTTTATCAAAATCATGTCGAGCAACTCTGTAAAAATGCTTTTGGCTATAATAAGCTTGTTAACATAATGTCAGAAGCAGAATCTTGATAATTCTGTACATTCCATCAGTCATGAACATGACTTAGAAATCTCCATGGTTACAAGAAATGACCATCGTCATGCATCGTCTGTACTTGTGCCATGGCTCTATGGATGGTAACAGCAGGTAGTATCACACTGGTATGTTGACTAAAGTTGATTGTAACAGCAGGTGTTGCTCTCATTTTATATGTAGCATCATCATCAGATCAAAATATTAATTTTTCCAATATTTAAATTTATGAAAAAAGGCTGAATGTTGGTGAACATGGTAAATATTATACCTGCGAAAATTCAGCATGTCATCCCTGTGAACACATCAGCAAGCTTAAATGTAGCTAAAAGTACAGCCTTTTAGAAAAGCCTTTTAGAAAAATATATGTTCCCTTATTATCACCTCCATAACTTTACTTCTATCTATATGTGTGCACTGAAGTGTGCTTTACTTGAACTCTGTTACGCTATTTAGAATGTCCGTTTGGGGCCATAAACATTTGCTCTCAAAAGATCAAGACATTGATATTACTCTCCATTCCCTCTGTGGATGTATGTTTGACATCTGAGTTGCTTAAAGGTTTCTGTCCCCATTTGTGTTTACAAATTGACCACTCTGCTCAGACTGTACATAGTGCCAGCTGCTCTATGTTCTCCCTTCATAAAGAGTGTGGAGGAACATCACAAGAAGGAACTGACGTGATTACGGGGACTTTAATTGATATTGGATTCAATGATTGTGTTTACTTTTAAGTCAACTTGGGAGTAGACCAAATGTTTCTTTAAAAAGCACAATGAAAAATGATGTGTCCCAGATGAAGACCTTAACTCATAAGTTGAAGGCCTTAGTCCGCATCAAACATTAGAGGCAACATCTTCCTGTCCTTAAATGTGTCCAATGTCCGTGATTATGGGTTGCGTCCAACGATTTCTCCATCCTGTCTTTACGAAATGTACAATATAGCATGCCCTTGTTCGCTTCATTCAATATTTGATGTCGTTTATGTAGAGTTGACGAAGTATGCAGGCTTTAAATGACTCTCTTTTAAAACACAATCAAATAGCACCTCCTGTGCAAATAACATTTCCAACCCTTTGTTATAATAAATTATAAATGCATAAAAGGTTTAACCAACAACTTTTTTACTTGAATATTGATCAAAATAATTTCTTAATTACACCATATATCTGTTGATATGCATTCATAGTAACCGTTTAGGTTTTATTATGTCAAAATACTTTTCATTCATTTTGGCGTGAAGTTTAAGGGGGTTTTTCAAACTCAGCTCCAGAAAAAAAGCAAGGACATAAGCTATGTTTAAAATTATCTTGGTTTATAAATGTAGCTTTGTGGCTTTGAATTCAATGGAACAAAAAGTTATGTCACCATAATGCTCCTCCCCTCATAGAATCGAATCTAGGAGAAGAAGGATTTCAGATGACACTGAGATGGAGACTTACGTGCTTCACACTTTATAGAGATGGATAGAGATGATTTCAGAGGGAGCTCATACTGGTTTGGCATGCTGGATAAATAGACTGTGGAAGAGGCTGCCCTTATGCCTGACAGAAATAGAAAATAGCTTATCCTCTCTGGATTTCTCCGCAACCTTCAACCTTCCGTCTTCAACGGCATAGCACCAACTATTTTCAACTCCTCTTGGAGTGTTTCGCTTCATTTATTCAGCCCTGTTCAGAGAAGAATTTGCAGTTCTAATTCAATTTACTCACAAACAAGCTACACGTTTAGGTCATATTTTGCACGTTCATATGAGGAGTATGTAAGAGTTGGTTTACATAAAAGAGTATTTCATTGTCGATATTGGTAAAAAAGAACTGCCTTAAGTGAATCTTTGGCCTTGTGGCTGCCTGCTGTGGGGCTGAGGCCTCTTTATAGACAGTGACAAGTGCTTTGAGCTCCCTATGCTGCCGACCCAGCATAACTGCTCCCCGTACAGATTATACTCTATGCAGAGAATAAAATGAAACCATATTTAACTATTAATTCTCCTATAGAATAGACAGTTATATTATAATGTATGTTTATTCTGGCATTTGCATCAATTCATCAACTCTGTTCCTTTAACTTGCATTTTCACAGATTATCATGGATAAAGTACGCAGCTGTCAGTGGGACTCATCTGTAGCCATGCAGGATTATGACTGGCCTGTCCTTTACTTCCCTCCGGCGTAGTTTCCTCACTTTGAGTTACTCATTTCCTTCGTAATTTGCTGACAGTGTAAAACTTGCATTTGAAGAGAAATGACATTGGATCCTCAAAGATCCAGTTATATGTCTCAAAGCTTCTCCCTTATTTCAATTTGCGTTTCAACAAAAGCATTAAAGTTCTGGAGCTACTGTAGAATTCTGCATTCTTCCTTGTGTCAGCTAACTCTTTAGATTAAGGGCAGAGGGGCAAATCCGCAGCGTGTCCTCTGGCAAATAAATGTACAAATGTCCAAATAATGTGATAACCGTACCCTGTTTTTCCATGCATTGGAGAGGAAAATTTGTAATGTCCCAAAAGATTCTTTTTATAAGGGAGCTGGACGATTGGAGAGGAAGATTAGGTGAAATATGTTCATTTTTTACAAGCTATGTCTCTCCTTTATGATAATTTTCTCCAAATGTCTTCTGCCTCATTCTGTCATTGTGGGACAAGAGATGACATTAAATCTATGGTCTTAGTTTTGGATTAGTCTACCACACATTCTCGGTACTTCTCTCCGGCAGCCATCCCAATCTTAACGTTTTTAAACTGGTTTGAAATTTATTCTTAAGTTGATTATTTAAGGAGGCATGGCTGAGTGAAGCCATGCGCCTACACAACTGCATGTGTGTAAAATTAAACCTATTACACCGTGTGGGACTGATATATGATTAGTGGGGTTCACTAGTGGGGCGGCTGTGGCTCAGTGGGTAGAGCGGCCGTCTCCCGATCGGAAGGTAGCCGGTTCGAATCCCACCAGAGTCTACTTGTCGTAGGGTCCTTGAGCAAGACCCTGAATCCTTAGCTCCCCGGGCGCTCCACGAGGGGCTGCCCACTGCTCCCTCAGGGATGGGTCAAATGCAGAGAAGTAATTTCACTATGTTGTACTGTGTATGACTCTATGTGACTAATAAAGGATTGTTTCTTCTTTCTTCTTCTTCTTCTTCAGTGATTAACACATTACATCTGAAATAGTAGCAGAAGACATGCACGGTCATGGTGGAAGGAACTTAAGGCGTTTGCTTAAATAAAAGTATCAATAGCACAGTGTAGAAGGTATAGGTCCTGCAATCCACTCAAGTAAAACTACAAATGAGTTAAAATCAAAATAAGCATTAAATGGCTGATGTGATAGAAAGTATCATGAGTGATTACCTATTTCAGAATAATATGTATACTAGATTATAATTTTGCACATGAATGTTGAAACGTTGAGCTCAATTGAACGGCTCTGTAGCATGTGAAATGTCACTAAATTGACCCCTAATAAAACATGACAATGTATTTACTTGTGATTTTTTGTATTGATAATTGGAATCTGTTACTACAGTGTTATTACACAAGTATATTTGTTTTAGCTCTGGAATGGAGTGGAGTCTAAATTGAGTGAACATGGAGATTAAATTATAAGCATTTGGAAAGAGTACTTCAAGTATGTTTCTTTAGTAAAAGTCTTTAGTTACTTTCCGCTTTTTCACTGTACTGCCCCTCAGTGCATGTTGTTTGTTTGACTCAGAATTATTAAATCATTCCAGAGTTCAAAACTCCTAATCAATTTATGAAGCCGCTAATCAATTTCACATAAAGCTCTCATTCTTAAACAGCAAGAATGAAACGGGAAGATGGATAGAGAGGAGAGAATAAAGAGACAGGGGGATGTTGGCTTTGTGAAGGCCAATAAAAAATTAAATAGAGGGTGGGGTGAAATGTAAAGCATGCAGATCTGATAAAGCAATTAAAATCCTTACTGTTATATGTCTCTTATACTCTGATGTTAAAATGAGATATGCGCCACCTTTAATTGGAAATTCGGCAACAGCCCATATACAGCTCTCTCTTTTTCTCCCTATCACTCTCTCTCCCTCTCTCTCTCTCTCTCTCTCTCTGTCTTTCTCTTCTTTGCGATTTCACCTTGCTGGTTGGTTTTGAAACATCCCTAGCATTTTCTTTTACAGTCCTCCATCCGCGGCCCTTGATGCCTTTTCCCCATTCGCCGTGTTGGTGCACGAGCAGCCTTTCAGCCGGCCCCTGGTTGTCAACTGATTGAAGATAATTACAGCTATTTGACTGCAGCATTCATAGTCTGTCCTTTCCAGAGGCACTTAGACGACGAACATGCTAAACAGAGGCCCATAACTGTCTCTGCGGGTAACTAGAGACACATTGGTGGGAGGGAGCTGACAGAATATAAATTATATAGCTGGCTGATGCTAGTTCTGTCAGGTATTGGTACATAAAGCGCTCCTATGGATTCCGTGAAACCTTAACAAACATCTAAACGGCAGTGGTTTGCTTTGATCTATTCATCAGGAAATTGAGGAGGAGATCCTTTGAAACATGAAGTAGCCTACTGCTGTTTTTACAAAACGATGAAGGAGAAATCAGAATGGTAAGAAGAATGGATATAGATTACATCTTGATCAATTTTGGTGGTTGTTTCAGTGTAGTTATTGCTTTTTGCAGCTTTATGGAGACTGACTTATGGAGGCTTCTCTTGCATATTAAGAGACTAATCCTGGTTTGAAGGACGGTAATTGTTCTTGAGCTGTCGTATATTAGCTACATGCCTCTCAGCTCAGTGCTATATCCAGAACAGTAGGAATGAGGCAAACTCTTTAGGATGACAGTTCGCCTCTGTCTCCCTTTTCTGCCTGACACTATTCCCTCATTTTCCACATCTTTCTCTTTCCTCAGCTGTGTCTTCTGCGTCTTGCCTCCATCCCTACTTTGTTGTCTCCTGCTTACAGGAGAAGCTGTACGGTGCAGGGACTGTAGAGACTTATCTCATCACAGGCTTTCACTCAATAGGATCCCCAATTCTGTCCGTCTTTTTTTCCCAGGGAGCCATGACAGCTACACAATTGATTGCGGCCGAAAGCAGATAATAGCGAGACTATTACTATTACTATAATATACTATTATAGAAAAATATAAAACGCACACATGCACTGTCTCTGTTCTCATGTGTGTCTGCATTTGTTTGTGTATTTTTAAGCAGGATAACCCAAAAAACTTTTAACCAATTTCAATTAAATTTTGAGTCTGCCCTGACGAGGGAAATGGGGCAATTTTGAAGCTTATCAGCTGTAGCAGTGTGGCAAATCTCAATGTTTCCCCTCCACTATCTAAGGCCCAATCTTCCCCAAAGTTAACATTTTAGATGTCTGTCCTAGGCTGAAAACAAAGGCATAACACATTTCAACAAAAGCCATAGTGCCATCAAGTGGCAACGCAAATTTAAATATTTTTAGTTGACAATCCTCTGCTTGCTCGGACCATATTGACCATTAATTGAAAACATTTTTAAAGCCTGATGAATCTTATATGCGAATAAAATCAACACATTATTGTTGATTTTCTATGAAGCAGGAAGTTGTGGTTAAGAAAACAGTGAAACATCATGACCTAGTATATATTTTATTTTTATTTATTTATTATTATTAATATTAACTTTAAAGGGGGCTAGCTCTGCTATGTGTTCAAACTATAAGTAAGAATGTTGTGTGTATGATGTAATGATCTACAAAAAAAGCCTCTTGGAGCCATGGGCTAAATCCAAATCCAGTGAATTTTTCACCATTTCATGCATTGTCTTTAAAAACTCCGCCTACAAGTTGCAATCATTCATTCATTATCCATTACCTATTGCAATCAATCAACTTGAAAATGTTTAAGTGCAATTTCATAACTTAAGTGATGAAAATATATCACAAGTTTCCATTTTAAGGTGAGAGTGTCAGCTGGACTAACATAGAATGACTTACATTGAGGATTTAGGGGTTAGTTTTTGGTTTCCCTTTAGTTTGGTGTCCTTCATATTTCATATTTCATATTTCACCTTTGTTTTTTTATTTCATTCTTTGACCTCAGTTTTTGGAGTATTCAATTTCGCATACTTGAATTTTATTGTCTAATTTTATTGTGTCAAGTTAATACACCATGGACAACGTCTCACCGTCGTCTTTGGATATTCTTTATTAAATCGCTGAACTGCATTTTTTTCCTGATTCCTCTACAACATGAGTTGTATTTTTAATTTCACATTCACAACATGTATTTCCTTTTCATTTAGATAATGATAATCGTCCATCCATCCGTCTGTAACTGTCCGCACTTACCTCGTTTTGGGTCGAAGGAGAGCCAGATCTTTTTTCTTCCTTTTTTCTTAAATTTTATTCCCTTTTATTAATCAGTTTTTACTCCAAAATCAGATCTTATTTTCAAAAGTGACCTCGATGCCATTGGAGCCTCTTGATTAAATAAAGTTCATTATAACTGTAATTCATTTAAGTCTAAATAAAATTGAAATAGTAATACTAGCAGTGATGAGATTCTTCCTCAATATGGGCGATGTAAAAGATAGGATCAAAATAGTATGTAAAGAAGGAATGATTACAACCTCTAACCTACTCCATATTTTTATTATGGGTTATTTTAAGACAGACTTAAAAAAATTTTTAACTCCTATTTTTAAAGCAACAGAGGTCAGACAGGCTAACAAGAGAACCAATTAAATGCTATAGTGTTTCCTTCATGCTGCTTTGTCACTGCTCTGTGGCCGTTGCAGGAAAAAGAATGTAATAGAGAAGCTATGGAGGCAAAGATAGTCCTAAGTATAGGGTTATTGAACTGAACAGGGCCTCTGGTCTCTTTCAGGCTTTTGTTATCCTGAGAGGTCGAGCACAAATGCACAATCACACGCACACGCACACGCGGATGGTTGAGCGAGTTTTCCTTTTGTTTATCTCACCACTGTCGGGACTTGAACGAGCCCATCTGATTTCACATGTACATATGTGATTGTTAGGCCTGCTGAGTGTATCTATGATTGCTTGTTTGTTGAGTGCACATATAGCTACATGCTAGTGCACATATGTGTGCGGTGCTAATCTCTCTAAAACACAGGAAAAACCTGCAGTATCAGGCAACATTGTTTCTAGTCAAATGTTCAGACCTTTGTCAGCTAGCTGAGTTTTTTAATTTGAATGTGATAATGAGTGCAAAGATGAGAAGGACTTGCTGCAACGACCTTCCCCCCGTATATTTAAGACTTTGTAATGCTAACAAAGACTGTTGCATTTTTGTTGATGATTCATTCTGTTCATTCAGTTCTGCTTTTATCTGGGTGTATTTGGCATGTAAAGTGTAGCCACATCCAAGTTAAACTGAAACATGGAATCGATAGAAAAGGGAGACATTTGGCAAGATGCTTATATAATGTCTAGGTCAGTGTGAATGCATTTCTCTTTCTGTATTTCTGCAACTCTTGATAGGAGGATGATTAATGTGTGCTTTGTAATAATATTCCAAGACTTTTCCATGGGAATCCGATGCTAATTTTCAAAATGGAAATAAGATTACCATTTATTTTCTGTGTGCAGTTAGAAAGCAGTGATTATTTTCAAACTTGAGTCTAATTTATCTTTGTTTTATTTATTATATGCATGAAATTCTATGACATTTGAACAAGAGCTTGTTAATTTCTTAATATATTACACAGTAATTGGTGCACGCTGTGAAAATGAACAGAGCTCAGACAGAACTATCAACCTTTACGCTGATGTAAAAACTGTAAGTGTTTTTGCCACTACTTTAGCAAGTGGACAATAATTCACTGTGTATGTGCTCCGGCAATCGCTGCTGTCGCCTCGGTCTCAGGTGTTAGTAGTCATCCCTGGCAAAAAGCGGCTCAACCTGCATCAGTGCACACATAATCTATTTCCCTCAGTTTCCTTTTCCACTGGGAGATTGAGTTCTCATCACTCATCCCTCTCTATCATCCCCCAGTGATTGGCTTATTATGTCCTGCACAGATGAAGAGTCGGACATGCACCAATGCACACATCATTGCCTCCACACACAAAAGCTTATGAGCCCATGTGCATATGCCCAGGCAGCCACACAAACACACACACACACACACACACATGCTGATTTAACAAATACATCTACATCATGAAATCTAAAAGGATAACTTCTTTGTCCCTGGTAACACAGAGGCATTGCTCGAATGTGAAAGCACACTGGTGCCCAAATATGAGAAGAAAACCATCTCAAAGGCACTGAAATAATTTTGTGGCTGCACTGTAAAACCTGCCTCTGAGCATAGTTACAGAGGTTAATGTAGCAGTAAATATTACGCAAAAAGTACTCCGTCATTGTCAAAATCTAAATGTCAAAGTCGGTATACTTAGTCTTGATTAATGCTGAAATAAAGTCCTCATCGGCTCCGGAGCTTCTTTGTCAAATCTGGAAAAAAAAGAAGCAACCCAGGCACTTTCCTCATAATGCTATCAGGGTTTAAGGCCTTGGTTGTGGTTTTGAAAAATGTTGCAAATGGTGTCTTGCATTTTTCATAATGGGATCCATTGATTTTGAAGTTTGACCTATTTTTACCATGGTGTATTTGCTAGCCTCTTCGTCTTTCCCAAAATGTTAGGGATATGCAACACTAAATCACTGGAGTGCCTGGTCAACGTTTTGAATTCATCTCTCTGGGCATGTTTGTTCGGAAGCAAAGCCTTACATTCTATAGTTGTATGCTGCCAAGCTGCAGCAGGCTATTTTAAGTCCATAGAAACTTTAATGCCGCATTACATCACATCAGCGAATTCATGCATCCAAATGTACCAGCTGTTGCTACCTGTTTCTGTTCAAGGAAAGCCATGCTGGTGCTCTCGTTTGACTAGGTCGAGGGCCCCAGCCATCTAGGAGTAGCTTCCCTTTTATAAAGAATTATTTCAATTGGAAAAACCAACTGTGGTGAGGGTCTGTGTGGCGTTAGGCCATGCTCTATATTTAGATCTATAATTGATCTGTGGCTGAAGACAGTTCTGGTTTTATAAACGGCAGCAACCTGAAATAATTCCTCAGTATTTTAGGTTTGATTTGATTTCAGTTTCAGTCAACAGCCAACGACAGAAAGAGAAGAGTGTGTCAGCCCCATGCTGGAGTTAAGGGGTCCAGAAATCCCAAATCCCATCTTGTGTGTCTGAGTATGTGTGATGGAGGGAGCATGGCTGGGATGTTTTGCCTGTAGCAGGAGATATATCGTTCTCTCTGTGGTGAACAGAGGTAACCACAAAAACCCTCAGCACCTAAAATCCCTCTCACTTATCCTCTTTTCAAAATCCTTTCATTTAAAGCCTCTCTACCTTTGTGTTTTCCACGATGCACTCTTATTTAACAAAGAATTTCATACTGTGTTTCTGACAAAGCCTTTGTTTTTCTTCAACTTCTACCCACTCAGTTTTCAATCCATCTCTATTTCATGCATTATATATTCAAATGTAGTCCTACCTCTCAGTGTGATCAATCTCTGCCATTTCCATTTACTTTCCTTCTTTCTCCGTTTTTTTTCCTGCTCCTTCACTCATTCTGCATCTTCCAGACCTCTCCCAGAATGAAGGTGCAAAGACCTTGAGGGTGTGTGAAGGTCAGTGTCTTAAATGTTTGTAAGTCTGTGTGTTTCAGTGGCTGAAAGGTGAGGTGTGAGCAGTACCTGGTTGATTAATGTGCAATTTCTTCAGGAAAAGGGAACGAAGCGGGGTAGCAGGAAAGAGAGCGCCAGGAATTAGACCTTTCCATTGAGCCTGTTCGAAGCAGGAACGGTACTTTTATGATGATAGTGGAATTACTGAATCGGACATCTGTGTGAAAACTCAAGCTGGTAAGGTGGCAGTGCCGGACAGGTGTGTGATGCTTTGATAAGATATCAGATGGGTGAAACAGAACCCGAAGGATTAGAAAGCAATTAGAAACAACTAGCAGCTAACTCAAAGAAGAAGAAAATAAAGTGAAAAGTCATATAAACTGGCAAAGCAGATCAGCAGCAGAGTATTAGATTAACCACCAAATGACAGGGAACAGAAATGATTGCTGATCAAATCATGTGTCAAAGGTCACAGACTCCAATGCTGCTGTGATAAACTTCATACCTTTTGCGTGCAGAATGCCGACCCACCACATCTGTGCTATGCTACCATTAGTTTATTCAGTGTGAACAAACAAAGGTGTCATATAGAGGGAGCTCTGTAAAAAGGGGCTAATGTGTCTACTCGGTCTCAGAGTTTGGATTTAGTTTAAGTAAAAGTAAAGCAAAGTTTAGCACTTTGAGATTTGATCCAAATGTAAAATGCGTTATAAATAGATTAAATGTTTTTATTATTATTAAAGTTCCCCCTGTACCGGCAGTGGAGCTATAAGGGAGAAATAAGTTGTGTGTGTATAGTGTGGGTGGTAGAGTGTAATAAAAGAAACTTCTCACTTTTTGCAGAAATCTCTGATACAGTGCCCTTGAGCAAGGTAGTTTTAGATTATAAAGTAATATATTAAAAAAATGTATGGTCCTGTCCCTCCAGCTAGAGTTACTGTTTTCTACTGATATACAAAAAGGATAAAAATGTCAGGAAAGATAATTTTATGACTGCGGTGAGTATCCCCCACAATTACATCAGCAGCCTACCAATGCAAAGACTATCCATCCTCTATCCAACTATTTCCTAGGTGTAGGAAAAAATTCATGCAGATTCCTCCATTAATGTCTGAGTTATTGCAAGCCTGTAAATCTACTGAATATCTCTCCAATACTCTGTAGCCGGTCGTCTCCTGCGCTTTCCACTTCAGTGTCTCATCCCAGCCCACTGCACCATCAGCTCCACCCCCAAAGGAACATCAAAGGAGTCATAGGAACAAAGGCATCAATAGCCACGTTTTGACACCACAACTCCACACGGCATATTATTTTATTCTATTTCATTTTTAATGCTGTGAAACACGTCACCTCACCCACATGTAATCACCTCTAGGATATGCCAAAACCGTCGTGTAGTAGGGAAACCAGTTTTTGTTCTCAGTCTTGAACTTGAGTGGATAGATGTGGATGAGGGCACTTCAGTTCTCCCATCACCGAAGCCTCGGCCTGGGTCAAGGTTACATTCTGCCTACATAGACCAGGTGGATGGGGAAGATATAGACATGGCACTTCCAACCACTTCCAACGAAAACCCCCTCTGTGTCTGTGCATACATAACCGCTCACTGCTCAAGACCACAGGGTTAAGTACTACAAAGCTAGGAGGAGGGCAGGAAATGATAGGTTAGATGAGGGATTGAAGGGTGTATTGATCTAGAAGGAGAAAGGCAGAGTGATGAAGGTGAAAGATTAATAATCACAAAGTCCTTTGCTTAGAGTCTTCTAGATGTAGTTCTATCCACAACCACCAGTTTTGTTTGTGCCTGCATTTGTTGAACCTTAACTCCTCTAGAGAAGATTTACTTAGACGTGAGAGGGGAAGCTACCATGTATATGCCATATCCGTGACAGGATTTGTTCTGGGAGCATTTCATGCAATATTGAACTGAATGGAAAGCATTTTGACACGTTATTGCATTATAGGTCCATAATTACCTCCACTAAGAGTCTGTTAGGATTACATGTAAATTGCTTAACAGATTTTCATGACATGCTTCGTAAGAGTGAGGCACGAGACCAAAATTTTTTGAGATAACACATTTTCCTATTGTTTAATTTAATAGAAAAGGAACTTTTGCGCCTGTATGCACTCTACTGAGTCAAATCAGTCCTTTCCAGAAACCTTCCTGAAAATATACAGTTACAATTCAGTAGGAGATTAAAAGCTTTCCCCTATCATTCACACAGTTCATGCCTAAACTGATCTACAGTCACATCATGTGCATAAGTGTAATCCTGCAGGAGACAAAGTTCTTGGTGAGATCCATCCTTTCTATAAAGCAGAACACAACCACACATAGTGATTATGCTTTCATATACACAGATGAGCCATTACATTAAAACCACCTGCCTAATGTTGCGTATGTCCCCCCCTAATGCCACCAAAACTGCAATGCATTCTACTTGGATGGGCTAGCCTGTGCTCTCCTCGTGCATCAGTGAACATTCAAAACTCTTCACCCTATTACCAGTTCACCAGTTGTCCTTCCTTAGTCCACTTTCGTAGGTACTACCCACTGCAGATGGGTAATACCCAACAAAACCTGCTGTTCTGGAGATGCTGTCATTTCATCCTAATTTTTGTTGCTCAGATCCTTACACTTTCCCATTTTCCCTGATTCAAACAGACTAACCTAAGCACAAAATGTTCTTAGCCATTATCAGGTGCAACTGTAAACACAATAATCAATGCTATTTTGACTTCATCTCTCAGTGCTCGTGATGTCACGGCTGAGGAATGTATTTGTGTTTTTGTTCTTCCTCTGCAATTCCAACGTAATAAGCTATCAGCGGAATGTGTGAAGAGTTAAAGGGTACTCCGACTGTCAAGACTCGTATGCTTTACAACATATTTGATGGTATCAACTGTATAAATGCGACATTCAATTTACTGTACATCCCTTAGTTTGTACTAATTTAAAAAAAAAAAATTTAATACGTAGGTCGGCATTGCTGTTTACTTTGCAATGTATTCTGCATACAGACGTGGGTTCTTTGGAAATTGTTTACGTGCATATGTGTCCTAATGACAGTATTTTATGTGTTAATGGCATAATGATGCCATAAATGAATGTCTTCTGAATGTCTTTAATGTTGGGGTTCCCTTTAAGAGCAGACAAGGTGCATTTGTGTGTGTAAGTGTGTTTGTGTTTGAGTGGGTGTGTGCGTGTGTGTGTGTGTTAGAGTATGCTTGTGTGGGGGAGATTGCTTTCATTGGACTTTTAATCAGGACGTCACACTCTCAGTTCCAATTCGATACAGCAGGCAAAGCTATCCAGTTGGCTGCTCCTGAACAACAACACCCTCTAAAAGTAGATAATATTTCCACTCTCCTACTCAAAGAGAATCGACAACTCTCCTCCTCTCTCACGCTCTCTTTCTCTATCTGTCTGTTTCCCCTTACCTCTATTCCTCCTCCTCATTTGCAGTCCATACCAGATGGATGTTGTGAGAAAATGAAAATCCACAATAACTGGAAGGTATTCAGGTATGAGAATGTATCTTGTCACGTGGAAAAATTGGAAACAACAGAATCTAATATAACCAGCCACCAATATAATTCAGTGTTTTGTCCTCTGGTCTTCCACATGTCATAAACTGTTTTCAAAGATCATCAGATGCCAGGCACACACTCACGCACATGCACACGCACACACACACACACACACACACACACACACACGCATACACACACACACACACACACACACACACACACACACACACACACACACACACACACACACACACACACACACACACACACACACACACACACACACACACACACACACACACACTGCAGTGTATAACACACTGCAGAGATGCAACTCAAAAATCATTGGGTTTTTGTTTTTGGCATCTGCAGTGACTACATGTGATCCTTGCACTTTGTTTTAAATGTCAGACGACATTATTCTAGTTTCTTCCAATTAATTGACTCATCTATCTTCCATTTCATGAGATGGTCGTGGACTCATCTCCAGCCTCCGCTCCCATCTTTTTGGAGTCATTATGTAGAAAAAAGAAAAAGGAAAAGAGAGGTGTTGAATATGTGTGTAAACAATTGCCATATGTTTGGATTTTTATGAATAAAGAAAAAATTTAAACTGCAAGAAGAGATAAATATGATCATTTCCAGCCAATGAAATTAAAGTATTGTTCAGTGTTGATGTCCAACAATCATTCCATTGTCTCTCCTGAGGGATTGTATTCATAGATTTACTTCAGCAGCAGACACAACAGATGCTATGCACAAACCCAAACATAGTCAAACTTTTCTATGAAGCGTAGAAAAATGCTTGTAAGGCAGCTGATAGATCACACAGTACAAGATAGAATGCAAAAACCTCTGCTTAACATTCCTGAAGGCAATCATTTAGCAGCTCACAAGGCTGCCAAGTACTGGTTTACGATCAAGGACCCACAAAATAAAGTACTTCAAAAAAAACAGCATGCCCTAGTAATGGAACCTGACTGTCTGTACTAAGTGCGTAGAAATCCATTCAGTATTTGTTTAGATATTTCACTCAAAACATCAATTGAGGACCTTTTGGTGACTCAAGAGGAAAAGTCATTGAGGTCATTAGTCTTCATCAGAAGTGGGATCCTCCATTACATGGAGTTGGAATTTCATTTTTAAACCAGGCTTCTAACTTCCAAATAGAATAATTTTATTTTCATCATCCATAATTGAGTGTGAATGCAGTGACAATAACATAAAAAGACAATCCCTGGGCTTATCCATTTGTGCAGACCAGACACAACAGATGCAACAAGAGAACAGACGTAAAACATAATGTATGAAACTCTACCACAATGACAATTTAGGATATCTGTCTTTTTCTAAACACTTTGCTTTTCTTTACTGAAATGATAATTTGCCTGTGAAGGACATTAATTAAAGTTTGAAAAAGTTTCTGTTCTAATTTTGAAACAATATCATATTGATGCAAGCTTTCACTGAAGCTGCACTATATTAGACAGTTAAAATGTGCTTCATTAGGCTACTTTTCATTTTCATATGCTGAAAACGTTAAAGAGCCTTTTCCTTTTCACTTTTACTTGACTAAAGAACATGTGTACATTTGCCACCTCATTTGTTGCTCATCTTCTTGAATTGATAGCTGACATGCCTTGAAGTACTGTATATTAACACAAGCATAAGGAAGTAGCCCCTCAGGCTTCAATGTAATTGTTCGTTGCTATTGGTGTGTGCTTTGTGCCTAAGAGCAGATGAATATAAAATGTATTGTTGTGTCAACGCCCCCTCCTTCACAGCGGCTCTCTTGACCAAAGAAATTCCTGCACAGATGGGCTACTCACAGACTGACAGTCTGTTGCTGCCATGGACGCACGTTCTTTTGCCTGTGAGCTGAGAAGTCACTCACTGCCGCAGATGAGTGTGCTGTGCTGGTGGTTTTGCTGCTGACTGAGGCCTGTCACTCTTGCAGTGACCTATTCTTTAGTTCATACAATTTTCTATTATTGCAGCATCACTATCACTATCATCATTTTTTTGTATCCAAATAGCCCTTATCCCATTAGCAATAAGAAAACAGTAAATAATTAAATGATTCATTTTAGTTTGCAGATTTTCTGTTGATATAACTTAAATATTGTGTTTCCAATCCTAGCTTAAGACACTTGGTGACAGTTTTGAAAAGACGCACTAAATAAAGTTTCTCATACACATCTATTTAGCTTGCCTGTCGATTACTCGATTTTGGAATCTTGGCATAATTATATCCACTGAGTCAGGTCAATTATATCATCATCACCACCGGGGCTTCCGCCTCATGCGCCCTAGATCCTTCCCGGTTAATGTGATAACTCAAAACTTATGTCATGGATCATTTTCAAATTTTATAACCACATAGACCTAAGTGGGAAAAATAATTGGATTGATTTTGGGAGAGGTCAGTTGCATATTTCCAAAAGGGGAGCTTTATCTCCAAAGGATTTTGGGTCATAATTTCTCAACCATTGGTCCGATTTAGTCCACATTTGGTGCATATGAAATATGAATATCATATTTACTCTAATAGTTCATGTTTTACTCACTAGGGGTAGCTTTTTAATGAATATGGTGAATAACACTGTTTTTCTAAGATAACTTCACATTTAATTTAAGGAGTGCAATAAGGGGCTTTTCATGTAGAATGCATGGGACTTGTGGCTTTCTGGGGATATACCCTTAATGGTGGGGACGACATCATATTTTAGGAAGAAGTCAGATAAAGTCACCTTCTAGTAGAGTTTAAGAAAGAGGGAAAAAAAGTCCTCCATCCATTCCTTTCTCCAGATGCGCATCATTATTGTATGTCCCATGTTACATTACAAAATCCACTCATCCAGATTTTTTAACAGTCCTTTGGTCCTTTCTGCCTAATATTGCTGACAACCAAACCAACAAAGGGACCTGAGTGAAAACGTAGCGTTCTTGGCAGAAGTAGCAAACACCATATTTTGGAAAATTGGCGCCTCAGCAATCATCATCGTTGTATTAAACCGAAACAGTCAGCTGGTGGAAAGTACATGTGGGGAAACAAAAAAAACAACCAATCTGATGGCCTGTAGGTCGAATGATAATGACAGGTGGGGTAACTGGTATTTAGGCCATTCGAGCTATACCCAGTATAACTCTGTGTGAGGGTGAGCCTATATAAATGAGCTTTTAAGCTGTGGCTAGTGAAACAGCATTCTTTGGAGCTGTGTCATTTATCCCCCTCATCCCCTCCTAAGCTGGGCATCCAGACAGTCGCTGGAGGATCTTACTTGGTTTTGGGAAGTGAGGGAATCATTTGGGGTGGTGACCCAGATGCCCTGATCTTCTGTCCATCACGCCTCTGTTTCACGTCTGAAAAAAAGCTCATCTCCCGGAAGCCATGCTCATCACTGTCTGGGAAACGTCAGGAATTTATTTGGGTAAGACCTTCGTTGTCCGCAGTTGCATGATAACAAAACTTCTCTTCCCTGTTA
Organism: Lophius americanus; assembly: GCA_037951165.1. Lineage (NCBI taxonomy): Eukaryota > Metazoa > Chordata > Actinopteri > Lophiiformes > Lophiidae > Lophius > Lophius americanus. Next base: position 3,016,010 of record JBBDHG010000004.1, read on the forward strand.
GGCAGTAACCTCTTTTCTCATCATGGTAACAGAGTAACGTCTGGTTTGTTTCAGTTCGAAAAGTTTTTCTTTTTCTTTAGAACATGTAACAGTGCCTGTCACACTTAATGTTGTGTGTTCCCCGTGTGGCTGTTGGATTACAGTTGCCATGGTTTCTTCTGTTTTGATCATTTCTCTTATAATGCAATGGTAGCTGGTTGCTGTGAAAAATGAACAAACAAACACACACGCACACATACACACACATACACCCACACACGCACGCACACACACACACCCACACACACACCCACACACACACACGAACACACACACACACACACACACACACACACAAACACAAGCGTATATTTTATGTCAGTAAATGCTGCTAACCACCTCCACATCCTTGTCCTTTCTCAAAGACAGCAGCCTCAGGACAAATAACTGCTCCTCTCACATTATCATGCTCTCTCTTATATTCATCACACCTCTCTCTCTCTTTTTCTCTTTATCACCCTCTCATTCCCTCACTCTCCACATACTTCCTTTCCCCTCCTTTCAGCTTTACTGTCACCACTCTCTATCCATCCTGGCCCCAATTCTCCTGCAATTCACTTTATCTCTCCTCAGTCAATGCTGTATTGATTTTCGCGTGGCTCTCCTGTCATATCTCCATATCTCTTAATTCCTACACTCACTCCATCTCACTTCACCATGCTACATGCATTACTCATCTCTTTCCCACTTTGCTATAAAATAATGATCTTTCATGATTTTTCCTTTCAAATTTTTTTCATTTTCACTCTCATCATGTACCTCACTTACTTTTAGATTTTTTTTTATAGCTCTTCTCCTTAACTGTCATTTTGGTGTTCAAGGATGTTGCACAACTACATGATTGTAGGGTGAAATACTGCCCTTCTCTCTGACCGTCTCACTGTACCGTTCTGAAGATTTAAGTCCGTGCAATTCTTCCTCTCAGTGTTGTTTCTCATGTACAATGTTAGACTAAATATAATCTATTACATTCTTTATCAGTTGAAACTTTACTTTTCGGTATTGTCTTTTACAATTGTATTATTTTGTAGTTAATCTTAGGCCCTGGTTTTACATTTACTCCTTAGACACTTAACTTAACTTCATTATGAATTAATTATATATTGTTTGCACAATGATTTTCTTCAGGCCATTACAGTATTACAGCTGACAGGTGAAAAGTTGATGTGGTTAAAATCGAAGCATTGTAATTCATGATTGTAAAACAACATTGAGTTCAAGTTGTGGACATGATATTGGTCCAAATGTGCATATTTAGTTTTGCTTGACAAACATGTCAGATCTATGGAAGAACTAATGATAAGGTCTTGATGCCGGATTCTTTGCAAATCTTGTGGAGGACGCCTCGATGGGTCAGTGCTGATCTGGCAACAAAGGAGAACCTACATATAAGGTAGGTTGTCAAAATGTTACAGTGGATTTATGAAATATCTAGTGGCAAGAATGCAAGGATAATTTATTTTGAATGGGATGGATACTGGACAAATGGCTTACAGACTTTGAAGGCATCTCACCAAATGAGATCAAGCTGATCTGTACTTAGTGATGAGCAAAGTCCATGCTTTCTCTTAGATATGAGACACAGACATTGTCTTCCCATGGATATTAACAGGCTATCTCCATTGTAAAGTGACACAATCCTTGATGCACTTCAGTATAGCAAAGGTGACTCACTAGATGTAACCGACTAGTTTGACAGTGGTGGGGGTAGTGGGACAGCCTGAAGGCCTTTTAGACATGGGCACTTAGCTAAGGTGTCTGACAATACATACCTGCATTGAGTCTGAATCTGAAACATGATGCCTTCAAAATCTCAAAAATACGACTACATGTCATCTGAGCTATATATGCAAATAGTTCTTCTTCGTGTCTTGTAAAAATAATGAACAGAGGCAGAGAGAAGGGGGTCGGCATGCTGCAACGGTCCAATGCCAGCTGTTCATCTTAGATCACTAAGTAACAGAAAAAAACCCACGATAATCAAATTATTCATTTTCATTTGCAATTTTGCATTTGTCTTTTATTTTCAACACTTTATCAAACATCAAATGCACATTGTATCCTTTTGTATTTATATGTGCCAAACATAGAACTGAAAAAAATATGAAAAAAAATAGGACCAAAACACTGCAAGACTGAAGACACATTTAAAGCTTATAAAACTAACAGTTAAGTGAATAATAAACAAATATGTCATGTACAAAACACATGAACATTTTAATTCAATGACAACTGAACAAATAACATCAGCTAATGAAGTCCATATGATATTTTTAAAAGCTCCAGAATATATAACTAAGTAAACATTCAATTGAGCTGGATTTATGAACTGAGACTGGCTGTTGGTGGCTGAGACACCAGTGGTTTTTAAGATATTTTGCTGTTGTTCCTGACATATAAACACATTTTTACTATTAGCCAGTGTATTTGTTATTAGTCTTGTGTTTGAAATAGAGTTAAGAGTTTTTGAAAAAATAAACTTTTTTTCTGACAGAGCACCTGAATCTAGAATACAACCATGTGTTTTCATTATTTGCAATTCTGTGGGGGTGATTACACTTCATATTCACATGGCAAAAATAGCCACAATGAAAGGAAGGCAAAAATTCTTAAATATAATCAAATTGTCTGGTGGGCCAAAACTTAAAAAAAAGTGTTATTTGCTTATTACAAGCAATGAAACTTTGTTTCAAAATTTTCATGTTTTGATTGTACTGTTAAGCATCTAAGAATCAATCGGAATTAATCATTTGACAAACACCATAATTTCCTCAATCTTGTTCTATTGTCCATCTATCCATCCCGCCATCCATCGCGCAGTGTAGCTTGCTAAATCCTAGTTGGAATATCTTAATGACACAAAGTTAGACGTTTTTTCTTAACATGAGGTTATTTTCTTATACAAAGCATGCTTGACAAGAATATTTTTCTAGTTGATAAACAATCCCAGACTCAGATCCCAGAAATAAGCCTTTTTTTACTTACTTCTTTTTTTATTTTGCAACCTTTGTCCCCTCACCCTGTCTTCTTTACCCCTTTTTAGGCATCTCCTCTCTCACCGGACTTCTCTTATCTTTTCCCTCCCCAATTTCTCCTTCAGCTGCCACTTTCCATCCAGATCACGTCCCATTTGTTCGCTATTTCCCTCCCACTCTATCCCATTTTTGTCTTTTATCTTATGCCATCCTTGCTCACAGCACATAATAGCTTTTTGATACCCTCCGTTTTTCTATCGTCCATCGCCCTGTTTCCGTCAGCTTCCACTCTCATATTCCTCTTTTAATCCTTAAATTTGACAAACACACTCACTCATACACACATCTTCCTGCTCAACCCCCTGCTCACGGCAAGGTCTGTTTTTACTGATAAGACTCCCAGTAACACCCACCCATATACACGCACGCACGCACACACACGCACGCACGCGCACGCACACGCACGCACGCACGCACACACACCCACACACACACACAGGAAAATAAGATGATTTGGCAGCGCCAACATCGTTATCATCTCAGCTAACTGCTATTCCTCTCTCCCCTAATGCCATTGCTAATGAATGTGTCATTGCCAATCTTCTCCCTGAGCCAAATTAAATGGATGGTAGGGGGAAATCAGCAAGAGAAAACAACAGCTTTCTCTCTAAACTCTCTCTTTTTCTCTCTAAACCCATTTTGTTTGGGGGCTGCACCCAAGACAGGGTAGAAGTTAAAATGCCGTGTCTGGCTCACGTAGATGGAGCAGCAGATAGGCTACGTGAGACCAGGGGTTGAGCTACAGGGCGCACAGTTTATTGGTGTCAGACAGACATAAAGTGTTTCGAATAACCCACAGAGAAGAACCTTTTGTTCATCATGCTAAACATTTTTTCCTTCTAACGGGAAATACATGCATCAACATTTTCATGCAAATGATAATTCAGTGCAAGTTTTATGGTTAAGAAATCTAACCCACCATTAATGTCATCATTGAATTCAAAGATCTGTCACTTCATTTGTGACTGAAAAACAAAAAGAAAGATCTGATTTCAGAACATAATAAACATGAACATGTTTGTGTCGGAGCCTCTAGGTGGATTTCTGGGGTGGTGGTGGAGATTTAAAGAGCAGGTAGGCTTGCTGACTTACAATGCTGAAGCGGGGTAGTTGCGGCATAAGCAGAGCAGAAGGGAGAGATGGGAAATTTGCAGTTTAATTACACCGCCGAATATGGAGGGTGTGGCTGGTAAATGATTGCGGAAGGTGTGCTATGTCATGTGAGTATTTAGAGCAGCTCCAGTTAACTGCTGAACTAACTCGCAGGCGTCGCTCCATTTAGTATTTTAATCTCTAAACATGTACCATAGGATATGTACATCTTATACTATAGCATCACATTTTCCCCTCATATTAAATCTTGTATCCCAACCAAAATTAACTGCATTTATCAATCTCTATTTTGTTATACTGTTTACTGTACTATATTATATTTCTATATTAGTGCTAAGTATAATTACGTAAACATGTTAATGTTGGGCATATTCCATAAATGTGAGGCTTTTATAGACTGGCTGACATCTATATAGTATATATCTTCTATAGTTTCTGTGCTTACATTAGGTTTTCTTTTTTTAAATAGATTTTTAATCTCTCTATTTATCTGTATTTATGTCAATCCTTGCATTGCTGCAACAACTACATTTCCAATCCAGGGAAATGTTGAAAACAAAAATAAGGAAAAAAATGATACTTTTTGATTCGAAACAATTTTTTCAATGAATTTCAGTCTGGATTTCAACCACACCACAGCACAGAGACTGCACTTATTAAAGTCTTAAATGACATTCATCTGAATAATGATGTATCCAAAACCTCTCTCTTTGTATCACTGGACCTCAGTGCTGCATTCGACACAGTGAATCACAACATACTGCTCAACATACGGGAAAGGTGGGTCGGACTTACTGGCACTCTGTTCAATTGGTTCAAATCTTAGTTACAAGATAGGGACTACTTTGTTTCAATTGAAAGTATGAGTCTGAGCAAATTATTAATAGAAGAAATACATACTGTAATCACTGTAACTTTACAGTGATTTAATGTAACTTTAATGTATTTCTATGCCTCTGTAAAGCACTTTGAGTTGCCCTGTGTTTGAATGGTGCTATACAAATAACATTGCCCTGCCCTGCCTTGCCTCAACTCAAGATGTCGAAAGCTGTAATATGGACTATTATCAAAGTTTATACCACCATAGCCCTTAGTGTGTAGGAGGACTGTATTGACTTTGGGAAATGTCAATTCTATATTTCCGACACTTGAAGGAGCCTTATCGCCAAACATTTTCAAGCCATAATTCCTCAACCGTTGGTCCGATTTAGTTCATATTTTGTGCATAAGAATCCACTCAAGTAGATCTGTCACGCATATTTCATATTTTACTCTAATAACTCATTTAATATTAACTAGGAGGAGATTTTCTTATGAAAAACACTGTTTTTCGGACATAACTGTTTTTTGATGTTAACAGGAGCGATCGATGTGTATCATTAATGCACACAAAAATATTGCTTAAGGGTTTCAATCGTTTGCTTTGGAAATCCTTAGGCATTAATTAAAGTTTTGACTGACATATGAAAAGTAAATTCATACATTTCAATGTTTAAGAGGTTAATGTTTGGGAGTTTCAGAGTTTCACATCCACCGGTGTAGAGTTACGTGATGGGTAATAATTCAGGTCACATGAGAAGCATGAGATATTTTTGTGAGTGTGACCGTGGTCAGAGATACAATTCCACTTGGCTCTTGATTGTCTGCCTTCTCAACAGGATTAAATGTGGAGAAGTTGCCAAACCTGTCAGTAATGAACAAGGCACTGATTAGTCTCTTGACACAGCTGCTGTTAGAGAGCCTGCAGGCTAGAGCAAGAATGACATCCATATTGTCTGCGTGTCTACATCAAATTTGGGCGAGGGCCCATTATTGGAAAATGACTCTTATAGAACCGATTTCCATATACTGAGGTTCTGAGTGAGCATGACTCATCCCAACGTTGCTGATAATAGAAATAGAGTCAGTCACTCTATTCGTCATTTTTCTGTGTTTGACTGATAATTTATAAATATGATTTTTGATATAACTACAGAGCTGTTGTCCACAATCAGCTTTCTTAAACAGAAAGTGTTAGTTCCTGATATTTTCCAGCTAAGCTCCCTAATACATTTCTTTCAGACCAACGTCTTACATTCACTCAAATCTCCAAATGCCAACCTATTCTGTTCTAAATGTCAGTGCAAATGAAAGACGTCCCAAAACTGGGACTTCGCTGAAGTAGACTGCCATTTGACTGCGGCAGGGGTTTGGTGCGAGTATTAAGTTCTTACAATGGCAGTGATAACAACCACACTCTCTTCCCACTATCAATATATCTTATGTATGCAGTATATTTTGCCAACATTCAAGGTGGAGCTATGAAACAAATACATTAGTTAATGGAGTGGAGCGGCGGACATAATTTCACGTCTTTGAAGGAGATGGTGCGGTTACTGAAATGTAGGATTTCTGCAGTCAATTGTCTCCCTGATCAGGACAATTTGTGGTAGTAAACTGATGAAAAAATACCTTTTTGTTGACCCCAACAGCAATGGTATAACCCTGAAATACCCCAATCCCTTGCAGTTCAATCAGGGAGATTGCTTATATACAAGCAATCTCCCTGATTGAACTCCTCATATTAAATATGAAGTAATGTCGCAAAAAAGAAAGTTTTTCCTAAAAATTAAAAAGCTCCCACTAGTGATTAAATATGAACTATTAGAGTATTCACGATATCTAGAAGATACATCTCCTTGAAACGATTCCTATCCACCAAATTTAGACCAAATCAGACCAATGATAAAAGATGATGGGCCAAAAACTTTTTGCGATAAAGCCACCCCTTGTGTTGGAAATATACAAGTGACCTGTCCCAAAATCAACTGTCTCCTTCCTTGCACTAAGGTCTATGAGGTTATAAAATTAAAATAAAATTATTCATAAAATAGTTTTTTATAAACACGAAGGCTCTGTTGCGATGACAATTCCATAATATCCCGACTTTTTGCTGACATAATTAATAATAAATGTGGTTTGCCAATGAAGTTGCTTCTTTGTTTGTGCCTTATTCTGTCAAATGTACACCAGAGGGTATATCCTGAAGGAACAAGGCTGTTCCGCATGTGTTTAATCACACTGTTTACCATAATTCAAAACTATAAAAAAGTTGAATATCGCTTCTTCAGCTTATGCAGGTCTGTCAGAGATGCGTATCTATGTCGTATAAAGCACTGTGGTTTCATTCTCGTCAGATAAGAGCAACGAAAATATGACTGCGCCACAACAGTCACTTCCGTTATGGCTTTTTCCCCTAGATTAAACACCTCTAACTGTCACAAATGTGATTGTGTGGCAGCGTAAACAATGTTCAATTAGTCTATTTCTCACTTTAAGGCAATAAGTCAAAACCAATCATGTTGATTGCACTAAGTTGTGCTTGTCGATCGATATATCTAACATTATTTGTAAAGACACACAGAAACAATTTGGTCACTGGTCTGAAGCAACAAGGAATTACAATTTCAAATTCAATAATTGACTTTAAACAAGTCCGTTTACTTTGGAATGCTGTCTGAACAGGATGGTTGGATCATGTGGTCAGTAGACACATTGATTGGGTGAGTATTTATTTTGTCATCAAAGCTAAACTGCAAATATTATCTGCTTGTAGGACTGCATTCAGAAGTCAGCTGGGCCTGGTCAAATGTTGGAGAGTGTGTGAACTGACCATCTGCAAAGCTGTGTACAGTCGCTAATGCTGATTTGCTGTTGGTCAGCAAATGGTACAGTCCAAACAGTTAGCTTGCAGCTTGTCAAATTTTAAATATTTATTTTCTATTCATATAGGATTTTGTGCTGAGAGGGGCATTAATGCAATTAAATAGTTTTTGAAACATTCATGTTGACACATACATACACACACACACTGCATGCATACATGTATAGATACGTAATTGTCACACATGCAAACAAACAGCAAATTTACCTGAAAGATAAAGGTTTTATTCAAAAAATGACAAGACGCGTCATGCTAAGGAGCGCTTTCTTAATTACACTAACATATGACAGAGAAAAAACAAAAATATGCACAACTGGAAAATATCCTAGCTATTTAGTAATGGTGAAATGAATTAAACTTATTAGTACACCTGAAAGTGAAGGACAGCTTTAGGGCAGAACGGGAAATTTTTCAGACTGTTGATTGATATTGATTAGACTGTTGATTGGTGTGGAAGAGTGGTGCCTCTTTTTTCTACTATGGTCTATTATCTTCTTTTTCTACTCTGTTTTGCGTCTCATAATCTAAATTCATTTATTTGCGTCTGAAGTTGGAGATCCATTTATTAGCTTACTCGAGAGTGGTTATATTCATCTCTCTTAAAAAATCCTTACACCAAATGCTCATTCTCTGCATTCTCTTTTATCCAGGGATAAAAAAAAAAAAAGCTTCAGACTCAGAAAAGTATAATAAACGATTAACTAAATCAGAATTTTATGTAGGAAACTCAGGCAAAATGTGCGATTTCACTGACATAGAGGGGCAAAGTCCCTCCATCTCCCTTATACCTTAGCAATCTTATTTTGGAGGAAGAAAAATAAATGCATCTATATAGTAGTAATATCTTTCCAATAACAAATCTTATTATCAATATCAACATTTATTCTCAATGTTTAGACCCAGAACTTTGCACAGGAAAGCTTTCCCATGTCAGCCACTGGCTAATCCATCAGATGCTCACCTACAACACTGAACATCCTTAAAAGTATCCAGAAATCTGATTGAAAATAAATAACGAATGCAGAACAATTGGAATAAAAGTCTAAAAGCAGCAAAAGAATAGTTGATTTGTATAAAAAATAAAAAGGGCATCGCAGCAGGTCTCAAACAAACGCTTTCAGCATTGAAAAATATTTTTGTATCATCGTAGCCATTTACATAACAAGGACGTCACACAAAAATAAGAAATGTGTGTTTCTGTAACAAATCTATTTTATTTTTTTCGTAGGTACTTTTAAAATAAAATAAAAAATCAGTAGGACTTCTTAGGCATGTATGCTGAAGTGTAAAACAAGGTAAGCTAAAGAGAAAGGAGTTAAAAGTGCCTACTGACTGCTTCAAGTCAGATGTTTTCATTAGAACGTTGTGGACATTTTTGACAAATCGGAGTAGAAGAATTGTGTATGCTGTCACAGTCTCATGACTTACTGCAAGACCTGAATACAACATCTATTGTTAGCAGTAGTAATAAAACCTGTTGTGCGTACCTGAAGAATGAGATGATATCTGAGAATTTAGACCAATTTCATAAGTAATATGATCAAAGCAGAGAGGACAAGCATCATTTGTGTAGTATTCAGACGCAAAAGCATGTGATATAATATATTTGTGTGTGTGGGTCAGACTGACACAGAGGGTCGAATGGAAGGTGTTTGCTGGACTTGGCATCATCAGATGCCCGACGCCTGGCATGAGGGTCGCAGGTCAGACTTTTCCTTTCCTGCAATGAGCTGTTAACCGACCTGAGGGGCAGTCAGTCAGGCTAGAAGAGTTGCATTTACCCTGACAAGGCAACTGGACTGAACAATAAAAATGTCTATTTTTCTCTCTCTCGTTCGCTCCCTCTGAGGCGAAATGGGGGAGTTGATTAAACAGAAGGAAAAAATTCCCTGTGAAAGAGTGCCATCCATAAAGAGTAATGTTTGGAACTCATATGCCCTTTTTGCGTTAAACTCATAAACACTATTGCGGGAACAGTTTGGAGCCACTGGCTTCAGAATACTGCAGCGATATTTACGGCAAGCTCTGAAGGATGAATGCACGCAACCAATATTTTTGGTCCGGGAAACTATTCTGGGTAGAGAGGATTTTAAGCATTATAATTATCATCTTTATAGCACCTATAGGAGTAGCACCGGATATTTAGACCTGCTATCCTTATGGAGAAATGTGCTCTGACTCAAATCAAACCACTATAGTAGATTAAGGTATGCTTGTTCTTTTACTTATGGGGTCGATATTTGGAATTCTCTGTTTTAATAAGTTGTCCCCTAATTTGCTTCTGTTTTTCTGAAAGCTAAATTTCTAGTAATACTGAATAAAACCAAAAGGTTTAAAGTTTTTTTTTTTAATAACACTTAGCACGCTACAGCTGAATCCCCGAAGACATATGTCCCCATCTGATAAATTACTATTCTGTCCACTTTGGGAAAGATGTTAAACTGTTTACCAAATGAAAACTATAAATACATGATTTTGTACAACAGTATGTTAGATTGGGAAGAATTACTATGAAAAAGTTCACAGATTGTTCAATCACTTTTTGGTTCGAGAGCAAGAATAAACCTAAGTCCTTTTTGTCATCCAGCACATGGAATACTATTATACAGACGTGAATACCATTAAAACAATCCCCGTAAAACTAAAAACGTCTCCAACAACTTGCAGCTGACAATGACAAGCTGCTACTTTGTGCTCAGTGTAGTGTGTGCACTAACATGTTAATTGTTAAACTTACTTCTCCGGAAGTTATTTATGCCAGGTGTCCTTCCTGACACAACCCACCCTATTTATCCAGGCGTGGAGCCGCCACCATTAATGCTTGAAAAACCCCGGTGGCTGGGTGTGGGGCTCAAATGAGATATGAACTCTGATCCCTGGTTTTGAGTTTATTTGTCCAGAAATAGTGATGCCAAGGCCCGGGGAGGAGGGAATAAGACAATTATTTCCGGGCCCTTTGTTAATGAATGAGCTGAAATTTGAGAAAATATATAAATTCATGTTTGGTCAGCTTCCATATAGTTTGTGAACAACTGGTTTAATCGCAGCAGCTCCTCACTATACTTCCAAATCTTGTCTTCTTGACTGATGTCCCTATACCAGGCCTAATGACCTTGTAACTTAGTCTCTCATTGTCCTTGTTGACTGCTGACTGTAGGGGAATTTGAAATATAAAGGAGAGTGGGGTCGATTTTGAAAGATTTTTAATTCATTAGACTTGAAGCAAGTTCAAACTGCGCCTAAAAATAACTGGGGTGAGCCGTTTTTCAAGCAAGTCACATTTCAAGTAGTGTGTTGCTGATGCACAGATGTTTGGAGGTCCTCATTCGGGAAAAAAAAAAAAAAAACGGATTTTAACTTCCTCCCTTTTATGCTTTGTTTCTCATCATAAAGCAGTGTATACCTGTTAAATATCAGCATGTTGGCATTGTTGTTGTGATCATGTTATAAGATCTAGGTGGAAAAAATGATACAGGAACCACTTGAGTGCAGTTTCACAGAGAGGTTAAGATGGTTGTAGACTTCTATTGTTTACAAACTGACAGACTGACAATCATCTTTCAGACAAGCAGTATCTGTAGATTGTAATTTAATTTAATTATATTTCTCCAACTGTTTTCTTTTTCTTTCTAATTTATTTTAAAGGTATGCAAATTGGACAGCAAATATCTCCCTCTGTTTTGTTTTCTGCTTCCTTAATCTCTTCTCTCCGTCACTTCGTTTTTACTCCTGCCTGACTGAGAGCGGCTTCTTAAGCTGTACGCCCTGCAGCATACCGAATTGCAAATCCAAACAGCTGGAGCAGCAGCGGATAGTCAGTGACTGAGAGAAGAAAGGGAGGGGGGGAGATAAAGAGTGGGAGAGAGAGAGAGAGAGAGAGAGAGAGAGAGAGAGAGAGTGAGAGAGAGAGAGAGAGAGAGAGAGTGAGAGAGAGATGAGATGAGAAGCGAGAGAGAGATGAGATGAGAAGCGAGAGAGAGGCGCTCATGCAGAAGGAGGCACAGACTACAGCTACAACACTCTCCTTCCCCATCCTCCTCCTTATTTCTCATAATCCCTTATCCACGGTGGAGAGATGGAGGGCATCCTGACTCACTGAGGGGCGCCGTCTGAAGGAGAGGGAAATCACAAGGGAGCCTCTTTTTTGAATGCCTAGATAATTGGGGGGGGGGACAAAAACCAAGAAGGAGTGAGAGGGGGTGTGTACACCACAAGCTTTTTGGAGGGCGGGAGGGTGGGAGGGAGAAGACCAGAGAAGAGGGGGATGAGTGGCAGATTTGGTACAGCTCGGTGAGACAGAGACAGACTGTGGGGGACCTGAGAAGTGCAGGCCTGGTACATGTGGAGGAGCACCATCTGCAACTTGTGGACCAAGAGGAGAGAGAAATAGCTTCACATCCGCACTGAGTTGGACAGATGAAGAGGCATCAGGAACCACACTTCAGCTCTGGGTATGTGCAGATTGTTAGATTACACACTCATACACACAGACATGTATATACGTTCATTGATTGTTATGTGTGTGCGAATACAACACAGAAAAACTCAAACTATAGGTTATCAGGGGTTGATGATTACCCACTCTGACAAGTCTCCCTACTTGCCCTCAGATTGTGTCTTTGCGTGTGTCTGCTTGTGCTTTCTTAATGTTTACACCTTCCTCCAACATTATCGTACACCACTTGCGGCATTTTGTAATGGGTTTCATAAGCTGTCAGATTGATGCATGTAAATAAACCTCCACTGCTGGAATGCTGTCATATTTCATGTCATTGCTCAAATTAGAAAGTCACAATACTCTCATCTCACACTCTCACACTTACTTTGTCCATGAGTTATATGCTGCATGCAGTATGCAGTCATGAATTGTGTAATTAGAGTGGTCTGAAAGGATAACTTTAATGAATGCTAAAGAAAGCTGAAGACTTTTTTTGTGCACTCTGGTCTGAGACATCTCTAGCTCTATTTACCCGCCGCCATGTGTTGTAACATGACAAGTCTGACGATGTGTAATGTCACGTTGTGACGGGGCATATGGCTTATCACAGCAGGATTGCATGAGGTGTATCAGCCAGACAGTCATCTTTCTTTCAATCCATCCCCCTCCAGACTCTTTCCTACTCTTCCCCACTATTTCCTACATCTTCCTTTCTCCATTTACAACTATGGGCTGTCACCCCCCCCCCCCCCCAACCTGGTCTCCTGTTTCATTCTCTTGCCAAGCAATTACCTTTACCTGACTCTGTGCCCCTGCGGACAGCATGGCCGGGTAGTTTCCTGTCTGCTCTATCAACAATCAAAGATAGGGATTGGCAAGAATTTCATGGCCATTTCACTATTGTCGTCTTAATCCAAGATGAGAGCGGCCGCAGTGAAGTACGAACACGGCAGGAGCCTCTAATTCCTGCAGTTCCGAAACAGTATCCAAAAAACATATGTAAATAGGAAATGGCTGGTGGGGCTTTTCATCGTCCTGAAAAATAATGTCTCTAATCATGCAATCAGCTCATTATTTCCTGCTGCTCATTAACTGGTATGGGCGTCTAACTTTATCTCTGTTCGCAGTCTCGACTCTTTCAAAACAAAATCAACGCACAATAAAAAAACTCTTCCTGTTTAAGAGTGAACTCAGTGTTCACTTGTCCCCCATATTACAACCGTTGCTCGCCTTAATGTATCTACAACATGATATTTCAAGGTTACATCAACTTGAATCAAACATCACAGGTAATGATCCCATCTCTTATGTAATAACTTAATAATAGTGTGCCTAATATGGAATCCCATATTTACATCAAACATTAAAATCCATTTTAGCATAATAGTGTGACAGCCTCGTTACGCCTTGCATCAATGGTTGTGATAATAAATAGATTCATGTTAATGATCACTAGGATAATTTAAAGAGGACAGAAGATGACAAGAGTAGTAACATAAAATTAAACAACAGAGGCACTAAGAACAACACATCCTCTGCCGAGGCCAAACGTTTCCCTTTTAATCAAATTAATCACAAATCCAAAAACAAAACATCCGCAACATCAAAAGGGCTGTTTGGGTCCACTCTGGAATTTCATCCCTGCAACAATCTCAACATGTCTAGCTTCAAGGTTTGATCCAAGTAATCTGGTAGTTTTACGCCCAATAGTCAGAAATGTCCCCCTTTATCCATATCAACACCTACATTTACTGGGCTCCTCCTAACAAAAACAAGCAAACTCTTATGAATCTATTTCTTCCATCACAGCAGTAACAGAGGAAGATTCAGATGAATGAAATGATGTGGGGGGTCTCAGGGATAGACCTGACACAAACAGTTCAGAGCGTTACAGAAGCATGAAAGAATGTTGGCGGGAATATTTGGCGTCTGTGTTGACAGCTGCTAATTGTCTGGAAACAACAGAAATTCTTTATTTTAGAGATTAGCACTGGAAACAACAGGTGTTGATTATACACATGAAGGCTTTCTGCTGAGCCTCTTTAAAATGACATTACAACTCTTACTTCGTACACTTTAGTCGTAATTTCCATTGGTCAATTTAATTTTCTGTCAAAACTGGCGCAAACCTCTCTAGAAGGTCCCGTGTTACATCCCTGTGACCCTTGTAGCAGGAGATTTTATGACTCGTCTGTCCCTGTCTGTCGGCCACCTCCAGGTCAGCTTTCAGATCACAGATCAAGGCACCAAATTCAAGTCCTGAAGGGCAAAACAAATGAACAGTCACATGAGATAGTGACAGATTATCATAAAAGTAAGCATATTCAGTCACGACACGTGTATGTGTAATCTGAGCAAACTTGACGTAGAACTTTTCAAACCAGCAAACCCTACTGAGAATAATGCAATTTAAAGTGTTTTTGGACATGAACATAAAGAAAGCCTCCCTAATCAATTTTTATATATTAATAATGTTAAAATGTCTATGTTTAATATTTCTAGTGATGGAACTACCAAAAATGATAACCCTACACTGCAGCTCATAGTTTTTGTTTTATGGTTTGCAACTTTGTTGTACTGGGTTTGTTTTAACTGCAGTTTTTTAAGATGCAGAGTCCATCTGCTTTCCACTGAAAAAGCTCTAATCAACGAAATGTACACTATCAATATCAACCCATTATCAAATGGCAGAAAAAGATTGACTTGGTTACAAGCTTGTGAATATATTGGTTCGTTTAGCAGCTTGAGAACAGATAATTTTCTTGGACGCTATTGCAGCTAAAAAGACAGCTGAATGGCTAAATGTAGGGTGAATATTCGATTTATTGTCGTGAAATAAATCAGCTACAGTCTTTGATGTATGATATGAATGCTGCTGACTCTCCTACTCATTCTCCTTTTTCTGCTGGATATTGCAAAACACAGATAAATATATATAACAGCAAGTTAATGATGTCAGTGTTGTGTTTACAATTTTAGCTCTACCTACCAGTGGCCAAAAATACATTTGGGTTTTGTTTAATAGGAGATTAATTACAGTAACTGGGACAGCAGTCTGAAGAGAGCAAACATTTCCATTTTTATTAGGATTCCTTTTCCTGCCTTTCTTCTTCCTAAATTGGTCAGTGATGTTTTATTAAAATTTAAAATAAAAGTAGACTAAAACTATGAAAATCCGATACAGATTACGTAATTAAGAGGAGTGAGGAGTTCAGAGTACAGAAGGTTAAGGCCTCAGGGAGAAAGCTGTGTCCGTGCTGTTCCTGCGGAGGAGACATGTGAGAGAACAGAAGTAGCTATGATTGGCCATGCAGTGAGAGGATTTGATTGGGAAGGTGACCGGTGGGTATGTGGGCGTGTTGATGGAGCTTTGATCTCAGTGTGTGCACGAGTCTGGCTATGTGTGCGTGTGATAATGATTGACCTTGACAAATTCAACAAGGGTTTCAAGAGTGTCCTGCAAGGACAATTGCTTCAATTAGATTGCCAGTTGGTGATTGAAGGTGCACGCATGGACAAGGACAAAACCATCAACGGCTATCTGCGCTTAGCAGACGCACAAACTCCATCAATATACACACAATGAGACAATAGTCTCTGTTTAACTGTGGAGTTGTAGCACAAAGACATCAGAGACATGATTACAAAACCGAATTGAATGGTCTGAGTTCTATTATCATTCCACAAAACTGTGTAAATGTGAGAGCAGTATCACAATATCCAGGTTCTGCTTAAATACAACACCAGTGAAGGGTGTTGTGGCACGTGTAGACTTAAGATCATGATCCCAGTCAATGAGGAACAAGTGGGCCTCAGGGTAAATGACCAGCAGGTGGGAATTATGACTCCGCTATGGTCTAAACCTCACAGCTCCACTATGACCTCTAGATGGTCTATCCAACCTCCTCTTCCTTTAGCTCTTCCTCATGACAATTCTTGTCTTACACTTCCCCTTTTTCTCCTTTTGCCTTTTCACTTTCCATTTAGCTTTCCTGGAAGCATTTTGATGTGGCCCCATGCCTTGAGATTATATTTAGCTCTCTCACTCTGTCTCTTACTCTGTCTCTGTCTCTCTCACTCTTTCTCTCTCTTTCCACCATCCCAGGAGTCAATCTCATTCGCTGTGAATTAAAACTCTTTTTCTGAGTTAGAATATGACAGAA